>JAVLVB010000668.1:6345125-6375221 GCA_032876305.1 Orestias chungarensis | reverse complement strand
ATATATTTCAAAAATAGTCAATTGGTATCTCCTAATTTTTCAACTAAAAACAAATGGTTATTTATCTAGGAAACTGCCCTTTTGAGAGATCAAAATATCAATTCGAGAAACATTTAGCAGCAAACCACGTCTAACATTATGACAAGAAGAATTTCAAAAAAATTTATGATTTCCAAGTAGAAAATTGAAGTTTTTGTCTTTTTTTACTTAATGTCATGACAGTAAATCGAATGTTTTGTCATTATACACACTAAAAATTACATTCACTAAAAACATTGACATAGATCATGTCAATGTTTTTAGTGAATGGGAGTTTGAAATTCAGATTAACAATCATAGTAAGTACTCTGTTTTAAAGTTAGTCTAATTCTTTTGAACAAATATGTATCATTCATAAGTTACTGTGTATTTGTTAAATTATCTTCAACATGCATTGCTTTTTATTGATGGGGTAAAATTGAACTCCACCAGATAATATTATCTATTGTAATGTATTAATAAACTGTTTATTTCACAGTACTAAAACTCACTTTTATCAATGTAATTAATGTAATGTAATTAATGTAACTATGAAACCTTCTGCTCTAGGTTCATCAATTTGTAATTAACCACTTGTAATGAGAGCCAGACTCCAGTTGGGGGCGATAAAGAGCCACAGTTTCCAGCATCAAATGCAGAAGAAGAGCTACGCAGTGAAAGTTGTTACTTCAGCTCAGAGGATTTTGTCTCCAGGTTGTGATTAATTAAGTTTGAATTCATCTGTGTCGCAGCTGACAGCAGTGAAGCATGCAGAACTTCATGATGCGGTAATAACAGGAGCGTTTTTTTATTTAGTCATCATTTTAATCTCTTCTAGATCCGAAGCGAGTTGAGTCGACCTGTGACATTATAAAAAACCCAAAAACACCAGAATACGAGTCACTAAAACGTTTATTTACTGTCTCTGAGTCAAAGTAACATTTGTCTTTCTTGTTTTATTTTTTATCACAGCGGAACTTTAACAAACGCAAACTTCTGGGTGTTTGTTTGTTTGTTTGTTTGTTTGTTTGTTTGTTTGTTTTGGTTTCTTACTAGTCCAACATAAAGTATCATATTACTCTGAAATGTAAATAAATCATTACATGTTTTATATTTGGGGATTTGCTCATCTCTTTAAATTGAAATCTAAGAAGTGTGTTGTGTACTGTTGGGTATCCAACCCCACTACACTGGTGCCTCCAAATCAAATCCAGTACAACCAACTAAACAACTGGTTTACGAAGATGATTATTTGTTTGTTTTGTTTTCTTCTCTCAGCATAATTGCAGATATTCTGTGAACGTTAATTAAATAGTCGTACTTGTAAATGTGTCTGATTTGATCTTTGAGGCTTATTGTCAGATAATTGATTCATTGGTTTATTATTAAAGCATATGCTCCTCTGCAACTCTAAACTGAACTACACTGATCGCGAATTTTATCTGTTACCCACCAGTGTTTTATGGATTTTGAGAACAACCTACAAAATGTAATGTTCTTCAAGGCTTGTGGTAAAGTTTTTATACAAGCCACATGCAAAAACGTATTTACTAGTGCCAGTTCTATGAATTTACCTTGATAAATAATGTTGTGGTCAAAATTAGGCTGTGCTTTTATAGATATATCTACATTAAAGCACTCTTTGTGCAGGGTTAGGTTTTAAACAATATCTCAAGCATTGGTCTTCTCAACAAGTTCTGTTCAGTACATCATCTAAACAAGAAAAGCTAATTGCACAATTTAAAACCTACCAACACCCGGTCATCCTCCTTAATTTTGTCCCGCTCAGACAAAACTAAACTTCATGGCCGGCATGCAAATTGCTGTGTGATGAAAAACACAACCCTGCACATAAACCTTTACATGGTAGTGGAAGCAACATTCTGTGGGGATGTGTGCAACCAAAACTACAATAGAATGGTTTTACATGGCCCAGTCAAAGTTCATGCCTAAATCTAATCAGAAATCTTTGTAAAAGGACTTCAACTGTGGAGCATGGGTTCTCTTTATCATGCCAGACTGAGTATGAGTTAGTCTGTGATGAATAACGAGCAAAAAAGCAGTCTGTATTTGCTCTCATTCGAATTGTTTTTCTGTTTGTTTTTTTTGCAGGTTTGCGGAGCAGCGGCGTCAGTTTTCAGTTCGCTGGGTGAGCTCTGCGACGGGGAAGCGGAAGGCTCAGCGCAGCTCCTTCCCGGTGCTGGAGCTCCACCTTCGGCCCATCCAGCGCCACGTTTATGAGGCGAACCTCAGAAACAGCAAGGCCTGCCAAATCAAGTAGGTTCAGCTCAGGTACCACAATGAAGGCTCAACGATCTGCTGCTCTAGTTCTCAGTTTTCTAGAATTATGCCTCTCAAGTTGGCAGCATGTAGGAGTAGCTCTGTTATTTAAGTACTGATTTATTTAACTTAATATTGATTCTCTTTTTTCTGGAAGACAAATTTTTTGGGTAGGGGGAAATTATTTGTTTTCTGGTATTTGATGGTGCGCAGCTAGAAGGAGCTTTGCTGTTACTTTGTTTACTTTTATGTATTTATTTTGATGCCCCGATGATGTAACCATAGCACTGTTTAAACCATCACTACCTAACAAGTTAGTTAACGAGGACTCAGCCAAAGTATCAGAGTATTAAGTAATGCTGTGTTATGTGTTTTACTAAAACAAGGCAGCAGAATCATGTCCCCATCACCAGCTTCTCTCTGAAGAACCTCCTGACTAAATGAGCAGTTTGTGGCAATATGTGATGATTTTAATTACGTCTCGCTGTCTGCTGCATTTCCATAATTTCCATTGCATTTCCATAATTTCGATCATTGACTTTCTTTGATATACCATATGTAAGCAATCTGAGTTAAAGACAATAAATATAAAATTGAATCATTCTAGATTTTACAGCACAGTTAAAAAGACTTAAGTAATCTCGTTTTTTCATTTTAAATGTTTTCCTCTGTCGGTCTGTTAGGTACACAGAGTTAAAGGACAAAGTGAGGAGAGGGGGCGGGGAGAACGCTGTGGTCAGACACACTCAGAGAAACAGGAAGCTGCTGGTAAGGGATCGGCTCCGCCTCCTTTTGGATAATGACGACTTCCTGGAGCTTTCTCCATTCGCTGGGTTGGGTCTGCCGTACGGGGACATCCCTTCAGCGGGCTGCCTGACTGGTCAGAAACTTCTAGCTGTGTCTTTGGTACTTTAAACTGTAACATCCCACATATCCTGATGGTGTGTGTCTCTCACACACTAACACCTGTATGATTCACACGGTCTGTGTGGGTTCCCAGGCGTCGGCAGGATCAAAGGCCTGTGGTGTGTTTTTATTGCCAACGATGCCACAGTGAAAGGCGGCACGGCGTATCCGATCACAGTGAAGAAGCAGCTGAGAGCTCAGGAAGTGGCCATCCAAAACCGCCTGCCCTGCGTTTACCTGGTGGACTCCGGTGGAGCTTTCCTTCCTCTGCAGGTTGATGGACTCACTGGATTGTTTTTCTTTTCAGGAGGTCAAAAGATCATTGGACCGTGACATTGCTGACGTTTATATCTCAAATTCTCTCTTTGCGTTTACATTTCCAGTCAGAAATCTTTCCTGACAAGAACCAAGGAGGAAGGACCTTCTATAATGAAGCGATCATGTCTGCTATGAAAATTCCACAGGTAAGAAAACTACAATGCATTATATAGAGCATTTCTTAACATCCCAGCTTTACATGTGTAAAAATAAATGCCACAGTTACTAACACCATTACTGTCAATAATTTATACAAACACTATTTGCTTCACACTGTTGGACCACCCAGATAGAGAGAGAGAGATCTTTGACCAATCCCCCAGGTCCTGTATTGTTTAAAATCTAAATCTTAGTCTCATCTGACCAAAACACAGACCCTGGAGAGCTCAGCAAACTCTACATGTTTACATTTGACATGGTGGGACTGGATTTTTCACTACATGCATCGGTTGGCATCTAGATAGCTTGGGGAGAATCTGGAAATCTTATGGATCCAAAATATAAAAAGGCAGTTTGTATTATATTTTTAGATAAAAATATCAATTTATTGGTTAACTTTAAAAAAATAAAATTAAAAAAAACAATTGCTTCATTTAAACAGGTTTAGTAAATATTTTTGCTCAAAAAGCTGCTGAATGTTTGCAGTCCTGTTAGGTGAGAATAAAAGCAGTGCAATTTATGTTAAGTTTTTATTACCTTCCTGGAAAACTCACAGCAGCCATTGGCAAAATAAAATTTGGTTTAATAAGAATATTTTTGCTGTACTTATTCCACCAAATACCAAAAAAGTAATGGATTAATAATTTAAAGTTAGCAAACACTCGTAATTAACTTTGAAAATGTATTTATTAATTTGAAAAATCATTGGTTTTTACAGGAAGTGCTAAGAGTACCAAGTGTTCCAACTGTGGCTGGACATTTGAAAATGTTTCCAGTGGTTGATTATAATACTGCCGTAAAACTTCAATTCATTTAAGGGCTTTTTATGTATCTTCCATGTTCATTTAAATACCAACATTAATCTTCAAGGTGGCGTTGGTGTGCGGGTCGTGCACTGCGGGTGGAGCTTATATCCCCACAATGGCAGAGGAGGCGGTGATGGTGCACCGGATAGGAACCATCTTCCTGGGAGGGCCTCCGCTCGTTAAAGCCGCTACAGGAGAGGAGGTGTCACCAGAAGAGCTAGGAGGAGCGCGACTCCACGCAGAGTAAGGCCCCGAAATACAAGCAGCGGCAGAAAGACATGGAACCGAATGACTTTGTATCGCATCACTTCTCATTTTTAGGGTAAGCGGTTGCGTGGACCACTTTGCGTCGGAGGAGAAGGAGGCGTTTGATCAAACTAGAAATATAATCTCCACCCTGAACTTCCAACTGCCCGAAGAGGAGGAGGAGACAGCGAGGAGGGGAGCAGGAGAGGAGCCGCTGCACAGTTCAGAGGAGCTTTTGGGGCTCGCGCCTCGGAGTTACACCCACTCTCTGGATGCTAAAATGGTAACGCACCCGAAAACGCCGACACACAAAATAGTTTGCTATGCAGCATGAACTGCTTCACAGCTGCCATGTACGTGTGTCACTGAGTCTGTTCTTGTTTCCTGGTCAGATCGTGAGTCGGCTGACAGACGGGAGCCGCTTCCAGGAGTTTAAAGCTCGATATGGAACCACGCTTGTCACGGGTTTCGCAAGAATTTATAGGTAACGAAATATAAAAACATTTACACAAACACTGCTATAATCATATCAGATAATATCTTACACAGTATTTTAAAAGGATTTAAAAGGTAAAAAAACAACATTAGTTTCTCAAAAAGTTAGCTGACACAATTGCTTCTGATCAAAAACAAACTGCTCAAAAAAGTAGGTACCCTCTTTAGTTACAGTATATAACCCTCAGTTACTCCTACATGCTCAAAGTTTTAGAATAAATTCCGCTTTTATTTTTGATGCTAAGATTTAGCTTTTAATTTGATTTTTGAGGATTTTTCTAACACAGACAAAAAATGTATTAATATTGAGGTATTAATTAATTAATAGCTCATTTTTACAGTTGTTTAGAGTCGATGAAGAACTTGACATGACATCCAGTTTCTTCGTGGAATTATTTGGGGATGAAGATCGCGGTTTTTCTCAGCGGCTCTTCATAATGTGAATCACAACAGAATAGGCCTTTTAAAAAACGTAGAGGTGAGGCAGGCATTCTACTTTACTGATCCCTCATTACTTCCACAAAGACATTTGAGCCAGATTTTTTATTTTCTCCAAGGTTCTAAAAATTCAAACAACAATCTTGCCAAGAAGCTCTAATTTCTTTAGTAAGAATAACACCTAATCGCGTCAAGATTTTTATTTTGGTGTAATTATTTTCCTTCTGCATTAAAGTCTGAGTTTGTAGCTGAACAGAATTGGGGAGTTCTCATTATGGTAACTCCTTTTTCTCTTTCTAGGCATCTGGTGGGAATAGTCGCCAATAACGGAGCGCTAACATACGAAGCCGCGCTAAAAGGAAGTCATTTTGTCCAGCTGTGTGACCAAAGAGACATCCCGCTCATCTTCCTCCAGAACACAGCACCTGCAGCGCCGCTGACTCTCACTACCGCACAGGTATTCACTCACACGGCAGGCTGTCAACCCTTGTTCCGTGCACCAGAACTTGGTCTGCTCAAACAGATTTGGAAATATTACATATTTGATTTCGATGGTGCAGTTTGTAGCAAAAGGATTCTGGGTTCGAATCCCAGCCTGGTGACATTCGCAGCAAAACTGTTGTTTTCCCTTTTAGGCAGAGACGAACAGCAGCCGTCTGAAGGCTCAGGGTTCAATGATGTCGGCCGTGGCGTGTGCCTCCGTCCCGAAAATCACTGTGGTGATTGGTGGTTGCCACGGCGCCGACAGCTATGCCATGGTAAGCATTTCTGTAAATAACAGTTCTTCCAACCAACGTTGGTTTGTGAATTTTTCCAGATTTTATTCCTTACAAACTAATAGAAGTAGATGAATTTGAAGTTTAAGTTTTTTTTTGTTTTGTTTTGTTTTGGTGTTTTTTGTTTTGTTTTTTGACAAGCTTCAAAATAATGAGGAATGTGGGTTTTGCCTTCAACTCCCTTTATTCTGACACAGCAAACATGTAGGCAAACGTCAGATGAGACTTCGTGCTTGACCAACCTAAAAAAGCATACTAATGTATTTATAATGACCTACTTGAAATCCAGACCTAAGTGCAATAGAAAATCTGTGGCAAGAAGTGAAAATTGTTGTTTATAAAATGCTCTAGATCCCAGTTTAACTTAAGTGAGCCGTGCTTAAAGCAGGACAGTCTGTGTCAGTAGGTAAAAGGAAGACTGTGCTGTAAAAAAGAAATAAAGCTAAATACTTTTAAGCTTCCACTAAATGATGCCTCTAATCAAGTCGTCTTTCCACGTCTAAACAAAATTCCTTCTGTCCTAAAGCATGAATATACACTTAGGATTAACTGTCTTCTCTCTTGTTGGGTCACCAGTGTGGACGGGCTTTTGATCCTAATTTCCTCTTCCTGTGGCCCAACGCCAGAGTGTCGCTGACAGCGCCGGGTCACGCTGGCTCGCTGTTGCCCGCTGGTACTGAACAGGAGAAAGAGAAAGCGAACGAGAAGCTGGAGGAGGAGAGCTCGGCGTTCTTCTCCTCCGGCAGGATGTGGGACGACGGAGTCATTCTGCCGCAGGAAACTAGGAAGGTAAAAAAAAAAAAAAAATCCGGCTATGTTTGCACAAATGAATACCGTTGGAGTCTGACAGTAATATTTGTTGCTGATATTATTTTGTTTTTTGCTACCTTTGGAAGGTTCTAAGAGATGCTTTGGACATAATCAAACAGCAACGGTACCAGTTGTCCACAGAGAAGCGACGGTCTGTGCTACTACGGATGTAGAAGCCTTTTATACTCATACTCCTCGTTTTTCACATCTGCAGCTTAGACTTGGCTCCTGTCTTTATGGGTTGTCATGAATCTGTGAGGAGGTAGCTGTGCTGCTGCTGTACAATCAGAAGTAATTGTTTAACTTATGCAGACTTTATTAATTCTAAATGATTGATTTTCCATGTGAGCTATACATGTTTCTTTCACATAAACGTGATGGTTAAGGATGCTCTTCTGTTAATCCGCAGGTTTTATCCTATAGATTAAAATAGATCTTTACTAATCCTTGTAATGTTTTAGTTCTTTGGAACTGTGTCTTGCAATGATGTGTAAATTACCAATTAAAGGTTTTAACCTATAAGATTTTAATTGTTTTGTAATTACAAATGTAAAATAATTGTTTTATCAATGCATGTTTGTATAAAAGAAAATAAATTGCCACAATTGCTTGTTTGTCTTTAGTTATTACACGGCTCTGCGCTAGTTATCACATCAGAACTGTTCAAAAGTTTAGAGTGTAAGTATTTCCTTCTTCTTAAAAAAAGCATATTTTTGCTAAAACCTAATAATATTTAGAAGTGTATAAAAAGACAATGCCTTTCTTTCTGTCTGACGCTAAATAAGATTAAAACTCCAGAAGCCAGCAGATGAGTTTTATTTATTTATTTTTCAAAATGGGTTTTTCATAAATGATATCACGATGCCTTCAAATGATGACGCCGCGGGTCTCTGACCCTCTGACGAATCATAATATTTTACTTCAGTGGAGGCTGACTAGTGGTTCTATTTTAAGGCAACACTTCAGACATTAATGGATTTTTGCTTGAAGACCTAAAGATACTGAAGCTGGTAAGCGAGAATTAGTATTCAGAGTGAAAAGAGTTCTGTATGGACATGGGCTGAAATGCTGCTCAGTGATGCTGGTTTTGATTGAATTGAAATGTTTAGTTTTTTTTATATTTGTTTTCCGGAGATGCATAATAATCACATATATCCTTTCTATGAGGGATCTATCATTCTTAATTGTTATTTTAATGGTAGAAACTTCCAACACAAACTTACTAAACAGCTGTTTACCCACTCAGGCTTGCGAGCTTGTAATTTGGCCAACAGTCCAAAATGTATGAATATTTTATTTAAAAGATAAATTCATTGAATATTTAACATTTTCAGTTGTCTATGAATATGTTCCCAATTTATTTCTATTGCAGATTTAAAAAAAACAACTGAAACAACAGAAAGGCCTGACTAACACAAACATATAAAGAGTTACAATAACGATAATTGAAAGTCATAGCAGCAAGGATCATTACTTCCAAGTGTTCTAAAGATAAAAACCTTAGTTTTTAAAAAAGTAACTGCAAAACTGAACAAAAATAAACCTAAATTCTAACGTGCAACTCAACAAAATGCTCACGGGTTACTTAACATATATATTGTCCTTTCACAACTGAACTTCTGTTTACCTTCAAGGATTTAACCTTAAACAAAAGAAAACGATTAAATTGAAGGGGGAAAGAAGGAAGTAATCAAGAAAAACAAGGAAGCAAATGAAGCAGGAACAAAGAACCCAAAAGAGGGAACAAACATATAAACATATGGTAACTTTCTTACTTTTTTTTTAAACACCAAATGAAAACTTGTCTTTCTGCCTAATCTCCATGAAACTACTGAAGCAAGTGGACACAATTCATGAACACATTTTTTTAAAACCCTGAAAAATGAGACACTTTAAACATTTGCATTGGAGAAAGAAAAGACAAACACAACGCAATGTTTCATGCTGCAATTGTTTATTTGACATATTCTGAAGTGAAGAGAAATCAACAATAAGCCAATATATAATATGTATATAATTAAATCTTAAATGGAATCAGAATTACTCTAAAGTTTGATAGTAGGATGATGGTTCTTACTGGAAAAAACTGTTTCAATGCAGGAAACGTGTATGTAAAATGTTAAATCCTCAATACTGCAACTAACTTAGAATTTGTAAATTCTGTCGTAGTTTAACGTTTAACCCTCTTTTGTAAGCCCCTTTGGATAAAAGCCTCTGCTAAATGCATAAATCTAAATGTAAATACTGATTCTTTTCATCTTTACATGCAATGTTTCCTATATCCATAATGTTTATAATAATTTTTAGCTGCAGAAATAACATAGCATGTTGTGAACGATAAAATGCATTAACCATTCAACCCCAACACGTGAAACTCATTTGGAAAAAAATAAAAATAATTACCACTGGTGGTATCTGGGCTGCGTTTAGTGGTTCTTATTAAAAGTTTTTTACAAGGTAAATGGAAATGAAATGCTAAAATGTACAAACGTTTTTCTTTTATAAACCAATTAGAAGTAAAAATAAGCTGCTTTGTTTTGTTTTCTGTATCTATCACTAAAATATGGCGGACATAATGGATTTTGTGCTTGGATTCAACAGTAAAATTAGGATTATTTTGTCAGGGAATAGCTCAGGGAACCTTTTTCTCAATCTGTCTAAAACCTAAAACCTCAATATTCTGAGTGAAAGGGGGAATTTTGTGATTCATTGATTGAAAGGTCGTTACAACATAGCTGTGGATTTAGTAACATAAACATAATGGAGTGTAAATGTAGGATTAAAACACTGGAAAGAAAAGCACTGGGAACAACTGCTCCATGTGCAGCCTGGGGATTAAATACTGAGAAATAAAAACCTTTACTAAAGTGAAAAACTGCTGAGGGCAATTTTTGTGCAAAATTTATATTTGGGGTATGATTATGAAGATCTTAAGGGGAAACGATGAATATAAAAACACTGAAAACCAGTACAAACTATAAACCAACAGAAATATGAGGATAAAATTAATTAAAACCCAAAGCGATGAGGTTGTAAACTAATACAGTCCAAGTCCTACATTTCCTTATGGTGGCTCTTGGAAACCTTAGTAGTGGTTGTTTTAAAAGCTGCTTTGGATGCGTTTTCAACTCAACGGGCAGAAAGTGGAGACAGACAGAGGCGGTATTTAGGGTTTGTACATCCCGTGCAAAGTGACAGGGATGATGGTGTTGACCTCAGCCCTGGCGATCTCTGTCAGCTTCACGGCATCCAGAACCAACAGGATTCCTGGTCTCTCCGCCCCCGGCTTCACCACAATACTCAGCAACACGCCTGCAGAGGCCAAGCAGAGGAAAGATATATTCTGACATAAAGGCACATGTTATTGCACATATTTTGAAGGTCTAAGGGTGTTCACTCTCTTAGACCTTTAAATTATAGTTATATTTTTTTTTACTCTCGTTATATTTTGCATGTTAAAGCTGTCTTGAAAAATTTCTTATCCTTGATATCATCCTCATACAGCAACTTAAAACTCGGGTCATTCATACGCCGTTCGGCTGAGAAAGATCAGTTCCTCTTTGGTCTGTCAAATATATATATAAATATATCTTTAATGTGGGCGTTTAATTATTCAGCTGGGTCCATGTACCAGCTGTTTTGGTGAAACAAAGATAAAGTGGACCAGAGGGCGCCTGACTCCACTCCACGAGAGCGACTGTACTGCAACCTTTGCAGGCATCACTGATCCAACCCATTTTTCAGTTCTGCAAGAGTCCTGGTCCCGACAAGTTCATCTGACCATCTTACCATCATCCTCCTTGGTGGCTCCAGGCGTGGGGACAAACAGCGGCTCCGACGGGTAACAGTCGTCCTCCTGCCACACCCACGTCTCTTTGGTCTGAACGTTCAGCTTGACGATCTGGGGCAGAAGACAACAGCCGGTGAAAAAGCTGTGTGTCTGTGATCGGGAGCCTGACAAGCTGCCACACTCTCGCTTACCCTGTCAGGGATGAAGTGGTTGAGCCCGAGACCGTAGGCGAACGAATACTTCTTTCCACAAAATTTGGAGTAGTTGATCTGCGGGAATTCGAAGGCTGAAAGAAACAAAGCGATAAAAGCAGGAAAAGAAAAGACACACATTAAAAAAACATATTCTTACCCATTAAATGTATCACTGTTTCCAAAATCTTGCCCCTGAAGGTGGCAGCAATAGTTTTTACAAAAATATTTTCTCTACTTTTAGATGCTTTTCAGCATCCAGAACTAGATATTCCTGAGTCAAGTTGGTGAGCAAGTTGGTGAGCAGCTGATAAACATCACAAAATGTGAAATAAAACCTCGACTACAACCACAAATCCCCAAAAAGTTAAAAAAGGATGATCCGTGGGTTGGAGGGCAGAAGCCAAGACGACAGAGAGAGATGAAGGAAGTTTAAGCCATCTCTTCCATAAGTCATCAACGTTAGATCACTAGCTAACACGTTGGAGGCTGTGGACTTTCTGAAGATTGAGTTTCCCCAGAGGCGTATCTATACTGGCAGCAGTACAGGCTGCTACTGGAAATCATAACAGCCCAGCACACTCCATATCTAAAAAAAATCTTTGCAGGGACTTTGTTAATAATTTCCCTTCGTGGTAAATAAAGAATTTTTGAATTTGAATTGAACAACATTCATGCCTAGAATATTTTATTTATTTATTTATGTTTTGTTTTTTTGGGAGGGGTTCAGCAAAACTCTGCGATTACCCTGTCTTGGTCCAGAGAACAGAACTTCAGGCTCGAGCCAAATGGTCCCGTCGCTGCGAAGGACAGCAGTTGCTGTTGTGTAAGACAGAGACACGAGGTTTCTCCCCTGTTCCTCCTAAACACTCAAAAATAATTTGAAGTGGATTAAAAATTAGTTGGGCAGCAACACAAGAATTGTTAATAAAAGGTTTGGCTTTAATATAATTCCCATGTGATCTTGCCAGAAATTTCATCTGAACTTGAACAAAACTGAACATTGAAGTAAAGATAAACATGGTTTTCTTTTTTACTTTTTTTTTCTTTTTTACCGTGGGATGAATACATTACAAATGCAAATTTTACATTACAAATGCAAATTTTAAGAAAGGAGAGACCATTAGAGAAAGTACAGCAGGCAAACCAGGGAGAAGGGTTTGGAGAAGCATTGGTGATTTCAGTTATCTGCATGTCTACTAAGCAATATCTTTATAAATATCCATACTAACATGTTTACTGTAATAGTATGTTTTTGTTCCTTTTTTTTCTTTTACATCTCCCTTCTTCCCTACCGGTCTTTTACGATGTGTTAAATTTGGATAAAAACGAGTGTGCCCCATCTGTGCCATCTAAAAGTATAAATTTAAGACTACTTTTTATTAAGTGGGTCATGTGACCTGTCAGCTATTGAAGACGTATGCCAAATATGTGTCGTAAACATTAATTAAAAAATATATATAAAATGGATTAATCCTGAATTAAAACAAGTGTGCCTCATCTGTGCCTTCTATTAGAAGAGTATAACACTGATTTAGAGGGAATAGGTCACATGACCTCGCAGCTATTGAAGAAAAATGCCAATTTTTTACCTTAAATATTCATAAAAAAAATATAAAATGGGTTAAAATTGGATAAAAAGAAGTGTGCCTCATCTGCACCATCTAGAAGAACAATTTAGGACTTATTTTAATTAAGTGGGTCACATGACCTGGGAGCTTATTGAAGAATTTTACCAAATATACAAAGTAGAAATTAATTTAAAAAATGAGTTAAACTTGGTTAAAAAACATATGTGCCTCATCTGTTTCATCCTGTAAAATAATTCCACAGTATTGTCTCGTTTCCACGCGTTATTAATTCGTGGCCACGCCTTAAACAAGTTGTGCCCACAAAATAGAATCTCGTGGCCACCCCACCCATAGGGGGCTCTGTGGCTTTCGATTCCGTGTTATTCAGAAAAAAACATCCCAGTTAAAACCCATTGACGTTTATGACTTTACCAGGACAAAAAAAATAAATGCTCTCACCCTGTAAATATCCAGCGGCAGGACGTATCGTCTGACCTCAGGCTGAGGAGCTCTTATCGCTGCGTCCTTCACCTTCTCCCACTCCTGCCTCAGGTTGGCCAGGTATAAGTAGTTGTACACAAAGTCATGCCTGGATTATAAATAAATTATCAGTGTTTTGCAAACAAAGATAAAAAAAATTAAAACCCACACAAACAGAGCTTCGCAGTCACCCCTTCCACGTGCAGAGGTCGACCACGATGAACCCATCGTCTTCATAGGTGTTGATGTGGTGAAAGAGGTTGAACGCTGATGTTCTGAATTTGTGGCTTGTCATGTAGCTTGCAGGCTCCTTAGTGGCCAAGTGAAACCATGTCTGCAACACATGAGCACATGCTGATTCGAAGGAGGAGGTTAAATAAACATCTTCCCTCATTTTATGGGAGATAAGTCGTTTATTACTGGCAGGGATCCCTGAGTATTCAGTCCACATCTGTCATTCGTTAATATTTGCAATGACAACGTTACAGATGTACACTGATAATATTTTATTACCCCCATGCTTTCATTGGACTCAAAGCAGTCCATGTAAGTGGCTCCTCTGACGCTCCAAGATGACAGGAACTTCAGCAGGTTGATCTTCACCGGCTGCTCCACAAACACAAAATGGTTCTCAGTCATACCAAAACTGTGGAGAGCGAAATAGAGAAGAGAAAAAACAAAATTCAAATCTGAGTGGACTTTGTTAGTGAAAAGTTTGGAATAAAAGTCAAATTAAAATGTACCTGTGCATGTAGGAAGGCTTCATCCTCTCACTGCTGGGCAGCTGCACCACAACTTGGGATTTCTCTAGGGGGTCTGATTTATCTGAAGACAAATAGTTTTTTGTCTTCGTGAATAAAATGAGCAGTGGCATATATTTTTGTTAAATGATACCAAGAAACCGAAGAGGAGAAACAAACAATGAATATAGGAAATCTCTTAAAACCCACAGTTAATTAGAGTGCGGGATCAGTTATGGAAAACTGATAGGAGTGTAAACTATCATCTTTTACCTTGAAAGATGATTGTTGAGCTGTTTGGGTCGTACGCAGCACACAATTACAGGAAGCAATAAAGAGGCCACTTCTGAGTTGAAAACGATTAAGTAAATTTGGTTTTGCATTACAAGAGGCATTTATTCAGTTCCTTTTTAGGCGCTTCAAGAAATCTGGTAAATGTTGCTGCCTTACAAAAATGATGTATTTAAAATTTTATTGGTTTATGTTCTCTTTCTGGACTCGCTGCTCACTGCCTGCTTGGAAGAAACTCCTTTCTATCCATCGTGTATGCCCACTTTTCCATTCAAGGTTGCGGCAGAGCTGGTGTGTAACCCCATAAGTCCTCGGATGAAGGGCAGGGTACACTCTGGACAGTCAATTTAGAGAGACAACCTTAATCTATCACTCATGTAATTTTGAACTGTGGAGTATCTGAAGAGAACCAGCAGGGAGAACATGCAAAATCCACGCAGCAAGACCCCAGGATTTGAACCCTTGACCTTTTGTTGAAACACAACAGACTTACAGACTGTTTCACTTTGCAGCTTTCTACCTAAAAATATTTAATTGAAGCATTAAATTAATAATGGACAATGGCGTCATTATTTATTTTTCCATGACTCAATGCAATCTGCTGGATTTCCCTGAAACCTATTTTAAACTAATTTGAATTTTAAACTGAACATGTGGCACAGTTTGATAACTGGGATAAATTTGAGTGCGTTATGTTTGGGTTGAACAGATTTCCTCGTGAAGTGTCTTGAGATGACATCTGTTGTGAATTGGGACGATATAAACAAACTGAATTGAACTATTTATTATCCTTTACCCTTTATTTGTCAGACAATTTAATCTTTGGGTTTGTTTTCAGCTATGATTGGGGGTTTCTTCACCAAGTTTTTTGCATACAGGAACCCTGATGACAGCGGGCCTCACCTCTTTGTGCAGGGGGGATCTTGATGATGTTGTAAGCCAGACTCATGTTCTTGCCGAAGCAGTTGCCTATGTTGTACACCGTACCATCTGCTTCAATGTGGGGGTGGGCTGTGACCCCATTAATGGACAGATGTTTACACAAATCCACCTAAAAATAAGGCTTACATGTCAAACTGTGTAATCACATATCACTCTCACTTTTTAGTAATTATCCCTTTTGCATCTGAACCATTTAAACAGACCAACATTCTTTTTCCCCTGGTTTTTGAAGCGCAAAAAAGAGAATACTAGGAAGACTTTGATACATTTTATTTACTACATTACAAACCTGAATTCCTATAAACTTTGTTCCCAAAGATTGAGTCAGTTAAGAGCAACGATTAGGCTAAGATCGTTCACTTCCTCTACTTGTTAAAGATTTTAAACAGAAGTAAAAATGTCATGTTGTTCTACAGTTTTTCTAAAACTACCAATAAACTAAGCTTGTTTTTTTTGGTTGTTGTTGTTTTGCTGATACATTCTAACCAACCCACCTTCTTTAACGTCTCGAGCGAATCCGGATCTACTTTGGTGATGTAGTTGGTCTCTGTGACGGCATAAAAATCTTCACCAATCGGGTAGACATTTACTAAACAGTTATCGGTCACTTCAATGCCTCTGAAGTACGTAAAGAACCTGCACATGCAAAAGAGCAAAGGAAAAAAGATTAGAAGCCTGGCTTTTACCTGCCATTATTACAGTATGTGGAATATAGAGAGGACATATAATGTCACACCAACTGCCCTTACAAATCGGAGGAAGCATTTGAGAAGTTAAACATTTCATCAAGATGTTTTATTTCCATCATTTGTGTTTCTTGGACTGTACCACCTTAAACTTGTGCTGGGTCACTGAGCACAGTTTCATTTGAGAGCCACCACTGTTTGCGATAGTTCATTTGGCAGAAGCCAATAATACTGAAAATAAACCATACGGTAATTATATCTGGTAATTTGTTTATTACACAGTTACGTTGAGTTTCAAAAGACAAAACCTGTGATTAAATTTGTGTAGCTTGGATTATTTCCTTGATTTATTACCATGCTCCTGCAGTGATGATGTAGGGGTAAAGTTTTGCAACAGTTTCATTGGTTGTGCTTAGATTGATAGAAATAAAACTTTTGTATTAGATAAACTATAAGTTTGCATACAATTTGAGAAGCTATCAACAGCTGCATCATAAAATCATTCTTCACAAATCTAACTTTCAAAACATGACAGCTTAATCATGATACTTAAAGCTGACGCTTATTTATTTATTTATTGATTTGCACCTATCTGAATTTTTTGTTGACTCAACTAACTTAATAAATATGCATAAAAATGAATACATTTAAATGGCTCTGCTTAAAGGGATGATGCAGAAACCTTTGTATTGGTTGAAGCTGATATTTTATTACATATAGTTTGGCATTATCTCCTTAAAAAAGGAAATAGACCCAAGTATTTCTTTGTGTTACTATTTAAAATGTTTGGTTAGAATTATTATTTAACCAGATCTCATTTGCAAGAGGGATCTGGGCAGAAAATATGCAACACAACAACCTGGTTACACAAACGTAAAACAAGTTTAAAATACATGGCAAAACAATTTAAAAGCTGTAACAGACGTTAAATTACTCATGTTACTTGTTTTTAACAATTGCTTGACATAAATCCAATAGCAAAAAATAACACATCTTGAGTTTGGACTGGAGCTTATTCCATGATATCGGAGCAGTAACACTGAATGCTTGCTTCGCTTGTTCTGTTCTGACATGTGGAAACAGCAATAGAAAGACATTGTTGGGCAGTAGCAGATCGTCGTATGAGAAATTTTAAGTTGGCTGGTATAAATCCTTGGTATGAATCAGGATCACTGAGTGATTGCATTTCTGAGCGCTTAAGGGAGGCCATTCAACTTTTGCATGAAGTAAGCACACATCTGCTTCGTGTCACAGACGTTTAAAACATCTCCATAATCCAAGGGTGGTAATACAGCTGCTACCAATTTAATCTCACCACCTGCCCCAGCCGTACCTGGAGAAGACGTTCTTGCAGGGGTCAGGATAGGCAACTGTGCCGAACTCAGTGATGACAACTCTGTTTTCAGTCATTGCACGGACATATGCATCTGTTCTGATGAACCTGAACACAGAGATTGCATGCTCACACAAAGAAACAACCAATAATAATAATAATACCGATTATTTTTGGTCTACAAACACCAGTTCTGCATAAAAACCAACACACAAGCTTCACAGGTGCATCAAAATGATATTTTTATTTGCAAAGATCTACCAAAAGTAATTTTGGGGGACTCATTATTTTAATCTCCCTGAATCAGAGTAATCAGATTCAGCTTTGTTGGTCAAGATTTTTGTCTGCAAAAATAATAAACTAGTTTCAAGCACTCTTGACGTACAGAAAAATAAATATGAATGCATACAGTAGAGGAAATAAAACTGAGGTTAAAAGGCACAGTATGTCATGTTGTTGTACAGCCAGCATCCTTACTTTCTCAAGTACGTCACCTGATCGCCCTTCAGATCAAACTTGTGCATGAGAGCCTGTCCGTCAAACAGGTGGTGGAAAGGTTCGTCCCCCACCTCGAAAAGACCAGGACCCATCCTGAGGAGGCTTCCTGTGAGCCATGATGGGATCACACCTGAGTAAACAAGGGTTTACTGTTGTTTATTTACTGCCTATATTATACTGTGGAGATATCCCCAGTTAAATTTCATGTTTTTGCAATGAACATTTCTGCAAACTTGGGGGAAAAAAATAAAAATGCATGATGTGGACTTTATTCAATAGACATCTTTAGTTGTGAACTGATGCAACCAATAATTATTTTTATCCTTATGGTTGTCAGGATATGTTAATCATCCGGCTGCGTAAGCCACTGTAAGTGGAAGCGTGTGGAGAAAGTCTCCCATCAAAACCCACAAACATACATGAAAGCTTTCATAAATCTGCAGAGGGGATTTTACCGGTGATTTCTGCAGGTATCGGTTCATTTAGTTCCTCCACTGTCTCAAAGATCTTCTTGTACCCCGCAGCTGGATGTTCCACTCTGATAAAAAAAGTTGAAGCCAAAAAAATAAAATAAAATGTATATATATATATATATATATATATATATATATATAACATTACTGCACTATGTTGAATGAACAGGTTGGTATATCTGCACCTGTGGTTAACAACTTAGATCGTAGTCTTCTTTAAAAAAATTGTATTAAGGAACAGATTCACTGATTCACATATCATAATTGTTTACAGTTCCCCCAGGAAACTTCTAAACTCTTGCTTTCTATTAGACCTTGCAGGTCCATCTTGCATTCTTTCAAATTCCTTTTCAGTTTTCTTTTTCCATCAAGTTTTCCAATCTGCTTTTGTTTCCCAACGTCTGTCTGTTCAGCATTTTGGAAAAAAATCCTTTTCCTGTCTTCAAATGAAGTTTTTTTCCACATCAAAAACATTTTTTCTAAGCATACTTTCTCATTCCTTCCCTCCAGTTCTTCCACTAACATGAACCAATGAAAAAGCTGGCGAAGAAAACTTATTTGGCTCATCTTAAACTGTTTCCTCTTTCAGTAAAACATCTGGGGTCTGCTTGCTGTTGTCTCGGATTTCCTTTTAGAAAGGCTTCTAAATTCAACATCTATGTTCTTTAAAGATAATACAAGGAAACCCATTTCTCACCGGCTAACCATGCTGCTGTTTGTTCTCTGGAAATATCCTCCGGGACTCACAGATGGATCCGAGTCTCTTCCAGAACAGACTCCGTCTTACTGTTTAAACCACGTAAAAACAGTCCCTGCAGCTTCCCCCTCCCATCCCATCCCTCCTCACCCCTTCTCTTTTCCTTTCAAGCCTTCTTTTCCTCCCCCTCCTTCTCCAGGTTTCACCCCACGCCTCCCACAGTTTTATCCGGGCCTGAACAAGACAGCTTTGTCTCCTCTCCTTTCAGACGCCAGGCCCCTCGTCTCCATGCTGAGCTTTCTCTCGCCACCTCCAAAAGTTCCTCCTCAAACCCGGGAACACCGACCCACACACCTCATAACAATGTGAATCAGAAGGTCCAGTTTTAAAATCGAGCTTCTTGTTGGGCCTAATTGGTTCCTGATGGTTTTAAGTAACAGTTTGTGAAACTTTCTGTTTCTAATTAGTTATGAAAGGAGATGAGAGAGAGACTGAAAAAATTTTGTTCTGTTTTTTTTGTAGTTTGTTGTGTTAAAAGGAGGCTGAGAAGTGAAAAAAGTTGCCTTATAAAAGCTGCCAGGGAGTTCATTTAGTGAACGCACCTACAAAGAGGCCCAACAAACTCATGCTGAGGCTTAAATATTAACCCCAAATCAGAAGTCTAAATTTTGAAAAGTAAATTGATATACTTAAATATTTAGGGACAATAGCAGAAGAAAAAGAGTCTTAAACATTTTTATTTACATTTATGTTTTAATAGTGACTGAAGTATTGCCAGTTTTTGATCGGGCCTAAAAGTCTGCTCTTGGATCTTTAATGGGCAACCATGAAGTTTAATACTCATATTTGCCTCCAGATGTCAAGAGTCTGCTTCTTACTTTTAGAAACCTTAAGCATGGATGTTTAAGTAGCAACCAAAACCCATTCTTTGTCAATAGCGTTTAAACATGGAGAAAAGGCAAGATGAGAACTAGAAAGAGTCAGTGTAAAGAACAAATCAGCTATGATTGTTTTGTCATTTTCATTTTTAGCAAAATCATAAACGATTCCCCTTCCAGTTCACAATTATGCACCAGTTCATGTTGGTCGACTACTGGGCTGCCCAAGTTACAATCCTGCAGCTTCTCCAACAAACCTGAATCAAGTGAATGTCTTGTTATAAAACATCTGCAAAGCTGAAGATGCAAACACTGGAAGAAAAGTCATATGAAAGTAGGTACAACTGATGACACAGGTCAGCTGCAGCTGAGCAAACATGATGAGACAGTAGAGACAGAGGTCACACAGATCAGGTTTATTTACCAACATTTTGCATAGTAAACAGCAAAAGGTGCATTTTACAATCCTATGTAAAGTCTTTGAGAAAATTAGCAACAAAACATTTGTGTGGTCACATAGCTTCATTTGTGGTACAAACAAACTCTTCACATAGTCAAATACACATTTAAAAACAAACAAGGGATCATTTAAAAGTATTAAGTTAGTTTCTCTTCCATAACCGTATACTTTAGAACAGAAAATTGAGTACCTGTGAGCTTGTAGTAACGTAATAAACTTGAATATGAAGTTAGCAAATTTCAGATATTTTAACTGAAAGCCTATGAACTGTATTTATTGTTCTATTTATTTAGTCCCAAGAATTTGAATTCAATTGAAAACATAGTTAAGCTTTAATTTTTTCGTCTTTAAAACACACAACTATCAATTAAAAAATTGGCAGCAACTGATAGTTTTCTTAAAAGGAGTGCAAAACATTCTCGACCCTGCATTCAATGCGGAGGAAAAACAAATGACTAACCAGCTCCACTAAAACAACCCCCCCCCCTCTTCAAACAATAGGACATGAAAATCCTAAAACCCCACAATAAAATGTAGAGAAGAGTTTTAACATGAAACATTTACAACTAAAGCAAACAATTTCTTCAAATATTTTAAAATAGCCCAAGACAATTAGAGCTGCTCCCAATGTAATTATACAATTTAAAGCTATTGGAAAAATTCACATACCGACCAGTGATCTGGCACATTTTACTCCCAAATCTGCCGTTTTTCAAATTTTTTGCATCAGATTAAAAAAAATATATTAAAAACTGAACTCGAAACCTGGATTAAAAACCTTTTAATACATAAAGCTGGATTTTTTTATTTACTAAGCTATCTTTAAGTGAGATGCACAATCAGATAACTCATGAACTAATCATAACATAAAACGGACATTACTAGAATATTTGCATTTCAAATGTAACAACTGTCTCTCTCCAAATGTTCTCCTGAAAATACAACAACCACTACAGCAAAATTGATGTGACCTACACAAACACATCTAAAATGTTTCAGTTCCTGATGCTGAAGGTCTTACTCTTCTTGACAGTGAGCAGTGGAGGTTTGATCTTTGGCTTGTTGTCAGCTTTCTTCTGTTCAGCGGAGGAAGGGAGGCGCCGCCTGTAGATCTCCGGGTACTGCTTCTGAAACTAAAGGAGAGAAAATAGTCAGATACGGGAAAAAATCCGTTTTGATGCTTCTGGTCGATCTGGTGACGTCGTCACAGAGCAGAATCAACGTGCAGCAGTACAGCAAAGCTTGGTGGTACGAGCAGTCCAACACAAATTTATAATCCTCCAGAGTTCCTCTTTAGGACACATTAAGAGTCGAATCAGACGCAGGTGTTGATGGCTAGATCTGAAACATTAAGGCTGTTAATGGTTTAAATCTGTTAGCTTTGTTACTTTTGTCCGCTGGTGGTCCTGCCAGAAATTCAATGATTTCAATCAGCTGCTATTAATATTTTAGTTTATTTCCCCTCTACTGTCACTACATGTATGAGAGATTCCTGTGGGGGGGTCAACGATACAGGCTTACATCTTCAGTCTCTGCAAGTCACTGACGTGATGCAATCTGCTATGTTTCCTTAGATTGGAAACTACTCGCATGAATCACAAACTGATAACAAGGATCTATTTGAATGTACGTATGATTGAAATAACAGACAACGTTTTGTAAATCGTTGTGATGCTCGGGACACAAAGCGAAGGCAGATATCATCGTGAATATGTGATCTTGTGTCAGTGCATCTATCCGGTCCGCAGTCTTGTATGTGTTTCTGACTAAATGATGGAACTATATGGAGGCCAAGGAAACATTTCCAGATCTTTTGAGTTAATTGGCTGATTAGGGTGTGACCCCCACAAGTTTTAACCTCCGAAATAAACACTACATTGGAGATGAATGTCAGATAAATCTTGAGTATTGAGTGTTTTCCTCTAACCAAATCCAGACCTCAAAAACAGAAATAGTTTCGATTCTAGTCATCGTAACTGAAGTTCTTGAGTTTCCAAACTGCTGTTCGTCACCCAAAAAAGATAAATAATTAAATAAAAAAGCTTCTATTACCTGCTTTAGTTTCTTGCGTCGGTCCTTCTCGTTAATGTTTTGGTCTGTCAATAGGATCTCCAACAGCTCCTCCATGGCCTTCTGGGAGGACTCCGCTTTTTGCTGTTCAAACTCAGCGCCACTTATTTGTTTGCAAAATGCATACACCGGCATTGGAGCAAACACCGGGTCCCCGGCATCAGCCTTTGGACCGGAGTCGATGGGGACCTGGGGGCGGGACAGTTGAATCCATAATATAAATTGACAAAAATCAATCTTAGCATGTAGTCACACATATATGTACTTTTTATTGGCCTTTAAAAACACTTAGGATGATACAGATGTAAAACTACCCTTCATATACACATTCAAGACTTTTAAGACTTAAAATCAGGACTGATATCACAGAATTCAAAAACGTGTAAAGACAAGGAGATGTTTGCTGCTCATCTTAATGTACAAAATATATTTATTTTCCAGTAATTCAAATTTCAAGTATACTTTAATCCTTCTAACCTGCATAATCATGGTCTGTGTATGCAGTTTCTACATCTCCAGATGAGAGTGGTACCTGGTTAGTACGCAGGAACCGTATGTGGTCTCTGATGGCGCTCAGCAGGTATTCTGGGACGGAGAGGATGCTTTGCTGATGGTCCATCAGGAACGACACCAGGCGGGTTGCCAGCAGCTCGTCCAGGTCGCACTCCTCGGCGCTGCTCAGGACGCAGCTTGAAAACGTGTGAACCATCTAAAACGAGCAGAAACCCGTAAAGAAGGCTGAAGGATCAACGCAGAAAGAGGAAGCGGAATAGTTTGCTGTTGCATTAGAAAAGTGATTGCAGTTTTAATACTTTTTTCACATTGTGTAGCATTACAATCACAAAGGTTTGTGCTTTGTAATGTGGTTGAGCAACATGGGGCATATAAATCTGAAGCAGAAGAAAACATAGTTTGTAGATGATTTGCAATACCAGAAACATTCTTATTTTTCACAGATGATCTGGACCCTTATAACACTTAATTATGCTTCAATTCTTCTCTAGTTCTTTGCTGTCCTGTGCCACCAAATGAGGTCTAACAAAGTCTGGAGTCTTACAAAGAAAACAAGGGTTTTTTCCCCCCACAATTGCCTTCACTTAGCTACATCTATCTTCTCAGCAGCTTGACTCCTCCCTGTGACTGTCCATTGGATGATTAATAGTGATAAATGGCTGCTGCTCTCACATGTTTACAAAGGGCATTTAGTCTGCTAGTCTAACAAATTCCATCCTTAACTAGCCTTTTAGTTCAGACATGCTGGGCAAGAATGTTATATAAACAGAACTTTTTCCCTGACCCATCTGGTTTTTGTTTACTGCCCCCCTTAATAGAGCTTTATTTATACTTTTAAATGGACTTTGGAGGAAGTAATGTCTGCTTAAACCTAAAGCCTCCTTAAATTATTTTTGTATAGTCTCACTAGGAATCTCTCAGATCATGAAAAGAAAAAGAACAGTGATGCTCGTTGGAAAGAAACACATTGAGATGTGTGAATTATTTATCTCTTCAGGACGATAATTATTCAAAAACTGAACCCAACAATTAGAAATTACCAACGTCCGGGTGCCGATGGCCGGGTGAAGGCGAGGCATGTCTACGTTCTGGCTAATGCGGGACATCATCCTCATGAGGAGCTGCAGCTTCCTGCGGGATGCGGGGGGGAGGAGGAGCGTGCAGAGCTGCAGGGCCTCAATGGCCACGCGCTCACACTGAGGCTGGGGAACACCTGTGTGCACAGAAATGTGAGTCCCTTCATGCCCATGGAGGCGAGTCTGAGTTAACATTTGAGGTAAAAAAAAAAAGAAAGAAAACTAACAAAAAATAAAAATCACATCTATTCATGACAAATGTATGAGATGAATGAATAGATGGATGATATTAACTATAACTATGATGCAGAGTGAGTTGGGTAAGCTTCAAGACTAATACATGGTACAGGTTCAAACAGGCAGGTTCCCATCCAGATCTAAACCACAAGAGGGAATCCTGCATTTTGTGGGGAGTTTCTGAACTAGATTGATAAATTCACCTAATTAGATAAATTTAAACCTGTCAGGCATCGCGGCTCTTTAAAACATCCAGCTGTAGCTTGTCAAACATAAACAGCAGCAGCAAAAATGCATAGAAGCAATGCAAAAGTATCTACAGTAAACTGCATTGAAACAGACACAATAACAATATTACAGGCTTCTATTAAACTCATTTGACAACACACCCATACATTCTACAAATGCACAAGATGTAATGAGTTGTATTTTGGAATATGAAAGACATTAGTAGAGGTTAGGTGTTAGGTTTGTCATCAACAACACACAGAAATATAGGAGGGAGAAGGTCTTACTGTGCTCAGGTTTGGGTTGGGGGAGCTGGAAGCTTCTGGCAGCCACAGAGACAGGCAGCTGGAGCTGTGACATAGACTGAGGCGGCTCGGACACATCCAGAGAGCTGAAGCAGCGGCGGGCAGCTGCAGGTCCGGGGAGCGCCCAGAGGTTAGAGGAACTGGAGCTGTGGTTAGACTTTTGTACTTTGGTTTCATCGGAGGAAATGGAGAAAAGATGGTGGGAAGTAGAGGACATTGACGGAGGATGCTGGTTCACATTGAGGCAGCTGGTTACACGGCCAGACCATTTGATCCCTCTACCATGTCCTTCGTCTGTCTCTTTGACGATGTCCAGGCAGCTTCTGGAACTGTGCGGCCTCAAGGTGGGCAACCTCCAACCATCAGATTGTCTAACCCTGGAAACCATAGACTGTTTTCTCCTGGTTATAACACCTGGGTCGTTTTCATGCGTAATATGGTTTGCTTTAAATGAAGACGCTGGGTTTAAGCAATTCTCCTGGGTAGAGAAAACAGAGGTTTCCTCCTGTCTGTCATCACTACGAGAGCTAGAGAGCAGGCTGTCCCTGGAGAGAAACAGTTGCTGCCGGCTGAGAGGAGGAGAGTGATCCAGGATGGTTTCCAGGGAGCAACTTCTTGTACGGGTTCTTGTGGAAAAACGTGTGCTTAGACATGTGGAGCCGTCCCTAGCACCATGTTCACCTTCCTTTAATGAAGCAATGCGGGACTGAAGCGTCCCACTGAGAAGGTCCCTCATGGGCGACTCCGTCTCATCACACGATCCCTGTCTGAGCAGCGACAGAAGGAGACACTCTGTGGAGCGAAACGACGACTTGGCCGGTGGAACGAAGGGAGGATCTGAACTCTTGCGCTTTCCGAGCTGGAGTGAAGCAGGAGCTGTGATATATCCACAAAACACTGAAAGCAGATGCAGACAGGGACAAAGGCAGAGGGCCAAGCAGCGCAGGTACAGGGTCAGTGCAAGCAGAGAGTGAAGAGGAGGGGGGGTTTTAGTTAATTCAGACCTTTTACTGTAAATACAGAAACATTACAGACAACAGCAGACAGTCTGTTAGGACACTAAACAACCAAAACCTCTGTTAGGAGTCAGAGACACTGTTAGAGTGCAGGCACTCAAGTCGGGCTGTTTGATTAAAGTTTTCCCAGCAGCTGAAAGATTTGAAAAACTGTAACCCACCTAAGATGTTGATGAACAGCTCGTAGAGTTCAAATGTGAGCAATGGCTGTGGAAGACTGTAAAAGTAATCAGACACAGTTTTGAAGACATCCCGTTCAAAACCAGGGTAGGACGGCTGGTCGCTGTCATACTTTGGCCCTGGGGATAAATAGAAACACAATCGCCATCCGAGTCTAGTCATTCGATGCTAATCCGAGGCTTCAGTCAGTTGATCGATGCATGGAATAACAACTGGGATTATTATTATGCATGTTGTTTGAGTGGTTCGCTGCTACTTACAGTTAGCCAGGCTCTTCATGGCAGACAAAACCCAGTGTGGGAGATCATCTGCAAAGAGGTTACACTGATCACAATTCATTTTTAGACTATGAACCAGAGAGAAATAATTTGAGCCATTGTTCATCTTTAAATTTTTTCTTTTTTTTAATAAATACAGAACTTACGCAAGAAATCGGAGCCTTTATTGTACAGTTAAGATTATAAAATTCATTAAATCTAAAAGTTTCTCTCTTTCTGTATTTATTTATTTATTTTTAACCCAACCTTTTATTTAACTCTGTAGTTGTTTTTTTTAATGCAGGTGATTAAAAAGAAATTCCTATTCACAAAAAATAATTTCCACATTTTTTCAATTCCAATCACCTTTTCTAGTAGTTATCTAAATTCAAAGTCTAAATAAATTCAAAAGGTAAAACATGTTAAAAAGACCTCATTGCCATCACCCTAATCTTTAGCTCCCTCCTCAGATTACCTGTGGCTGGGTACTGCTCTAAAAAATGAATACTTCTTCAGTAAAAAGATAATTGTTGGTAAAACAAACAAAGAATAAATGTAAATATGCCAGAGAGTATGAATACTGTTTCACCGAACTGGATATGGTTCAAATACTTACTGGTTTTTTCGTCCAGAGTGACAACTCCATGTTTGTTGACTTTGGTCATGTTATGGATGATGTTCTGGGGATTTATGTGGCGCTGGTCTAAAACCTCATCGAGGGAAGCAACGTCCAGAATTCTTTGCAGGCTAAAACAACCAAAATAAAAACCAATCACAGGAATATCAGAATCAGAATCAGCTTTATTCGCCAAGTATGTTTACGCACACAAGGAATTTGTTTCCGGCTGTTGTTAGACGTTATTGACAATCTATCTGTAACGGTTTGAACTGTGGCTAAATATTAACACATTTTTATACAAATTTGAAATGAGTGGAAAAGTGTATGTTTTCTGATCTAATATTGAACCAAACAAGGTTTGGTTGTTGTTGTCGTGTGTGTGTTTACTGTGTCAGTGTGACATCTCTCCAGATTTCCTGTTCATCGGCCACAGTGAGCTCTCGCTTCTGAAGCCATTGTTCTTCTACTGGCCGATGCGCCTCGTCTCGTTGTGTTTGGAGAGCAGGATCGTCATTTTCCTTAAAAAAAAAACCAAGTTGAAATATAATCCATTAAATAGTTTCTGTTTACTTTATATAGTAAAATGTATGTTTTTTTAATACATTGGAGATATAAGCATAAATATCATAACAAGTCCTAACCATGGATTCCCTGTCTTGCTTCTTGAGGTTTTTAAACTTAAAGAAACCGTCCCGGTCACGGAGTGACGGCCTTTTTCTTATGGACCTGGAGCCTGATGATGGAGCTGGACAAGGGATGGGTTTCAAAGGAGACGTAGATGGAAATCTGGAAACAATTCCCATGAAACACTTGACTTTGAGTGAATCTCAAGTAAGGGTAAAACAGCACATTATGTAAATGTGTTGGGTGAACATATAAATACTGTCTCCAAGTAAAATCACCTGAACAGCATTTGGTTGTCCTCCAGATCCTCCGTTCCCCAGCGACTCTTCACGTCTTCGATCACGTGGTTCTTCAGGAACTTCTTCAGGAGCTGCACAGTTTGCTGCCGAGTGACGTCAGGGCCGAAGTTGCTGTTGCTCTGGAGCAACTGGTGCAGCCAGTCCACGGCAGCTGAGGCGGTGAAGCAGGAAGCGTGGTGCCTGAAGTTCTGCCGGTGCTTCCTGAGAGGCATCCCAGCCCGAAACAAGCGTGTCACCTCATTCCACTGAAAGACCACAAAGAGATATCGACATGTTCTGGCATATAGGACTTAGAGTGCTGTGTTTATCTAAAAGGTATCATCATAATATGATTAAATCCATAGCTAGGTTCACCTACTGTTTAAGTCATAAATCTCAATAACCCAAACTCTCAATTGATCTACAGAAAGGTTTAGTTCCTGTGTGTCCCGAAGCTCAAACAACTGACATGACTGCATACGACAAATATTTTTACCTTGCAAGTAGTTTTCCCCCCACATCCAAGTTTTGGTGAAGTTAATTACACAAGAATCTTTCTGCCTTCTTTCTAAAAGTGAATTCCTTCAGTAAACATTTTAGTTTTTACACAAGAGATTTACATTGTGGCGCATAATTGTTCAACTTTTAGTTTAAACAAGACAGAAAGTATTGTTACAGCTGCTAAAATACCAGAATATAAAGATTTCTATTTATTATGATAGATATGGAAGGGGGGGGTAAACACTTTAGGAGAGTGAAAAGCTGACAAATCTGGTTATCGGAGCAACTCCTCCGGTACAAATGAATTCAAATCACAGGCAGTGTGTGGAAAAAAAAGGATTGCAGGGCTACCTAAACCTCTAGTTGTTTATTGATTTTAATAGAATACATTAAATTTGACAGTAGTGTTGCACCGATAGCAGATTTCTAGCAGATCACCAAACTTTAAAACATCTTGTTAGGATTTTGAGAGTAAGCCCCTTTAGCGATCACTAATCCCAACAAACACTTTGTTTACCTCTCAGCTGTTATTTGCATATTTATTACATTTCTTGTAAATTGTCTGTTGTCTTTTACGTGCAAATATACATGCACTTTTTGGAATTATCCTACTCAGCTGCACATTTCTTCTAATATAAGTATGAGGACTTCAATAACTCCAGTTTGAATTTTTCCAGGTTGTAAATGTACCAGTACAGTAAACTTGTATTCTTTGTGTTTGTTTCAATATTGTGTGTTTGCTGGTTCTAAACCTGAATTTCCCCCAGAAAAGCAATAGAGAACACTCATGTCTTCACTTTAAATGCATTTAAATAGATATGCTGTAAATATGATGTGTAAAATCTTAGCAAGGTTTAACCGGACAAGTTTGCTTAACACGGTAAAGAAACAAAAAAAAAACTAAAAAGTCACAACTTAAGCCAAACATTGGCAGGCTGACCGCTGAAGGATTTGATTTTACTCATAAATAGCTGTTGAAGAAGCACTTTTTAACAAAATGATCCAGCTCTATAAACCACAAATGTTGTTTTAATGTATCGAATTACATCTAATCTAATTAACTGATCTATATTTGGACTAAGATTCGGTTTATAAGGCCGTTTTAAGCTATTGTAACTGCCACCCGTTGGTGAAGCAGTTAGCATTCAGCTCGCCAAACAACAGAAACTCACCAATTTCGTGGCTCGGTAAGGTCCCGGAGTGATAATATGAGTGTTCATGTTTAATAATGACAACACGAACGTTTTTCCAGCCGACTAAAGTCCATTCTCTAGAGCAACACGCCTCGTTGTTTTGCTACTAGCTTACAAGACGCTGGCTGCTCCTCATCTGTTCAAAATTACGAGCCGCCCGCTTCTAGCAGCTGATTGGACAGCGCCCAAATCACGTGATCAGATGGTTAGCCTGTAGAGGGCGTTGGAGAGAAAACAGATCCTTACTTATAAAGGGGAGAAGTTTTACTAAACAAACCCTTACCAACAGCAGCAATAGAAATAGAAATGCCGTTAGATTTAAGAAGAACAAAACTAGAAATAAATTATTGGTTAAATTTACAAAGCAGTACATTTGATAATCCAAACTGGGAAATTTTAAATCCATGTTGGGAAAAAGAAACGAAAGAAATGAGGAGTTTTGAATGGATAATTGAAAAGAAATTAAAAGAATTTAAAATAAATGATTTAGAAATTACTCAAACAATACCAATATCAATTATACCACCATGGATTCTACCAGAAGCAACGGTAGATATGTCAATATTAGAAAAGAAACAAGATAAATCTTACATTGTAGACAGTTATTCAGTACAGATACATTTAAACAACTATTATCAATTTATTCAAATTTATACAGATGCATCAAAAATAACTGGAAAAATAGGAATAGGTTTTGTTGTACCAGAATTCAATATG
>JAVLVB010000668.1:6193838-6326656 GCA_032876305.1 Orestias chungarensis | reverse complement strand
AAAGCACAGAGAGCGAGTGAAGTTTCAGGCACTGCGTCTGGCTGCCATCATCATCCAGAGACAGTACAGAGCTCTTCTTCTTCAGCGACGGGAACGAGACAGTTTCTTGAGAATAAAATGTTCTGCTGTCGTCCTTCAGGCAGCGTTCAGAGGTCGTCGTGTCAGGACTGAAATTGCATCGAGGAACCGAGCTGCTGCTTTCATTCAGGCGAACTTCAGGAGACACAAACAGCAGGTGGCCTTTAGGAAACAACGCTGGGCAGCTTGTGTCATACAGCAGAGGTTTAGAGCCCAGAAATGTAGAAACATCGAGGCGATGCGTTATCAGGTGGTTAGAAAAGCTGCCATCGTTCTACAGGCTGCATATCGAGGAATGAAGGCCAGAAAAATGATACGGGAAAGGTGCAATTCTGCACGCGTCATCCAGAGAGCTTTCAAAGTTCACAGTGAACGGCAGCAGTACCTGAAGCTGAAATCATCCGCACTCACCATCCAGAGGAAATATCGGGCCACCAAAATGGCCAAAGCAGTGAAGAACAGATACGATGCAACGAGGAAGGCTGCCATCACACTGCAGAGATGCTGCAGAGCATGGAGTGCAAGGAGTCAGGTAACGACCTTAATTTAGAGCAGGGGTCTCCAAACATGGTCCTCTAGAGCCACTGCCCTGCAGGTTTTGCGTGCAACCGTGCTTCAACACGCCTGAAGGAAAGATTGGCTCGTTACCAGGCTTTTTTCATACTTGATATTGCTGAAACAGCCATCCTGGCAACTGTGTTGAAGCAGAGTTGCATCTTAAACCTGTAGGACAGGTGCTTTCGAGGACCAGGGTTGGAGACATTTTGCATTTTAAAAAGCACTTAACTGAGACATATACTAAGCTCTAGATTTTATAACCTAACTGTAAGTATTCCTTTAATTTTATACTAATGGTAAACAGATCCTGGAGGCTGCCCAAGCAGAGAGGAGACTGCGTTTTACGGCTGCAGTTTTTCATCACCTCAGTGCCATTAAGATCCAACGAAGCCTGAGAGCGCACTGGGCTTTGGAGTCGGCAAAGAGACAGATCCACTCTGTCGTCACCGTACAGGTACAGTTAGGAACCAGAGCTAATGATGTGCTGTTGGGGAGGAAGAGTAAATTACTAAATGATAGTCTGTCTGGGCTTTGCTTAGCGTTGGTTTAGAGCGAAGCTGCAGAGGAGACGATATGTGGAGGACAGGAGGAAGGTGGTGACGGTTCAGAGGGCGGTTAGGCGTTGGCTCTTGCGCCGCCACAAGGCCGTCACCATCATCCAGCTGGCATCCCGGAAGTTCCTGCTCATCAGGCAGCAGAAGATGGCTCAACGAGGCTTTGTCAAAGCTCAGGTGTGAAATTACTGCTAGCGTTGCGTTTCTGTGCCAGATAGAGGAGGCCAGAAGTTTAAATACAGCAATTATTGGCCTAAACTTATTAATACTTGTTTCACTGTTAATGACAAAATGTCTCGTCTTGATTCGCTCCAGGCTCTGTGGAGAGGACATCGCTCCCGCATACTAAGCGACAATCCTAAGCTGGTGAAGTTGAGGCATCGCTTGCGCAAACTCTCTGCTGAAGTACGAGAGGAAGACAAGCTCTGCAACAAGACCTCTTCTGCGCTGGCGTATCTCCTTCGATTCAAACACTTCTCGTATATCCTGGAGGCCCTAAAAAATCTTGGTAAAACTTAAAATCATTCTATTATTCTTTTCGTCACTCAATTACTCCTAGGTAGACAAATCTCATCCAATGTAGAACATATGTTTGCTCCTGTTAACTGACCTAAGAACAGACTTTTACCAAAGGTTGTGAAAAGAGTTTTTTTCTTTATCTTTCTGTTGTTGGTAAAAGGTAAAAGTGGCATAAATGTGGGTGCATTAATTATTTATTAAAACCGTGTTTCCCTGCTCAGAGACCGCCACCAGGCTGTCACCAGAGTGCTGTGAACGTCTAGTTGAAAGCGGAGCCACCAACGTCATCTTCACGCTGATACGTAGCTGCAACAGGAGCGGTCCCTGCATGGAGGTCATCACCTTCTCCGTCCAGATCCTCCTTAACCTCTCCAAGGTAGAGAAGGACATCTCAGGTTTTCTCCATGCAAAGCACTAATGAAAAAAATGTCACTTTCGAGGCCTCTTTGTAAAACCTCTACATATTTACCAACTTGGACTGAGTTGATTATTAGATTTTCATTTAGGCTCAAAACAAAGTTGCAAAATAATAAGCAAGTGTGGATAAAGCAGCAGCGGCATGACTGAGGAGGATGAACAGACCGTTCAGGATGTGCATAATTTGCATCCTGCTGGTGTCGAACATCACTCAGAAATCTGTGTAACCATTGGATACTTTAAATGGGGAGTAATCTTTGGCTCGTTATTCCAGACATAATAAATGTACAGGATTGTTCAGTGGCTCTACTAAAATACAAAGTGATTTGCTGGGTTGTTTTTAAGACTGTTAAACTACAACAAATGTCAAATTTTGGAGGTTTTATTTATTTATTTATTTTTATAATAACAATATTACATTTGAATGACCTTTTTCAGATATTTCAAGGAAAAATGTATTGAAGTTCTGTAGAATAAAAGAAAGTGTTCTGTGTATCCGTCACTTCCAGCTACAGACATCAGCTCTGGATGGTTACCTTCAAAGTGGCTAAACGCAAAAGCTTATATTTTACACACAAAACTTAAAAGTACTTTAGTGCAAAAAAATAAAATTTTCTGTTACACGGGTTTGAGGGGAAATTTATTTTTTAAGGAATGCCTAACTGTCAATTCTGAACAAATTAAATAACTTCTTTTAATTGATAACCATTATTGTTGTTTTTTCTAACTTTCTATAAAGACTTGTATTCGTTTTACGCCCACTGATGGAAGATGAAAAATTCTAGTCGGTTAAGTTCTTATTTTCTGCTTTAAATACCAACAATTGTGACCTAATTTATACTAGAATATGTCTATTTTGATTTATAAATTTGAATTTCCGTGCTGAAAAGTTAAATTTTTAAATTATTTAACTTTTTTGTATGAGGCTTAAAATGTGCTTACATTTAACTCTCATGACAAGGCTGCTCGCTTCTCTGCACGTTCTGTGCTTAAGCCATGCTCTACTTTTTACTGACATTCAATTTTTTTCTTCCTTAGTACCACAAGACCATAGAGGCGGTGTATTTGGTGGAAAACTCCCTGGAAACCCTGTTGGACTTGTTGCAGAAATACAGGGAGAAGGCCGGGGATAAAGTGGCCGAACAAGGCGGGAGCATATTCACCAAAGCCTGCTTCCTTGTTGCTCTGCTGCTGCAGGACAAAAGTCGTGCTGAGGTCTGTGCTCTCATTTACAAATACTGCATTTTATTAAGCATATGAAGGAGATCCTGCTAAATCTCACCGTCTGTATCTAGGAGGTCGTTGGGCTTCCAAGAGTCTTGGACAGGATACGCAGCATCTACCGGCTCACCGCTCGGAAACACAAGATGGACGAAGAAAGAACGATAACCAGACAAAAAATAAATGCTTCAATTAACGGCAGCTTCTTTGTTCCCCCGACGCCTCGTAAATTTCGGCCACCGCCAAAGTAAGAGCATTTGATCGGAAAGCCGAACCCTTTCCGAGCTTTGGTTTGCTGCGGGAACTGAAACTATATTTCTCTTTTTCAGGTTCGCACCAGACTGGGTTCTCAGAAGGGATAAACTGAAGGACGTTGTGGATCCTCTTAGGGCGATCCAGATGGTGGCAGAAAGGCTGTCTATTGTGTTGTAAATAGAAATAATTTTTTTTTTCATTGTGTTTTTGTTTACACAAAAGACTATGTACAATGTTTTTTTTGTCTTTTTTTAAAATCAAATGGTTTGTATATTCTGAAGTCGGTCATTTTTATATTAAATTTGTCTGGTTTAATTTGATCTTTTCTTTCTTTTTCTTTGTGTATTGGGAACCATAATTTCAGACATAATCCCTCCAGCATATTCTCAGCTTTCACTTGAGTGCAACGCACACCGAACCAATCCATCCATCATCTCCTGCTCCTATTCTTCCCTCATTTGTAAACGAGACCCGGCATACTTGAACTCATCCAATTGGGGCATGACCCCAATGTTAAAGCCTGGCATCAAATAAAACATTTACAATAAAATCTGAAATTGTCACATCTTCAAAAAGGGAAACCAAACTTTTAACATCAAAAGATATTTATTTTCTCAAATGATAAATTTATTAGGAAATTGGTTGAAGGAAACAAAATCAAAAAGCCTGGCAAACTTTATTCATGTTTTTTTATTCAGCACATGATAAAAAAGCATCTGATTCATACAGTACACTATCTAACCGCTAATTGAGGCATCTTGTCTGTTTTTTATTTTTTTCTTAAATAAAAAGTACTGTGAAAACATTAAAAATAAATTTTAAAACAAGCTACAGATTAATAAAACCATGGTTAATCTCTTCCAACGTGATCTGGTAACATTTGTTAGTCTTACAAGATGCCAATACTGAATCAAGGTTATACTAAAAATTGCGTATTTGTATTTGTTGCGAAGAAACTGATCCAAAAATAAAATTTCTTTAAAAAAAATCTTCAGCTGGTTGGTTTTGCATTTTTGTCAGAATATTTTTTCTTACGCCACTGAAAATTACTGGTTCATCCCTTTTTTCCTTTTAATTTGGACCAACAACCCTGCCGACGGAGCCCGTTGGCTGTCGTTGAGATTGGTCCCTCTTTCCTGCGTGGATCGTAGAGTACACTAAATCCTTTCAAGCGTAAATTGTTTTCAGAGGCAAAAAGGTGAAAGGGCTCATGTACTTTTAAAGGATATCTCATTCAGCTATTCGCAATGTTCTGGTTTTATTAACTGTGTTTTAGAGGAATATTATAGGGCGTAGAAGACACTGTTTCCACACCTCAACGAAAATGGAAAAAAGAAAATTGTAAAGACTAAATGGATAATTTTTTTTTATTTTCATGTATATCATGCTATTTGTGACAAATGTGAGTTTATTTAAACGTAATTCCCTTTCCTTTTGGTTCAGTTGTTAGAGCCTTAAGTTGAAGAAGCCTCACTTCTCATTTTTCAGATTGGATCGGCTACAAAAACCTTTTTGTTTGTTTGTTTTTTTTCACACCCTGCCTGGATTTTAAGATCCACAGCCGATCATATACAATCAAATAACAAGCATTTATGAGTTCTTGCTTCCCTAAAAGAAAACAAGGTTTTAATGGCACATATAAGCAATATTATAAGTGAAAAATTGCTGTCATTGTGATATAACGGAATCATTCTTAATGCCCATAAGATGTCAGTTTGGTAGAATATTTATAGTCTACTATGAAAATGTCAGACTGACGGATGTAGTGAAGGTCCGGCGGGGCACGGTCGTTTTAAACCAACGACCCAGAGATTTAAGAAAATAGCTGCAGCGTTACATGTTGCAGTCCGAGTATAGCTCTGTTCACCTTTAATAAATAATGTCTGCATGTCGTTTCAAACGTGTGAATTATCTCAGGGTTTTCTCTGTCCCACTTGACAGTCTCCGATTCCCTGCAGCTGCTCTCAATCGACATCCACAGGATCTGCGTAGCTTCAAGTCTGGCAGAATATCTCAGTGTCATACGGTGGGAACCGGACAGAGGCGGGCAGGTGAGTGATGATGTTTGCATTGCACATCAGATGGGCGAACACGTGGTCCCCCTTCAGGATTTCGGGACACAGCAGATCACTTCGAAGCGAGGGCGGGGAAGTGTTTCTGGGGCTCTCACTTCTCCGGGACAGACTGAGCAGACGCCGGAACAGGGACCTCCTGAGGAGGATGTAGATCCAGGGATCCAGGATGGGGTTCAACGAGGCTATCCGGATGGCTGTCAGATCTGCCTTTTCATCATTCTGGAAGCGGTTTGCAAAAATGCGCACCTGAAACACAGTGACAGGTTTGTTTACTGTTCACAATAATCATTGGCAGTTTTATTTTTTAATTGGGTTAAAAAAAGAAAAGAAAATTGTAACGTTTTGGTATAAAAAAGACATAATAGACAATATAAATGATCAATAGCAAAATTATCACCAGACTATTTAAGAGATATCAACATGGAAAATCCACATGCCATCACCCATTCCTGCTAAACCTTGTTTTGTTTGAATCTCTTAAAATGCTTTATAGAGTATTTTATGCTGAAAAAGGAGAAGGTTTGAGAAATTAAAGGCCTTTAACAAATAAGCAGTTTTTGAAAGTCATGTGTTCACAGAAATAATGGAAAACTGAAAAGATCTGACACAACCTGAGAGAAGAATCACGCTTAAAACAAATTAAACTAAAGAATAAGATATTTGTTTGTCCCAAATTAAAAATAGGGATTCAAAGATCTGGTGTTACTGGTTCATCCTTTTAAGTTAAAAGCCTGAATAAGAGCAGATTAATGTGGACACAAACACAAACTGGTGTGCAAAAAAAGATGATAAAGTCCACAATTAAACATTGCCTAAAATGTTTTCATACTTTTAAAAAGTTTGAGAAAGTCAGAACCCGGTTGACCTAAACCACTAAAAGTTATTTTGCTCTTTTAAAGAGAGAATGAGACAAAGGAGGACTTTTGGATCCTGCAACCAAAGTTCTGAGTGAACTTCAATCATTGCCAAAACCGTTCCGAGCATTTCAACCTATTCACCTTTTACATGTGTAGTGATTTACTCTCAGCATAAATCCTGCCATTCTGTTTTTGACCCCGGAGGTTCGTTAGAGAAGAAGCAGAACGACAGAGACCAAGAGACAAGCGGACTGGGTAGGGAGGAAGTTTAAAGCAGGGTTAGATTTAAAAGAATGTTAAAAGCTATGAACATCTCAGAGAGGTGTTTTAAATCTATCATCTGAACATCAGGTAAAGACTTTTGACAGGAGCCACGGGTAAAAGACCCTGGATAGGGAAAAAGGTGGTTGGGTCAGATACAACCAGACTTGCAAATTGGAATTGTGCACCTGTCTGGGGGAAGACTTTAAAAGATTCTCATAATTTTGTCTCAAGGAAGAACTACAGCCGGGAATGCAAGAAAAGTACTTATTTAAAGTACTGATCGATTAGGCTAAATGCAAGTGCATGCCACACTTTTTAGATATGAATTTGCGAAAAAAAATGTCTTTACAAATAGTTGTTTTGGTCTGTTACATAAAAGGCCTCTAAAACAATATAGGATATGCATTATTCCCTCATATTCAGCCTCAACTCTCCTTACACATACTGTATAATCACCAACAACACGAGGGGAATGACTTTAGTTCTTAAAACTAAACAAAATCTAAAGTTTTAGCTGCCAAACTCTGGTTGAGAAGACAAAATTACCTTTGAAAATCTAAAGGAAGCAGACAGATCATTTAGTGCTGAACGGCAACACTGATCAGGAAATGTTCAGTAAAAAACATGTTCTACTAGGTAAAATATAACTTAGCACATAATGTGGAATGGAAATGATGGCAGTTTGGTAATTAAGTCTCATATTTTAATGTAAACATTGTAAACATTGAGCATAACATGACACACACTGGCTATTTAGTCAAATGAGGCAGCAGAGGTGTTTGAAATTATACAAAATAAATAAAAACAGAATGATGTGTACTACCTTTTGAGATTCAATAATGCAAAAGTCAAATAATATCTTCATATAAACAAGACATTCGACCTGTTTTACCTATAATACTTTAAAAGAATTATTTTGGACCATGAGTACCAGTAGAGTAACTCTGAAATATCTGTAAAAACGCTGGTTTCTCTCTGCAACAGATACATTTTCTTCTCATCAAGTTTTAATCTGTTCTCACCAGCATCACTATCACCATCATCATCCTCTCTGCTCTAATGTCTCCTCTGTGAATCTTTGTTCTTTTTATTGTAGCAATAAAGATTTCTTCTTCGTTAAATATAGAGAAAGCTGCAGTGATCACAGCTTGTGCACAGGAGGGTTGAGTTCATCCATGGCATTGACTACCTAACAGCATGGCTGTGACAGATTAAAACATGAAAAAATAATAAATCAGTAAAAGTCTTTGGTAGAAGATATATAATAATAATAATAATAATAATAATAATAATAACAGTAATAATAAAATTAATAATTAATAATAATAATCAATAATAATAAAATAATAATAATTATTATTATAATACTAATAATAATAATTAATAATAATAATAATTAATAATAATACTAATAATAATAATAATAATAATAATAATAATTATTATTATTATTGTTATTATTATTATTATTATTATTATTATTATTATTATTATTATTATTATTATATTTGAAAGGGGGTGACTGCATCCACCTCAGAAAGTTTCCAGCTGCGTCCCTGAACTCACCACCAGTGGAGCGGAGCAGGCCAGAACCACCACGGAGGTCATCAGCAGCACCGCGATCATCTGCGTCTCCGCGGCGGAGGAAAGCGCCCACCAGCTGCGCCTGACGCTGTTCCTGCTCACCCCGCCGGCTCTCCTGGCCCCGGAGGCCCCGCCGGCCGCGCGGCTCCGCGCCGTCCTGCGCCGCATCAGCAGCAGCGTCCCGCACACCGCCAGGTTCAGCGCGATGGTGCCGATGATCAGCAGCGCGCTCACGGCGCCGTACAGGAGCGGGTAGGCGGTCCTAGGGTCGATGAAGCACCAGGTGCCCGGCGGCTGCAACCGGCTCCTGGACGCCCCTGTCATGGGGAGGCAGCAGAACACGGCGTGGCTGATGTAGACGAAGAGCAACAGCCTCTGCGCCGCGCCTCGGTCCACTCCCCAGCGCTGGTAGCGGTAGGGCCAGCAGATGGCCAGGTACCGCTCCGCCGCCATGGCGCAGATGATGCTCAGGCCGGTCAGGCCGAAAAAAAGCAGCAGGAAGGAGTGAAACTCGCAGACGCGCGGGTCCAGCAGCACCCGCCGGTCCAGGTAGTTGGCGATGGTGAGTGGGCTGGCCAGGCACGTCCCCAGCAGGTCGGTCACCGCCAGGCCGCGCACCAGCGAGAAGAAAGCCGAGGACTTCTTCTCCTGCCGGGACACCGAGAGGACGAGCACGGCGATTAGGTTCCCGGCGGCTCCGCCGGCGAACATGAAGATGGGCAGAGCGATCTCAGAGGAGCTGTTTGAACGTTGCAGGCGCAGCGACGCGTTGACGGGAGCAGATCCGTGCGTAAAGTTTGGAGTCTCCATCGCCAAAGTAGGCCAAAGGCCGTCTGTTATCTGCATTGGTCCCAACCGGGGATCCGGGAGCGCATTTCCTCTCTTCTGCAAAGGATGATAAGGAGTCAAATGCCTTCCAGTAATCCAAGTCAGGCATAGTATCACTGGGCTGAGGCAGTGGAGGGGGGGTTGTCCCAGATAGAGGCTGTTGAAACAACCAACAGCAGGACAGGCCTGGTGGATGGGATGGACACATACAGGAAAACTATGAAAAAAAAAAGAAGGTTTGACCTCAATCTTCTTCCAACTTTCTGTCTGTGAAGGCGTCATCATGGACTTGTGGTATTTCATAGAGGGTCAGGTTTTTTCGAACAAGAGTGAAGATTGTGTCAGATGGTATCCCTTCTTCCCAAAGTTGAGCTTTCATCTGAACGTTTTAGAGCCACGTTCCACTGAAAAGGTCCACAAACAACGAGTGGGAGGAGGTCCACCGGAAACCCGAAATGAAGCACCAAGACTGGCGCGACTGTGGCTGAACTACAAACACACACACTCGCTCTCCATACCTATCATCAATATTTGCTACTCACTCCACTCCATAAGAACCATACATTTTTCTACCTCTCAGGTCTACTGTAGGTTTTGTATGCATTGTAGTGTTTATAGTTGATTTTTTAGTACTGTTGCACGTTGCCCTTTGTTGTCTTGGCACCTTGGTTCCAGAGGAATGTAATTTAATTGCACTGTATACCTGTACTCAGATGGAAGGACAATAAAAGCCTGTAGAATATAGATTGATCATGATTAATAGGAAGATTAAAGAAGAAGTAAAAAAAAAAAACGAAGACATTTTCCAAAGTAACTATTGCAGAGATTGTTTATTTTCACTCAGCCAACACTTTATTGGTTCTTGTAAGAATCAAAACAAGCAGACAAGTGTCACAGACTCTCAGTGTCTATTCTAAACAGAAGTGGAATTTGCAACTTTTATAATCCAAAGAGACATATTTTTCCTAGTTCCATGCAAAATGAGGCTCAATTAAAGCTACAAATGTACAAGAACTTTTAAAAAATGACACATAATTTCTTTAAATTCTACTAAAGACATGTTTATTATTAAAAAAAACAACATTCATTTTAATTTGAGGTTTTCAAAAAAAGAAACCATCCCACTTTTGCAAGGAGTCGATAAATTGTTTTTTAATGGGATGCAGAAATTCATGAGAAATCATGTGCAAAAAAAACAAAAAACTTTTTCAAACTGCTGACAATAATGAATGAAAAACAAATATTACCTCTACATCTAAAGTCGGTCTATTGTGGAAATGTAATATAGGTATCCATTTAATTAAAACTGACACAACTATTTGTTATTACATATTTACTTTAAGAGCCGGTTTTGAAAAGCCACTTGAGGGTTTAGAGCTGCAGATTCCTGAACTAGAAATAAGGAGTCGCTTCCTTTTATACCAACGTTATAAGTAAAGAATGTCACACCACAGGATCTTAGGAGAAGTCTGGGAATCTTCAGATTCGGTCAGACAGACTGTTGAACAGAAAGAAAAATACAACCAGCTCAAACGTAACTCATCAGGCGGAGTGAATACTTTTCTCAGGTCAAAGGAGCCGCTCACTGAAAGTCCATTAACAGTCGCTCAACCTGTAGAGAGGTTGTCTTGCAGTTAGAAAGTTGTTTTCAATTAAATCAACTTCCTCCTGCTGCAAGCTGAAGTGTACCTAGCCAAGGCATTCAACTCTATGGCACTGTTAGGTCTGTGTTTGCATGCATCGCATTTTTTAGCGCAAATAAGTGACTGTTGTGTAAAAATGTTTGTTCTAACTGAAACACTTTTGGTCGATAGGCAAGCAACTCTTTTAAGATCTTAGCTCCTATTTATATCTATGTTGTAGCTCAGATGTTTCATACCTTTCAACCAGCATTCATTCTTGTTGTGGCTGAAATTTCCCCCATGACAAAGCCGTGTTTCCAAAATGCAGAGCTCAGCTTTGTCCTGAGAACGGTTGTCAGGAAAACCAGGGACAACGGGAACATGTGGGACGTCAGCGCTCCCTGCGTGTTCTGATTCTGCTCCAGTAATGCATTAATTACAGTCGGACCTCTGTTTACACTGAGGAGCAGATGAGAGGGGTCTCTTGTCTGCAGCCGACCTTTAAAGACAAAACAAAACACCTCCAAGAGAGAAACGATGTTGGGCCTCCTTGCAGCTGTGGACAGAAAGAAGCTGGCGGGCTGTGAACGGCAGAGCTATGCCAGGGATGGGAAACTCCAAACCGACTGGAATATTGTTTTGTTCTCTGTGAATCATGGGATATACGAACCGTCTGTGGGTAGTTTATAGCTGTCTTTAATGGTTTAAGTTACACTGTTCTCCTAAAGTGTATTATCTCTGTCTGTGGTCTTAAACTGTGGCGATATGCTGGTTTATGACTAACCAGCCTAGAATAACGTCTAACCTTATCCCTAAAAGGTAATCATTAAAATATGTTCCTGAAAATATTTTAACAATCCACAACAACTGCAGATGTTTTATTTATTTTCCAATGTTTATTTAATTCCCAACAAAAGTAAACTGCCTGCTCGAAAATATATTGCCACCTTGGTTTAACTAGGCAAACAGGTACAAACCTCCTATTGGGTAATTACTGCATGAATACCTTTTGCATGTTATTCAACACCAGCTTTTCATTTCTTAAACAGTCACGTCGAAAGACACACCTCATGTCTTCCGACATATATTCCCTGTTAAAGAATGGAGTTGGGATTAAACAGAGAGGGATAACAAAAATTGGCTTGAGACCTTTCCAACTCATATGTAAACCATTGTCTCCAATCCTAAGAAATCGTTCTTTAGAAAAACAGCAGTTGAAACCAGGGTTTTGAATAATAGTGAAAGTAGGAGCTTTTTCTTCTCAGGCGTGATGTGAAGGGGAACTCAGTGGATGGGGACTGAACTGCTGTGTAGCCACATGAAAACCACTAATCTGTGAGGCTGACTGACGAGAAAAGGACACAATTTGCAACGAGGCACAACGTACTATACTCTGGAGCAATGGAGGAAGGTTGCATAGCCTGATGGGGTTCTGACTGACCTTTTCCCAGAGAGATAGGATCGTCAGAGTAAGAAGAGAGGAAATGAAATGATGCACCAATAATGCTTAGAGTGTTCAAGCCTGTCAAACCGCTATGATCTGGAGCTGCTGCAGTTGATCAAGTTGAAGTTGGGCAACATTATGAGGTCAGCTGACAACCTGCATATCACAGAATAACCAGGTTTTTTTCTTACCTGACGTCACGATCGTATTCCAAGATGTCAACGCCAAGCTTCATCAGCCTCCAAATCTTGGTAAGAACTAAAGCAACTCTTGTTGGAAATAAACCTTGTGTCATTGCAGAAGCTTAATCAAAAAATGACATGTTAAATATGTGTCTTATTTTAAGATAAATGCAGTCGAACAATTTGTGTGTAAACTCTGTTTATTTGGCCAGATATGTGAAATAATACCACTTTTTATAAACAAACAAGTATAAACAGTTGTCTTTTGTTGTAGTAGGCTTTAATAGTAGTGGATAATTATAAAGTAGAAAGAGACGGATCTTACTTTTTTTTCTTTTATATTTCTTCGATTTTTATAAAATAAAAAAAACTCAAGTTTAATCATTTGTCTCCAGGGATCAGCCTTTTTGTAAATACTTTAACTTGTGTGTGGGTAGGAATCTGAACTTAAACTACAATAATATAGTCATAGTAGTAAAAAAAAAAGCAAGCAGATAATTTTTTTAACCCTTAATAAACATTATTGAATACATTTAAATAGGCAATAAGAACTCCTTTTTAATTATTTTCAATACATTTAAATTATGTTAATTATAATAATGTTTCAATTACTTTCATTTACTTATTTCCTTTCCTCATTGTTTAAATTTTTTGCACTGTGTTTTATAGGTATGTGTTGGTAAATTGATCGTGGTTATTAATTTATGGTTCTGGACAAAAAAGATGAACTTCTTTCTCTGAGTTGGGGATCACTTTCTGGTTCAAAGATGATTCAAGGTATCATTATGCCTGGTTCCAAAGTGATGGCAGGATAGGGGAGGAAATGGACGGGGACTTTCACTACAGTAAAGCAGATGTTCTTCTAGTCTGTGGTGTTAAAGAAAGAGTTAAAAATCAAAGCTCTTAATTTAGTGACCCATCAACACTTTGACCCTCTTCTACAGCCGTGATACATAGATCCTGACTGAAAGAACATCCTGGATACAAGCAAGTTAGGTTTCTTCATTGAATGAGGACCTCACACCATCCGACCTGGGATTTTAAAAGTAGGGTTGCTGCTTCTTCTCATCAACTTCTCAGTTGAAGTGAACTGGATGTCTGATCAGAATTTCCTCTGGGCGGCTACCTCCTGATGTCTTCCAGACACAAGAAAGTAAAGGGGGGAGGAGACCCAGGGGAACACCCAGATATTGCTGGCGGGATTAAATATCCGGTCTAGAGTAATCCCCCAGAATGAGGCGGAGGTCATTGCTGGGTCTGGGTTTCCGTCATAGATCCATTGCGATGTGTGAGAGAGACCAGGAAAAACTGAACTAATGAACTCTTCTGTTTCCTGGAAGTGAGTCAAGAAGAGTTTTCTAGGGTATTTAAATGAGAAGGAATCTAGAGTGACAAAGGGGTTGTATAAAACAGAAACAGAGGGCCGGCAATTTATTTAATCAATTTGCAAGAATTTGTCAGATTAAGCAGATCAAAGTGTTACAAACACAACAATAATCAAACCATCAAACAGTCTAATAAATGTTCTTTGGTCTATTTATTTTAACTAGATAATGAAGTAAATCTGACTCTACTCATTTATAGTTAAAACTAAATCTGGATCAAACTGAATGTCTTGTTTGATCTGGGTCGGACAGGTTTCTCTTAAAATAACGATTCTTGAGAAATGTTTTTTTACAAACCTAAGTGGATTAAGATAAGTCCTTTCACATGGGAAGAAGTTTAGCTGTGATTACCAGGGAAGCTAAACATCTGCTGCCTCCCCCATCTTCCTTTAAGTATATGATCTCTTCAAATATGACATGGTAAAAAAAAGCGCTAATGCCATGATGTTACTTCCTCTAAACTTACGTATCATATGTGATTTGGTAGCAATATGATCTGCCACTTTTCCTTCAGGCATCATGTGTGATGTTTTGAAAAGTAAGATATTGTTAATGTTTGACCAGGCTGAGTGACATTGCGTGTACAAATTCTTCATAGAAGCTTATTTTAAAATTTTACCTACCACAGATTAGCTTTGTGACCTCAGTGCCAGAGATCGGAGTCTCCTTTTCCTCACTAAGTGCTGATGGGATTGAGCAGGTCTTTAAAGATCAGCACCACCCACAAGCTCGGGGTCTGAATGTCAAAGACACGCAGCTGTATTTAAGATGAGACAACAACAAAGTCGGTCACAGAAACACGGTCTAAGTTGTCCTGGTGCCAAAAGCACATATGATAATTTTTCGGCTTGTACATCGTCTTTTATATAGAAAACCAAAGGCTGCCATATAAGTTAAATAATTTGTGTTATTAAATTAGGAAATGTTGCATGATCTTACCTTATTTTGTACATAAAGTATATGTACCTATTTTTATATTGCTGTCACTTTGCAATATACTTCTCCCATACTTTTCCCATGTAGGTCTTCACACAGACATCCTCAGGTCCTTCTACTGATGTGTGGTGGAGAGCTCCCTGACCAACTGCTTCACAGTGTGGCATGCTGGCTGCACTGTGGCAGAGAAGGAGGCACTGCAGAGGACCATTGGATGCAGCTTACCACCCATAAGGGACATATACGCAACTTTGAAGCACAAAACAACACATGCCCACAAAAGACCTTTTCAGTTTGCATACAGAACAAAGCGATCCACTGAGGATGCTATCTGACTCTGCCCTCCTCTAATGTGAGGATGCTGTTCTTTGACTTCAGTTCAGCATTCAATAATACCAATAATAATACCATAACAACACATCTACAAACTGGACAATTGAGGATCAGCACCTCCTTTTGCAACTGGCTGTTAGACTTCCTCATCCAGCGGCCTCAAGCAGTACTTGTGGGTAACCACCTCGAGGAGCATCACCTTGAACACAGGGGCACCCCAGGGCTGTGTGCTCAGCCCTCTGCTCTTCACCCTGCTGACACATGAGTGCACAACAACACACAGCTCCAACCACATAGTGAAGTTTGCAGATGACACAACTCTGGTGTGTCTTATCACCAAGGGGGGGGAAACCCACGACAGGGAGGAGGTCAATCTTCTGACCAAGTGGTGTAACAGCAACAACAACCTCCTGTTGAACCTCAGCAAGACCAAGGAGATTGTGAGACTTCAGGAAGGACCACACTGAACATCCGCCACTGACCATCAATGGCGCTGCAATACAGATAGTGGATAGCACCAAATTCCTGGGGTGCAAATCAGTGAGGACCTCTCCTGGACTACCAACACCACATCACTTGCCAAGAAAGTCCAACAACGCCTCTATTTCCCGTGCAAGCTCAAGAAGATAAGTGCTCCACCACCCATCATGAGTACATTCTACAAGGGTACTATTGAAAGCATTGTGACTAGCTGCATCACAGTGTGGGGAGGAAGTTGTACCGACTACAACAGAAAGCCCTGCCACGCATTCTAAATATAGCCTCCAGGATCATTGGTGCCCCTCTCCCCACCCTGCAAGACTTGTACATAACCCGCCTCACTCGAAAAGCACTCACAATTGTGGAAGATGAAAACCATCCTGCCCACATCATGTTCAGCATCCTGCCATCTGGGAAGAGATACAAAACCATCTGCTCCCGCACGACCAGACTCTTCAACAGCTTCATCCACCAGGCTGTGAGGATGGTGAGCTTCCTCCCCTCAGCTTAATCAGGGCTGTCAACCAGCTAACTGTCTTTTCCATAAACACAGAAGGCAAACCCTGCACTACTTGCAGTAGTTGCCACTTGCGCAATTTTAATATAGAAATAACCCTACACTGCGGATTTTAAGTACATTGTGAATTTTATTTAAATCTCCTTGTTAAATAGTTTTGCTGGGTTTTTAGTTTATGTTTTAGGTACTGAATACAGTTCATTTTAGGTTATATTTTATTTTGCTTAAGTTAAAATTAGGTCATTAAGCTAACTCTCTCCACCTGCACTTTGTTTACTATTCAAATGTTTATTCAGAATTATGGTTATGTGTTTTGACAATCAGTACGTGTTTCTTAGTCCCAGTAAAGGCTTGAATTTTTTTTTATTTGGTTTTTCGGTGGTATCACAGCGGGATGATGAGGAACATAATTTCGATTCCTTGTATGCACTGTCATGTAAAGAATTGATAATAAAGCTGACTTTGACTTTGAGTAGAATTATCAGAAAAGAGTTTATTGAACAGGTTTTGAATTATGATCTTGAGACAGGTAACGGCAGGATTGATGTGGGAGACAGGAGGACAGGTGAATAACAACAACAGGGTGAGTATTTATCTTGATGGTGAGGATATTACTTGGGGTGGAGACGATGATCGCCAGGGCGAGGTGAGTGGGTTGATGGATCTTGATGTTTGTCGAAGGGAGAGGTTGTCCAGGAGGTACTGTCATTCCAAGAGTCACGGTTATTTTGTACACGCCACCCGGATGCATTCACATTCTTACCTCATCATGGATTAAACCATAAAAAAAGTTATGTTATGTTTTCCTAATAAAACTGGGTCTGATTAAAAGCATTTTGAAGAAAATGAGCATTCAACGCCTTCAACAAACCCCCGTTATGATTCTTGAGTGTTTAAGTTTTGGGTTTTATTTAGGTTTATGTTTTGACCGCGTCCTTGTTTAGTTACTTTCTTAGATCTTGCCTTATTAGGTCATTACTTTGTGTTAACTTGTTAGCTCATTCCCTTGTTCTGTTATATGTTTTCTTTATTTATTGTTGTTGTTTTCATCTAATTTCTTATTTCTGTGAGTACCAATTCAGCTCTTGGCTCGTCCTCAACCTTTCCTCATCTTGCCAGTTTTCTCTATTCAGCTATTTCCTATTACCTAAAACTACTCTATCCACATTCTCCCTTCGTTGATTAGTCTGTTTGGTTTCTTTGTCAGTATACGATCACCATTTCTTTGTTTTTTTCTGGTTTCTCCCGCTATACCGATTATTTTTTTCTCTTTTGATGTCTTTCCAGCTTTTTTCAGGGCCTGCTTCCTGATCCACTTCATACATATACATTTAAAAAAAATAATAAAACCCTTCATTTCACCTGCTGACGCTGGTTTATCCTGCACGTGAGCAGTGCATATTTTTTTGGAACACACATTCTTGCCATTGGTTCCTACCCGCTAAGCCATTAATAAATGAGGCGGATCTATCATTTGGCAAGCGTTTCCAGGGAAAACATTTGAAAAAGACGCACAAAAGGAGCGACTGGAAAGTTCTTTTTGCACACTGTTTATAGATTTAAACAGTGGGGAACCCTTAGGGCCTTCTACGCCTTAGCGTAGAGAAGGCCTAGAAATCTTGTTGACCAAACAATAGGAGTAATAAATAAACTTTGTTTGTATATTTAAAAAAATTTAAAATTAAAACAGGAAGACACCTAGAGCAGAACCAGGCTCGGTACAAGCAGCCATCTGCCACGACCGACTGGGGGTTTGAAGAGACAGAAAACTAAAATAGATGCACAGGATACTGAAAAAAAGTGTTCATAGCAGCAGTTGTGGAGCGTCACTGGCAGCATCTCAGCCCATGTTCTCATCAAGAAGCTGTCTCAGCTAACAGAACGCCAGACCATGTGTGGTTACTATGGAGAGATTTTATTTTTTCAATATAATTTCATTTTATATAATCCATTTGATACATTTTCTCTCATATACATTCTATTGTTGTAAGTCTACTGTCAAGTTCACGTCAGCAATGAAAGGGCTACTGTCCTGAAAAACATGTAATCCAATCAGAATCATCAGGATCTATCAAGTCCAGCTTATCTGGCTCATTGATTGGTTAGGACTTCATGAGTCCAGAAGAAGGCGAAGCTGTGTGTCTTAGTTTCAGAGTGAAGGGTGACTTGACCAATCATGGTTTGATCTTGAGTGGGCGGGAAAGAAAAAAAAGATCGTAGGCCTTCTGGAAGTCTTAACTTCAATCTCAGATGTAGAGTGGTAAGAGACCGTGAGAGGGAGTTAGAGAGGAAAATGATGGAAGACCAGAGTGATGTTGTGGCAAGCTTAATAGCTCGGCGGATGGATTTCTTTTTCATGTAATAAGGTTGGCCCATGTTATAAGCCATCTTGATTATTATTCCCACAGGATTAATGTTACACTGGGACATTCAGTATTTTTTAAAGCGCAGAGGTTTTCTGTGTAAAAATGCGAGCACAAATAGTTTCATTAAATAGGTCAGCTGATCCCTAATAAATCCTCATATCAGTAGTTTGCGCCTCGAGTTTGATATGCGTAATGATGCGTAAGCCCATGGGTGGTGTGTAATGGTGGCTAGGGGAGGCTCATGGCTGGGGGTGAAGGCCTAACTGTTGTGCTTACGGTTCGCCACTGGATTTAAATAAGTATTTTATGAAGTTAAAATGTCAATAATCTTTCTCAAGAAAGCCATACCCCTCCTGTGTTATTCAGTGCAGCCAATGAGGTTTGTGTTCCATTTTTATATTTTATTTTTTAAGTTCGAATATCACATTGGTGCCACTGAAGCTAATGTTGCTAATATGCACGCTATTATGCTGAAGGTTAATGTAAAGTTAAAGTATGTACATAGAGATTTAATGTACAGGGTTATAATATATGTAAAGCTATGGTTAAAATTCATCTGATTTGAAAGAAAGTTAAAGGTTAAAATTACATAAGTAATAGTTTTATAAAACAAGAATCCATTGCATTACATAATTATAAGATTGTGTTCAGGCTATTATAACTTAAGGGTAAATAATATTTTTATCATGTAGCAGAAGATTTTTAAACACAATTGTATGTTTATTCTTTGTTTGTGTGATTTTATATTGCAGTTCTCACGTTTAGGAAAGAAACCTTAACCAGTGTATCCAAGAACAGTTGTGCTGTCATTATACCTGAGGGAGGAATAGTGAGAACTCAATGCTGCAGGACAGCACCAGAAAGCAGTAATTTCCAGCAAACAAATATATGTCTGAAAGTGAAAGAGAGTGTGCAGAACTGCATGAGCAGCAGAGCTCCAAGGGTATTGAGCCACAACCAAAGAACAGAAATGAACCTGGGCTTCACACGGACATGCATGCCACAAGTGACTGGCAGCCCAAATGATCATTAGACGAGCAAGGGACATTCTAGACACAATAAATGCTCAAAGAGAATAACGGAAAAAAAAGGTTAAAGTGACAAATACAGAGAAAGGAAGCATCAGTTCATACAACAGTAAGTCTTCTGCTCATTACTATCTAACCTCTGCCAGCAGAAAAAGTGCAGCTGCCAAAGTTGCTGCCAATGAAGCCACACTAGTACAGTAAGATAAAGAATGTCAGATTGAAGAACTGCAGAAGCTGGAAGCTGAAGCTCTTCAGCTAAAGGCTAAACAGAAGACTGAAAATGCTGAAAGTCAAAGAGTGTTGGAAGCCAAGCGCAGAGAACTAGAAGGTCTGGAGACGATTATGAAACTGAATGCGCCCAAGGCACGACAGCAAGTATATGAACAGAGCGACTGTTCACATCTATCATCTAAACAGAGTCAGTGCTCAGATGAGGACGTAAATGCCCTGCTTTATCAACCTGTTTCTGTGATGGTTAAAGAGGAAGTCAAGCAGGAAGTAAGTTCAGCGCAAGAACATTCTCCATCATAAGCTGTGCCACATCCAGAGGAAAACAATACGGCAGCTCTTGTCAGAGCACTTACAGAGTCTATTTGTGCCAGTCGTATGCCTGCTCCTGAACCAACAATGTTTCATGTTGACTCACTCAGATTAAATGATTGGGAGATTTATTTTCAGACCCTCATTGACAAGAAAAGCATACCACCTGAAGAAAAGATATATTATTACTACGCAAGTATGTGGGTGGATCTGCGAAGAAGGCTATTGATAAGATTGATGCATGGCCAAAGATAAGTTCCACGGGCAGTCTGGGACATCAAGAGTTTGAAAGATTACTTCGCAGCTGTGAGACCGCAAGGCCTCAAATCAAAAATCTTGAAGTGCTTAATGACTGCAATGATAACCAGAAATTACTTGCTAAACTTCCAGACTGGCCAATTTCAAGATGGGACAGGAAAGTAATTGAAGTGGAGGAAGAAAGTCAAACCTTGCCTAGCTTCAGTCAATTTGTCAAGTTCCTCACACGTGAAGCCAAAATCGCTTGTATTCCAATCACATCTCTCCATGCACTGAAACCAGGTGAAGGAGCGAAAAGCAAAGGGTTAAAGAACAAAAGTCCCGGATTAAAGCCTTTAGCAACAAGCTCTGATGAGTAATCCAACACTACAAGCTGCATTTTCTGTGAGAAGGCTGGATACAATCTACAAGAGTCTTGTGAGTTTATAAAGAAAACAATCACAGAATGAGTCCAGTTTGTCCAAGAGAAGAAGTTGTGTTTTGGGTGTCTGAAATGGGGACATCGCTCCAAATACTGTGGAGACAGGAACATGTGTAGGACATCTGGAAAAAGACATCCAACATGTCTCCACGATAATTGCACCAAGCAAGAAAAGATGCAAGGAAAGGTTGATGTAGCTAGAGACCTTGACAAAGCAAAGCAAGAGAAGTCAGGTCAGCTACAGGAGCAAACATCTAGCACATCATGTGACGCTACATCTCATACGGTAACTCACAATGGCAGGGATACTCGTACATCCACAATAATTCCAGTGTGGGTGTCCACCCCAACAGAGCCAAATTGTGAAGTTCTTATATATGCACTCTTGGACACTCAGAGTGACACAACCCTTATCCTTGAAGAAACTGCAAAGGCACTTAATACAAAGAGCAACCAGTACAGCTACAGCTATTCACTTTGGCTTCAAAAAACACAGTTGTGTCCTGCCAAAAACTGACTGGTTTAAAGTAAGAGGACTCTGTTCAGATAAGGTAAATTCACTTCGAGCTACCTATACAAGGGAGGTTATACCAGCAAATAGAGACCATATCCCTACCTTAAAAAAAACGAAAGTATGATCTTATCTTGAACAAAATGATGAGATTGCTCCTCCACAAAGCTGTGACGAAGGCCTTCTAATTGGCTGCAACTGTCCTCAACCGCTTAAACCAGGACAATTTGTTTCTGGTGAGGAAAACCAACCTTTTGGGCAGAGAACATACTTAGGCTGGAGTGTGGTTGGCTACGGTAATCCAAGCCTTAACTATGGAGATGCAGTAGGAGTAAGCCATCAAGTCATGGTAAAGCAATTGATCCCAAGTATTCAGTCCTCTGCTGAATTTAAAACTGAAGTGCATTACAAGGGAACATCTGCAGAACACGGAAGTAATCATCAAGGTGCTGGAATCTGACTTGGCTGAAAGAGCTTCTGAAACTAGCCACATCTCTCAAGACGATCTCAGATTCTTAGCAGATTTAAAGAAAGGCATTGTACATAAGAGTAATGGACATTATGAAGTAGAATAGAATAGAATGCCTTTTATTGCCATTATACACATTGTACAACGAGATTGGAGCCACAGGCGCCGCAAATGGCTGCCTCAGTGTAATTCCACCAAAACAAATTCCTAGTATGTCCTGTATGTACCTGGCAAATAAAGTTGATTTAATCTTAATCTTTAATCTGCCATTCAAGAACGACAGACCCAATTTACCTGATAACAAGGTGTGTGTCATCCACCTTATCAAAGGTCTTGAAAGGAAACTGAGAAGAGATGAGCAGTATTACAAGGACTACAGCACCTTCATGGATGAGACCACAACCCATGGAGATGCAGAAAAGGTACCAGAGGAAGAAATCCATAAAACCTCAGCATGGAACATACCGCATCATGGAGTTTATCATCCACGGAAACCTGGTAAAATACACGTGGTGTTTAATTGCTCTGCTAAGTTCCAATGAATGTCCTTAAATTACCATCTTCTGAGTGGTCCAAAGTTGACAAACACCTTGATGGGAGTTCTGTTTCGCTTTTGCAAAAGGCCAGGTTGTAGTTATGTGTGACATTGAGCACCTGTTTCCTCAGTTCCACATGAAGAAAGACGACTAAGATTATCTTAGATTCCTTTGGTGGGAGAATGAACATGAAAGAAGTTCTTCAAACTCTTCCAAATCGGGAAGTGCTGAAGGCTCCTGGACGTGAGTTCATAACACCCCAGCCTCAAGTGAAATGGTTTGACTCGGGGAAAGACTAATATGCACCATCAGGAGTGTTTTAACAGCTATTTTGGATCAGTCCTCGCTACAAACATTCATGTATGAAGTCATTGATTTCTGGTGGTAGTGCTTAACTGGGCAGTGCATATTTTAGTGGAACACACATTTTTTGCTTTTGTTTCCTACCCGCTAAGTCATTAATAAAAGAGGCAGATCTATAGTTTGGCAAACTTTTCCAGGGGGAACGTTTTAAAAAGAAGCAAAATAGGAGCGGCCGAAAAGTTCGTTTTGCACAATGTTTACAGATATAAATAAGTAAACTGTATTTTATTATGTAGCATAAGATGTTTAAGCACAATTGTATGTTTATTCTTTGTGTAATTGTATATTGCAGTTCTCACATTTAGGAATAAAACCCTAACCAGTGTATCCAAGAACAGTTGTGCTGTCATCATTATACCAGAAGGAGGCATACCAAAATTTCCATAATGGAATTACTACCCCATAAAGTATAAGATTAAAACAAATAAAAGCAAATAAAATCTCGATATATACAGCAGTAACTCCATATCTTGTGAAAAAATAAAATAAGGGCAATAAACACTTGGTTTCACTTAGCAGCCCTTCTAACCAAGCCACATGTTTTTGTTTACTGGGTTGTCAACGTAAAGGGTGTTGTTGTCTTTTTGGCTTGGCACTGTGTTAACACACCTACTTGCTCAAAGACATGCAAAGTCCAAAAGCACTAGTGCTTTGAAGAGCTGATCAGACTATTTTATGAACAGCTACTAATCTGTATTTTGGCTCTTGAACCTGATTTCTACTTTTATGCTCTAAACCCTTTCGAAGCAGCTGTATTTAATTTTGCACTATGACCAGTTTGACCAAAACTATCCCTTGTAAAGATATTGTTGTTTATATTCTTAATCATTCATTTCCAAATACGCTATTAAAGGCATTGTTTGAAAACAAGATGACTGTTGAGGCCAAATCTGACAAAAATTTGGATTATGAGTTTTTTTGCGATTTGATCTCTTCCACTTTGGTAATCATACAATGAGCTGCCTTCAGTTTCTCAATTTGGCCTTTTTGGGCACCACTGGGTATTTTACATGTCTTCTCTTTTGTGACTGTTTTGCTAAAAGGACTTCTCTTTTCCGCTTCGAGTAGCTCTGTCCCTTCATTCCTCATCTTGCTGCTGTTAACCAAAGCAATATATTTTCTGAAGTTTGGCCGCACTGTTCTGAAGAAATGCCAGGAGCAACCCAGGGAGGACATTTTTTAGAAAAACATAATCTGATTCATGCACTTACCTAAAAGTAATGACGTCTTATTAACTAGGTTTGGCAATGAACAACTATAAATAGTAATTATTCATTTATATAAAAACGACCGAGTCGTGGGAACATCTTATCTTTAGGAAATAATGGCCAAACATTTTTCAGTGTCAGATATTGTTTTATAAATACCTGCCTGGTCGGTATTGGTAATGAATATTCACGGGTAAAGGATTTAATTCTAAAACAGCAATGCTTTCCATGCATATACAGAATGAACACAGGCAATTCCTTTCCAAAATAATAAATGTGTTGACAAAAATAATTCAGCTTTAAATTAAAATATTTTGGTCAAAAAACTGATCCTACTAAACAACAGCGTAAAAATTAAGGAATAAAGAAGACAAATAACCTATCAGAAAGTAGAACAGTAAAAAAACCCCCAAAAAAAACAAAAAAAAAACAATGACCAATAAAATAATGCAGAGATTTCCCATTCATGTATAAATATTCATGTTTAAATAACAAGGTTTGTCTGGAAGGATGTAGAATGAGGCCAGAATGCAGTTTAAGACTAATAATTGCCATGTGTTCAAACAACCATTTTACAGTGCAAAGCAGAGGTTATGATAACAAAAAAAACTTTTTAATGCAGTGTTTATTGTTTTGCCTTTCAGATCCTGTTCAAAAATATTAATAAATTCCTCCCCTATAGTGACTCTCCAGTAAGGGTCTGGGTGATTCCAGGTTTTCCCAAACAAGAAAAAAAGCTTATTCTCCTCGGTATCTTCTGAGTTTTGCAAAGTGTTGCCAGGATAAAGCACAATATCTCTCTAGTGAGTTCTGGAGGATGGTAGTGGTTTCAAGGAAAAGGGAAGATGGAGTATCTGTGGGTGATCCAAAGTGTTCCCAAGAAAGAAGATAAGCACAATCCCACAACGGATTCTGGGGAATCTGAGGCCATCCAGGGACAGAGGAGTTTTGTATTCCTTTCAGTGATTTCTGGATCTTATCCAAGCTCTGCTCCCAGTGACACATGCATAGAAAACACCCAAACAGCCATCCTTTCCTCTTTCTAGGCCTGATCCCATATACCCTAAGCATGACGACGGCTCTCAGTTAAAGAAATGCTGCGGTTTTTGTTTTGATCTTTGACACTTTGCGTGTAAAAAAAGTACTCTGGAAATTTGGGAAAGCATCCTTCCTGAATTTCAGATGCGTTAACCAGAATGTTTGAGTGTTTAAGTTCATTCTCAGTCAGGTTATAACATATTAATTGAATCCTTCGTCAGGATCGTTACTGATTTTTGATAAACTTTCTCTGTTAAATATTTAGTCTGAAAATATTTTAATTAAGTATGATAATTTCTCCATTTAGGAGTGCCCAGACACCATTTTTCACCATTGCCAGACCTGCTGGTGCACCTTTTATTACTTGCCAGGTAAAGTTCAACAGCCTAGCTTGATGTAATTTTATGTCTGCTGAGGTCACGTCTTTAGTTTTTTAGTTTTTCTATAAATCTGGAATGGAACAGAGCTACAAAGCAGGACATTTTTCTTTACTGTGGGGACCAATCAGAGAAGCACCAGTTGTTTATTATTGAACAGATTTTGCATTACATTTGGTCACTATTTATTTCTGAATGAACTCTGGACGTGTCCCAAAGATAACACTTTCACTCATGTACTCCTCTATGATTGTAAGCAGACGCAATCATTTTTTACATATTGTTCTGATGATGCATGACCCAAAATTCAAATAATTATGAACTGACTGCAAATTAAGTTGAATGAGTCAGATACCCGAGGATTTTAAGGTAACCCTGCAACTCACTGACTGCATGGTCACCAGTCCTTTGAGAGATCAGCCCTGGAGTGCAGTGCATATCATTGCTCTTCTTCTCCTGTAACTGCTGGGAAATCTAACGCTTACTGCCACCCTTCACTGTTCTTGTTTGATGGAAACTTGAAACCTCGTGAACATTGTGATGACAGCATTCATGTATAATATGTATACATATCTGTAGCCATTTTTCAAACTAAGATAGACAATTGTGGGAGAGCAGAAACACTTACTTGGTTTCACAGCAGAGAGTCTGACCATTAAGGTGCTTAAGGTCCTTATCAGGGAGACAGCCTGGAGGGACAAAACTGTCGCATAGAGACAGTTTTTGCTGTTGTCGTTTTTTTTGCAAACAACATTCTGAATTGAATTGCCTCAGAAACGCCAGTTTGTGCTCGTTTTTTTATTTTATTTTCCTGAACAGTGTTACTCTGTGAGAAACATCTCAGGTCTCGAGATAGAGATGTTCCTTGAAAACCTGAAGTGATCCGGAGCAAACACAATTTTGTTGAAGATGGTTAAGGGAAACTGTGTGGAGTTTGTCATCTTATCACTGTCATCTCCACCATCTTTTGTAGATTTATTACCAGGTTGTTTCTGTACAATCTTCTCCTGTAACTGCTGGGAAATCTAACGCTTACAGCCACCCTTCACTGTTCTTGTTTGATGGAAACTTGAAACCTCGTGAACATTGTGATGACAGCAATCCGTGACTTCCTTCTGACCGCCTTAAACTGCTAAAGTTGATTAAATCTCCTGTTAATTTTTCTCAGGTCCGCCAGATCTGCTGCCCTGACCCGATATTAAGGCTTTTGTGTATTATCTCTACTTTATTTGACTCCCTGTAATTTTGAAGAGATCTTGGGAAAAGCTTCTCTTAATCTGAGATGAAACACATCCTGTTTGAATAAGTGAGCAGCACCGGTTGAGAACGTTTTTTCTTCAAACTGAATCATCTGTGATGGCCAAGCATCGTGTCACAAGTGACCTGGCATGCAAATATTTATTTGTAAAAGTGCATTGCTTGCGCATTTAGGCCTCTCAGACAAAAACAGATGCTGGAAGCAGGAAAAAAGTGATCCGTCCAGAAATGAAAAAAAAAAAATTACACTCAGTATTATTAGGTTTTTAAAAATGTATTATTAAGAGAAAAATGTAAAAAATAAAGGGTTTCAGAGTCAGAAACAGCTTTATTGGTCAAGATTGTTTAAAAACCAATAAATTTAACCTAGGTTTAGTAGTGCTCACGGAATAAACACATAAAGTACAAATATATAACATTTAGACAAAATAAGTATTCATGTATAATATGTATACATATCTGTAGCCATTTTTCAAACTAAGATAGACAATTGTGGGAGAGCAGAAACACTTACTTGGTTTCACAGCAGAGAGTCTGACCAATAAGGTGCTTAAGGTCCTTATCAGGGAGACAGCCTGGAGGGACAAAACTGTCGCATAGAGACAGTTTTTGCTGTTGTCGTTTTTGTTTTGCAAACAACATTCTGAATTGAATTGCCTCAGAAAGGCCAGTTTGTGCTCATTTTTTTATTTTATTTTCACGAACAGTGTTACTCTGTGAGAAACATCTCAGGTCTCGAGATAGAGATGTTCCTTGAAAACCTGAAGTGATCCGGAGCAAACACAATTTTGTTGCAGATGGTTAAGGGCAATTTAGTTTGTCATCTTATCACTGTCATCTCCACCATCTTTTGTAGATTTATTACCAGGTTGTTCCTGTACAATCAAAGTAACGTCGGTTCTTTTGAGGCCTGATAATTTTATACGGGGAGAAAACACACCCCTGGGGGGCGCTGGTGCTGAAGGTTAAAGTCCAGCAGACAGACATGAACACTGATCTATAAACAGTTGTAATTAATGGGCAGCTCTCTGAAGCTCAGTTAATATATTCATGTTACTGGATTATGGATTAGGACCATTTGGGCAATAATTCTAGTTGTGAAATTTCCTCATAATCTCTGGAATCCATTGGATATGTCTGGGTTTAGCAGTGGCAAGAAGACTTATATTCCTCTGACTGAATTGAGTTATAGGATGGGGCTGTTTTGAATTAGGTGTAATCTATGTGGGAATAGTTTTGGGATACCCACTTGCTGCTCCAACATGACTGTTCACGAGTTCATAAGGCAATGTCAACGAGTACATGAGCAAAGTCCTTACCTTAACCCAGTGATAAGTCCTTTGGATGCAAAATGTGAGCCAGGCTGGTGTCACAAACACCAGTGGCGGACTTTAAATTTGCACTTTTGAAAAAATTGTCAAAAATTTAAACAAACGTTTTTAAACCTAATAATATATAATTTAGCTCCTTTTTCTAAAATACTAAACTCCTTAGAATGATTGTAAATGTGCAGAAAAGACATAGACCAATTTATAAGGCATTAGGTTATGATGCAAAAGTAAAATTTCTTGAGTTGATTTTGGTGTAAAATTACAATATATGCATGAAATTTACCAAAACACTCCCCAGTAAGGAATCAAGTTGTTAAATCTGTAGGTTGATTTGATATAAACAAATGATTTTATATTACATGTGTGTGAAGGATTGCACGCAGATGCTTTGGGAAATATAATACAGTATTTATAAAATATTTATATATAAAGTATAATCAATTCAGTTTTATTGAAACAACTCAGCTGGCAGAAGACAATACATATAAATAAAAGATAAGCCGTAAAACACCAATAAAGGACAGAGCGCCCAAGTTTTTCCCTTTTCTGTGTGGTTCTTTGTGAGTCACTCTGTTTAACCTTTCGTATGATTTCACTTCTGGATTTTCGTAAATTCATCATCTTTGAAAAAACATGCCTGACATTGCCTTTTGGATGTCATTAGGAACTACTGAAGTCTTTCTTAATTTTAGTTTAATCGCTACATTAAAGTTTAGTAAAACAGGACCTTTTGGAGTGAAACCAGAACTAATTGTGGATTTCCCACAGGACCTTCATAAAGGGGAGAGTCAAGAAGTCCTGATTATTTCTGACAACCAGGAATGTGGGAGATTAGAATTGATGTTGTCGATATTTCTGGACTTTGGAACAACGCAAGGGTCAAGTTTGAATTTATGATTGATGGTCTCTCAGAATTACATATGATGGGTTAAATATTCACATAAATTCACATTAATCTTTTAAGAGATAATGCTGGGGGCTTATCTAATGTCATACATCTTGACCAGGGTGAGCTTTATTTTATTCTCTTTGGTAAGCATGATGGACTGCAGCTGCTGATGTTTCTTTGCCAGTATGACGACAGCGTTTGACAGTAGTCATTGAAATGACTCATACTCCAAAAAGAACCGTGGATTTGCACAATTTAGTAAAGTCTTTAGTTGTTTTTGATAAATCAATGAAGAGCATCAATACAAACAACTGCGCATCGGTACAAGTCATTCAGATGTGTCACAGTTTTTTGCCCTGCCTGGAAGAGGAACCAAAATTCTTCCCTCTGACAAAGGAAACTGATTTGGATGTATGCAAACAGTCCAGGAACCACTAGTGCAGATAAACTGTTGACACTATCTATCATCATTACCATAGAGGATACGAATAAGAAATAAGTCTCTTTTCAAATCTGACATCTTCAATGGCTAAAATGGGGCAAACAATTGCCTGCAAAATTGTGTTTTTGAACAGAACAAATGAATTATTGACAGTGTACCCTTAATGATTGAAATGGGTTTTTATAGGAGTTTCAAACCTAACACCACCACACTATCTGTCAAGCATGGTATTGGCAGCATCATCCTGTGAAAAAGCTTAAATGTATAGAATAAGGAAGATGGAGGAATTGTTTCAAATTGAAATTACCTGCTAAATGGTTAAAGACACGTGGATGTTTCAGAATAATAATAATCCCGACAACACACACAATTATTATTTCGTACAGCATTAAGTAAATTACCATTTTGCTTTTACAGTGGCCTTTCCAAAGCCCATCTCTTAATTCTTGTAAATATTAGTTGGCTATGGTAAGAAGTCTTTCCCTGTGCTTCTGTTGCCTGTAGGTACAATGGTTTTTCTTGAATCTGAAATGCAGAGACAGGACAAAAATTTAAAAAATGCCACCATAGTGGCTTGATGACACATTATAATTTGCTCCATATAACAGGTTTTATGATTCAGAAAAAGGGTCCTTTAAGTTATAAGAAACAACTTGGTGGTGCAGCTTGGACAAATCCTCAGTGATGAACCCAGGGTTGCGTGGTGTTTCAGGTCTTGGATAATCATACACCCTCTCCTGGGCGACCCAGCCAGGGCTGATCAGACCCCCACTTGTGTCCAAGCAGCGTATTAAACCATGTTTTTTAATCCACAGCCACCTAGAGGCTTTCTCCGCTGCCTCACATATGTTCTTGGTGGCTTTCCTCTCTTGAGCCTCCCTGATCCCAAGGAGCCTGAGTATTTGATGCAGGCTCGGTCCCAGGAAACCTCTGCAGCCAATCTCAATTGGCTTACAGCCCTCCACCCATTTAGCCCACAGTCCTTGACCAGTTCCAGGTATTTTGTCTTCTTCCGCCTGTACGCCACCTTAATCCGGTCTTCCCAGGGGGTTATTAGCTCCAGCAGCACCACATGTTTTAAACTCTCAGATGTCAAGACCTTGTCTGGCCTAAGTGTTGTGCTGGTGATGTGCTCAAGAAACTTGAATTGCCTCCCCAGGTCCACCTTCACCTGCCAGTCACCTGTGGAGGACCTGGGGTCTTTGACTGTGATTGCGGTTTTTCACCATCCCTACCAAAGGTGATGTGTGGCATTGCTTTGGGCTGGTGCTTGCTTAGCTGAATTCCAGCACTGATGGTGTCAGCTCCTGCTTTCAGCACCTGGTCATGGCGCCGTAGGTACCTCCCCTCTCCCAGAGCTTGTGGGTTGCAGCTCAGGATGTGCTTCAGCAATCCTCTTGCAGGGCAGAATGGGCATGATGCTGTTTCTGCCAAAGTCCAGCAATGCAGGTTGGACGGGCTTGGGAGGACATCATACACTGACTGAATCAAAAACTTGAGCCTTGCTGGCTCTGACTTCCAAAGTTCTGACCAGGTGATTTTCTGACTCAGTGCATGGTCCCAATTGGTCTGGGCTACCTGCTGTCGCATGGCCACTGTCTAGGTATGTCGCTCCTCCTCCACCTCTCCTTGGACCTCGCCCTGGATCATCTTTCTTTTGACCCTCCCCTCTGCTCTGTCGTAGCGTGGTGTTGTATGGCTGCCGAGTCTCGCATGCCCAACTGCCACAGAGCCTATGAGCACACCATGCCGAAACCTTGCCTCTGCCTACTGGATTGCCTCCTGCGCTTGCCACTTCCTTCCAATCCTAACCTCTATGCCTGCTGAGGGGACTCTGGTGTTGAAGGAGTCTCTGTGGAGTAACACCTCCCTTGCTCTTGTCACCTTGAACTCCACAGTCAGGCCTGAAATTGGGAGCTGCAGTTTGTTGGAGTGGCCATAATGGGCAATGCAGCTCAGGCTCTTTGGCATGCCCAGCCACCTGCGCAGGAACGTACGGATGTTTCGCTCTAAGGACTCCACCGTTGTTATGGGACATCAGCAATGGCCACAGAAGCCTTGGCAGGATGTCATGCTGGTATATCATGGCTTTAAACTTTCCCGGGAAGCTTAATCTTTCCAATGCCGCAAGCCAGGTCTTCAACTCATAGTGCATCACTTTGATCGCTGGTGTGTCTCTCAAAGAGGCATCGGAGATCTTGTCCAAGCTTCTCACCAGCTTCTCTGTCCTCTACTTTCCCCTTCCTCATCACAAGATACCTGCACTTGGCTGGCTTGACTGTCATTCTTGCCCAAGATGTTAGCGGTTCCAGACCTTTAAGGAGCCAGCAGCACCCTGGCACTAACTATTAAGCCATCCATAAAGGCTCTGATTGGCGGTTGGCCAATGCTAGATCTGGAGAGAGGTCCTCTGCATTCCACTTCTGCTGCCTTGAAAAGCATGGTCATCGCCAGAGCAAACAGTGTTGCTGATATGGTGCAACCACTGACGATGCCTTTTTCTAGACGATGCCATGCTGATGTCACCGATCCAGATGTGAATCTGATACTAAAACTGTTGTAGTAGTCCTGTATGAGATCTGTGTAAGATCTAAATCTGAAACTTGTATATCATTTCAGCCTTTTAGACAGACACTGTTTCTGCAGTGGCTTGTCATTTAGGACAACCCACCTTTTTATTGTGTTTGGTTTGTTTGAGACGCTGTATTGCACCATGAAATGCATTTTTTTTTCTCATAAAGGGTTACTTTTCCATTATCTGTTTATATATTAACCTCCATATAATCACACTCATTTTTATTGGACACTTTATATTATTTGAAGTTGTAAAAAAAACAACTGCAGATGCATTTTTTTTCTGTGGTAAGCATTTTTCAGAAGCTCCAAAACGTTTTTAGTTTTGGTTGCAGTTCGTGTATTTTAAGAAAAATGCCACCAAAGAGCAGGTCCTGAGGGAAAAGTATGACCTTAGACGCAGTCGATGAGGGAAAAAGCTCTGTGTATGGTCTATCATCCCTATCAGTACCTCTTAATTCTGCTAGAAGAGTTCCCATGCAATTGGGCCTCAAGGCGGATGTTAATATATCACCAGTGAGTCTGCATCCTGACCTTTGACTCTAATCGGTTTTGTCTATGTTAACAGTGTAAGCAGCTGGGTCAAAGTGAAGACGCACTCGTTCAGGTAAGTCTGCAGATAATTTCACCTGTGCATCAGTAAGCAAATTGAGGTTCATGTTTTTGCATCATAATAGTGACAAATTACTGTTTGGCAGGGAAAAAAAACATCTGAAATCCTCAGTATTTTTTTTCTTTTTTACAGGATCTTAAGTAAGCAAACATGACTGAGACGGGAAAATCCACAGGGAGCTATCCTGCACCAGACCAAAATGCTATCAGAACTTGGACAGCCAACTTGACAAGAGGTATGAGACTTTAGTTGCTGTCAGCTGCCAAATATAAGTCTCAGGAGAAATTCAGGCCAGCTCAGACCAGAATATCGTTACGGATCAGGTTTCAAACCTATAACTAGGATGATTAAAAGGGTGTTTTGGTTTACTGTAAATAAAAGGATGGGGATGCTATACATTCAAGACAGAGACCATAAAACTGCCTCATATTTTAACTATGTTAGAGTAATCAACACAAAAAGGACATGCTGGTAACAGAGCCTATAAAGCACAGTGTCTCCTGGGCTGATGAGTTTTGTTTGTTTGACGGGAAACAGGAGCATTTTCAGGTAGGGACCGTGTCCTCTGTCCTTTGTGTACTTCTGGAAGTCATCCAGCTGTTCCAAGGAACAACGTATAACACACAGCTGTGTATTACTGGAAACAATTTCAAATATTTCTGACTGGGGGAAGCTTTTTACGTCAACCTGATTAATGTCTGTTTATTTGGAGTGTAAATTGCAGCTATCCCCCGAGCTAACCCTGGGATATTCTCTCCCTTTGGTCACTAAATGGGAAGGACTGACACGTTGCTGACATGTCAACGGTTACAAGGAAATCATGTTTTAATGGGATTATAAAAACAGTGCATCTGAAGTAGTTGCTTTTAGAAGAACATGCTGAGGTAAGCGCGGTAAAAAGTAAATGAGATTGTGACCATGTGACTATAAAAGTGTAAAAAAATGTAGAGTATATTTGTGGTTCATTTTAGTAAAACAGCACATATCAAATATGAAGAACAACTCACAACAAAATCCTTTTTGACGATAATGTAATGCAGAAGCTTTAATGTTTATGTCACGTGCAAGTCCATAGCTGCAAACATTTTACTACTCTCCCACTTCCGTGACTTTACATTTCCTCTGTTTTTCAAGCATATTCTGTTGCTTATGTAATTTCCCAGGAACGCTCAGTGACACCAGGTCGCGATTCGAAGGGGATGGGGTCCGATACAAGGCCAAGCTGATCGGCATGGACCCGCTGCCTGATGAACATGGAGGGAAGATGCTAATTGATTCCATGATGAAACTAAAGGTAATCTCTCACCTTAAACCAGATTGTTCTTCCTAAAAACTGCAATGTCTTTGATTTTCTCACAGCTTCTCAGGAGATGACTTCAAATAAGTATCTTAATAAAACTGGCATCACTTGGACTTTGAAATGAAAGTTAGGATTGAAGGACATTTAACTAATAGGATCTAAAATACCGAATATTGCATGCTTAATTTTCATCATAGGATTTGGTGCACATAAACAACCAACATATGTCTTTTTCTTCAAGTAGAGATCATAGATATATTTCAGCTCCTTATTTAAGCAGTTCTTAAAACTAAGGTTAATAAAGAAAAATTGTGACTTGCAGCATGAGAACTAAACCTAAAAGCAAAGAAAATCTTCATGAAAGGTTCTTCAGACAGATGCAAATCATTGTCTCAATAGGTCTCAACTAAAAAGCAATACTGACTACAAACGTCTTAGATCTTACAAAGTAAAACTGTAAGTCACTGCTGTACTGTGACAGCTACTTAAAAATACCCACCAAGAATGTCTTCAACTGATCAAACATGAACATATTTAAGTAACAAATCACTAAAGTTTGACATCATGACACACTGTGTTTACTTCTGTGATTGTCATTTTATGTTTTTGTGTTGAAGGGCTTCGAGATAGCAGCGAGGAAACAGGGCAGACACAAGATGAGAATTTGGTTGAAAATTTCCTCCAGTGGATTAAAGATTTTGGATGAGAGGACCGGGGTGAGTTAACTATCCCACATTCAACCGCAACACAACATGTTGAACGTCCTGCTTTTTCAAATACCAGTTTGACCAACTTTCAAATTTCGGTTTGGGTTTAAACATTTTACTTATTAACACAGAAATGATTGTGTGTCAAAGATTAGTTGATTACACAACCACAGTTGAAATGATCCTCTGTTTCAATTTTAAAACACTGAAGCATCTTCCTCACTTCTAGTTTTGCTTTTCCCATGATTTTTTAATAGTTCTTTTTTGTTGGCAGAAGCTAACAAACGTCAGTAACTTTAAACAAAAAAAAAAAATTATTGGCTATCTAAGAAGACACATGGCATTTTAATACATTTTTCAAATACCTCTGTAACCTTATAAACAAAAATCAAGTAAATTAATGCTAACATTAAAATAACAACCTAAGCATTTGTCCTAACTGAACGTCTATCAGTGACCCCTCCTATCAGCTATTATTATCACTTTTTATAAACTTAATGGTCACCTCGCATAGTTTTCATGATTTAATAATATTGTTTTTCAGATGGTTTTTCATGACCATGACAGAACCAGGATCAGCTCTGTCACCAAAGACACATCGGACTCCAGAGCTTTGGGCTACATCTACAAACATGAAGATAAATCCGTCCTCTTCTACATCAAGACTGCGACCCTAGTAATGACACTCAGGGTTGCTCACCACAGACAGCCAGATTTGGGCAACAAACTCAGACAACACTTGTGTTTAGTGGGCAATAACGGGGTGGTTAACCATGGAGGCTGAGTTAGCAGATGGATCAGATCTATCATAGATCATCTGGATCTATGTCCAGAGGATCAGAAGATGGTAGGGTATCCGACGAGAGCAATGGGAAACTGGGCAATCCGTAGCATGAAGAACGTAGTCATGAACATTGTTGGGAAGGGAAAAACAGGATAATAACTCACTAAAAAGCCTTCAGAAATCTGGTACCATTTATCTTCTAGAGAGATCTATCTAAAGGTCTCTGCTAAATACATAAGCCAGGGAAACAGGTGCAAAACATGAGACTGAGTAGTTGCTGGCTGGCACCCCACTGGTGGTGAGATTAAATAAATCACTTAGTAGCAGATCCAGGAAGAGGAGAGCAGACAGAAGGGCTGGATTATAGACAATAATGGCTGATTTCAAATTCTTTTGAGACTATACCATACATCTGTAGTTGTCTTTTTGAAGACCTTGGACAGCTTTCTCCAACCTTTCATGGTGTTCACTCTCAGTTGAGCAGCCAGAGCCGCACCAACCTAAATGTCTCAGGTTGAAGTAGAGCAAACTTCCTTTAAAACCATAATCATATTCCCTAACTTTAAGATGGATAACCTTAAATGCATATATGTAATCCTAGCAGGTGATGTGTATCTGTGCACCGAGTTTCAGCAGAAACAGATTTTAAAAAGAAAAAAGAAAAGAGAATTTAGTTTCATTTAATGTAGTGTAATTTTATTATTATTTTTTAAAGGACCTACTTTCATTTTTGTTGTAATTTTTTCTTAACAATTAGTTTTTATTCTGGTTGTTAAGCTACATGACAGTCTGAATAAACACAAGAGATTTTACTGTATTTATTGCGGTTTATCTGTTACAGGCAGATCCGATCATTTTGGACATCATGGAGGTTTGTCAGCGCATGGAAATCTCACACCAACCTGCGGAAACCAAAGTGAGACATAATCCCATCAATGTCTTTTTTAATCTGTTTGTGGTTGCGTCTTTGTTTTATTGTCGAGAGCGTTTTATTCTCAGGTTAATTCATATGATGGTAAATAAGCACACTATGGATCTCCCTAAACGTCAAGACTACGATTTTGGTAAAATATTGCATTTTTATGTTTCAGCAACCAACTCTTCAGAATGACTTTAGTCCTCCAACTGACTGGTCATCATTACAAACTACTCAGGTAAACAAAACACATAATGTGAAGTTCTTGGCATCAATAACAGAAGCAAAAATAAAATGCTCCTTGTGTAGTTTTAATGTAAATTTTCAGCTTTCCTCTGTTTTGTGATTTAAGGCTTCGTAAACTGAACAAACTGACTACAGCTAAACCTATTTGAGATATTATGATTGTTAAAGCAACACAAGACTATGGCCTGAAAGTCCTATCTTATAAAATCACAGTGCATTGTCTAATGTTTTGGTGAAACTGACACATTATTGTCTTACGTTTACATCTCTAGACGTCTTCAAGTCATGATTTGATAGAGATATTTTCCCCATCACTGACACAACCTCTGACATCCAATACTATTCCCTCAATCAGCCAGCAAGGTAAGTGATTACCAAAGTAGCATTAAGATCTGTCTGCTCTGAACTCCCACCAGCATTTTTACTCTCTAGCATATATATCTGAATATAGCTTTAAATAAATTACAACTTTAGCTGTGTGTCAAAGTTGACTTCTTATGCAAAAGCTTCAAGGAGGTGTTGGAAAAAAACAACAAAATATAGAACAATGTCCACATGGTGAACGGGATGCCAACTTTTAAAGTGTAAGAATAGGGTGATTGTTTGGGAATCAAAGGGAAGGAATGAAGGAACAGTTTTTTTAAAGGTTTTATTTAACAGAGACTTGACAGAGCATAAAACAAAAACTATGGACCCATGATTTGAAACAGCCCCAAGAAATCGATGAGTTTATAAACTGAAGCTAATAGAATACATCTGGTGGAGATTAACCTGAAATTCAGCCAGAAAGAAATAGAAAAGTTGGATAATAGTCTTTAAAAAAAAAAGGATTCAAACAAGACACAATGCATTCGTTAAATGGTCTGAGCAACAACTTCATTCAAGTTACCCTTTCTAGAAGACGTAAAACTAATGTTTCTGTCGGATGGGATGATATCACAATAAATCCTCTGGATTAAGAACAAGGTCATAATACATAAAATAATTTTGAAAATAATTTTGTTTCTTAATGTTTTAATTGCAAAAATTCGCAATAATATTTCATGGTGCTTAGCTTGTGAACCATGTTGTATCGTTTCCCTTCTGAATTTTGGGGATTCATCCTCTCTGAAAACAAGTGGCTGAATTTATCTCCTGGATGTTGCAAGGATCTACTTGATCTGGATCCGCTCCTTCATTAGTTTCAATATCGTATTTAATCCTAACAGAACATATTCCACAGGGCAGTGACCAAAGAGGAAGAGAGAGACCAAATGGTATGGTTATTTTTAACAGCAAGTAGGGAGATTAAAGGTAATGATGTCAATATAAAACAAGATGCAGAAAATGTTCCCTACTTTCAATATTATTCCGATAATTCCCACTGTGCCGATGTAAGAGAGGAAAACTCCTGTTATATTTCTCTGATTATGGTGTTCAGTATTGTATTTTTAATGAAAGTTTAAACTAATTCTCACATTATCCCTTGCCTGAGTGGATCTTGCATCAAGCTTAATCTCTAACAGTGGAGTGTGAACTTCACTTCCCTAAATGATGTTTAGCTTCAACACTTTATATAGAATAAACACAGCTTAAACAAGGAACTGCAAGCATATGATGATGAAGAAGTGAGAAATATCGAACTGACTAATGTTAGTAAAAACCTCAAAATGTTTGGTTTTAGAAACAGAATGATGAACGAGTATTTTGATTTGATCGTATAACAAATGAAGCTTTCAAAACAGTCATAACAAGTAGTTTTGTTTGTAGTTCGTTTGTAGTTAACCCACATAAATATATGTCTGGAAACATTGTAAGAGAACCAGGACCTGTTGCTTTAAGCAAATGACCAGAAATGATCTTTGATCCCTCGATCATTAACGTCTGTCCTGCTGTCTGTGTCCATGGTATCCATGTCTACAGTATGTTGTACTGGCACAGTGAGAGGTGATAATTTCCACTGCTTCCCTTTTTTCAGTATTTTAGCCACAGCTTCAGGACAGGGAGTTTGTGCAGTTGAACCACAGCCTCACTGGCTGATGGTGGATCATATATAAAACTATCCCTTAGATGATGTTGTCCCTTTATTCCTCTGGTTTTGTCTCAGTTATAACACTCTTTATGACCAACAGTGTTCATTCTAGCTTCATGAACATGAGTATCGACATCATAAACTTTAATCTCACCACTTTCTGCCAGATATATCCACAACATTTGGTCTCTCTCTTCCTCTTTGTTCATAGCCTTGTGGGAAATGTTTCTGTCATGATTAACTATAAAATGGCCATAATACTAAAAAACAATCCTAAAATTCCAGGAGATACACAAAGTCACTCTTTAAGGTAAACTATAATGGTGCATGTTTTTTGGGATTTGAAGGCAAACTCTGAGTCTCGGGTTCAAAAGACAAAGAAACCCTGAGTTCCCGGACTCGGTTCGGGGTTGATTTCTGAAACAAATCGAATGCAGTAAGACCCAACAAAAAATTGTAACAATAATTATGATCATTGAAAATTATACATTTTAACCAAAGTTTCTTATTCTGACTGAGTGAATTTTGATATGTCATATAGTAATTTACCATTTCAAATGTCTTGCACCAACAAAATAAAACACACTTTCATATGAATAGTCTAAACTCTAAATTGTATATATTTTTTTATTTATTGCTGTGCTTTCATAAGCAGAGTGAGTTCAAACGTACCTTCTTCATCTTCAGTAAAGTTTGATCTGCTCAACATAGAATATTACAATCATTAAACAGTTTCTGTGACTCTGTTTTACCTTCCAAATCCACTTTTTAATGCATTTGTAAATATTTATCTTGTTTTTGCAATTTCATAAAAAAACTTGAATGTTTTGAACATTAAGAAAAATACAAAAATTTTATTTAATTGTTAGTTTTTGCCCCTGTTTCTTTAAAAATGCCTACCCTAAAGAACCACCCTATTCTGACTGGCTGACTCCTAGAGGTCTGCAGAATATCAGCAGCGCTTTGTCCACTGACTAACTGTAAACATCACCCAGTCTGTATCAGCTATAACAAACAGGCTCATAAGAGTAATTTACTTATATATACATTATTGTACAGACTTTTTTTTTTTGCATCAGCAATGTCATGCAGCAATTTTGCATTTAGGTAAATAAAAGCTAGCCCATTGTTTTATTTATAGGTAAGTCACTGCTTAGGTTTCAGTCTGTAATTGTTCCTTTCAAGTATAAAATCAAAAGCAGCATCTACGTGCTGATAGGCAGGTAACCACTGCTTTGTGCTGTTGTTTCTTGTCCGCTGTTTTGATTTTGTACATAGGACACAAAATGCAGGTGTGTCAGTGTGGACTGTATTTTATTTAAACGAAGTTGTAGTTTTTCAAACAATGAGGTTTATTAATGGAACAAAAACACGAGCACAGATTTGGGTGCAGTTACGAACGAACGTCTAGATCTTGAAATGTGCTTCACCAGTGTCTGTTCGTTGTTTCTGTGGCCTTGCAAACAGAAAAAACGTGACATAGATGAGAGCAGAGGGTTTATGGCATAATAAATATCAGTTCATTTCGAAGCAGGGCACCAACTTAAACCTCAATGATGTTTCACTTATTTGAGTATATTGAAATTCCTCATTTCCCAGACAAAACACTGCTCTTCTTCAGTCCATTTATTTACCTTCCCTTTGGGATTAATGTAGTATTTTTTTTTTACTGAATCACTTTATAATATGCGAAAAGCATTTTGGTAGCCACCCAACATGTTACAGGAAAAACAAAACACTCTTTCAAAAAGCTTGTTTTGAATTTGACATAAAAAAATTTAACACCCCCATCAGGATGCTTAGCAGTCAGCCTCCAATCTGTATGAGTTGACTCAGAAATCATTGTAAACAACTTTTTATTTGTAAAACATCTGAATTTTATTTCCTAAATCGTTGCTGTTTCTGTTACTTTCATATCCCTTTCAGCTTTGCCTGCGGAGCCTCCACAGCCGACTCTCTCCACCGCTCATATCCTTTCCATGTTCCCCACTCAGACACCTGGTGCCTCTCCATATTTCTCTCCACCAGTGTCTCCTGGCACAATGCCTTGGGTTCAGCAGGGCCTTCTGGGAAATCAGTCCCCCTTTATGCCAGGCATGTCAGCCGAGGTGCCACTAGGAGTCACAGTGCCCCCTGCTGTGGTTCTGCCTCAGCCTGGATTCATGATAACAAACCCAGCCTTCCCCCCATCACTTAACGAAAACCCTAACGCTCTAAACTCCATCTGTATGGCTAATGGAGCGCCTGGAGGACCTGGATCTTCTGCACTGGACAACCCCTTCCTGTGATAAACTTGAAGTCATTTATGTCTCTTGCTGTTTTCATGATTTAAAAAAAAGATGACCAGGATCAAACGCCTTAATAAAACTACTTTGAAAGACGTCTAATATATAAACACCTCAGCATTTTCCTAACATTTTCAATCTAAAAAAAGGCCAATTGATCAAAGGTCCCAATGACATAATTGTGTTATAATCTGCAAGTTACCATAAGATCGACTGATATGTAGCGATCAGTGTAGACCACATTTTTAACTTCATGGTGATTCAAAAGTTTTTTACCATTTGATTAATAGTGACCTATTGCTATTGTTTTACTAAAGCTAACTCTGCTCTGTTTTCTGCTGTGCAAACTGTAAATCACCACTGATAAATAAATTATGGAGCTAAAAGAATAAAAGGCCTCAAATACAGATTTTTGCTGTGCGTATCTGTGAATTTAGGTTATCTGCTTTTGTTAACCGCCACAAAGAGAAAAAACATCTGCCTGAATTTATTCTTTGCCTCACCAGTGTTTCGTAATTGACACACATGGCAGCCTGAATATGGGAGGAAAGAAACCCCCCGGCTGACATCACAGAGCGTCGCTCGCAGTTCGCTGCCCACGCTGACTTGTAGAGCATTTCCTCCTTTGCTGTAAGTTAAGTCACACAAGTCACAGGAGAGTTTAGGCTGCAGCATCAGCCGGGATATTAATGCTGGACATGGACCACTTTATCCACTAAGAAGATCCACCCTAAGGACAAAAATGGTAAGAAAATTTGTTTTTTACTCTTTATAATACAGTCAGATTGTTGATTATCAGATCCCCAGTGACTTTCACACTTCTTCTCTGGATAGTTGTTTCACACTGGTCATTTCCTCCACACCACCGAGGTCTAATTATAGTTAAAGATGAGGATACTCTTGTGTTTCTGTTGGTTTTCTTCTCCAAGCTATCAAAAAAATAGCTCAGTAAAAGTTTGATTTTTTTTTTCTCTCCATGAAATAAAACAGGGAAGTTGGAGGTTAAAAAAAGGGGAAATATCCATGCAGCAGCTGATAAAAGGAAGCCTTTCTTACACAGCTACCAACAGTTAATTATTGACCACTCCACTTCACTTGTTTACTTAGTTATCTGTTATTAAGGGACTAAATAGTCAATTATTACATGTTTTTCAAGGCAAATAACCGTCAAACTTGAATTGTCACGGTCTTACGTCTTTGTTAATATTACTTTAGAAAGAACCTCCACAAACGTTTCCAGCTTGATTATAAAAACCTACATTTGAATTCAAAAAATTTTGTTTTCTTGACGTTATTCAAGGTGTGTTTTTTACATTTCCAATAGGTCTTGTTTTTAGAAGGTACATCATTACAGAAATATGTTTTTTTTTAACACATCAAACAGGTTGAAACAAACCAGCAACAAGCCTGTTATATTTCACTTGTGTCACTATTTGTCGTTGGCCTGATAGGTAGCTCTAATTCCTATGCGGCCTCTCTTGCACCTGCACAGCCACAGTCTGTGGTGAGGCCATTGTCTGAGTTCATCCGCCAAAAACACTCACAAGCTTTCGCGATGCCTTTGCTGCAGACGCTCCATGACTAAATGTAGAACGCGATTGTTCGGGTGCATGAGTGTTTTGTGGTTCAGGGACTTGGTTTTTTTTTTTTATGCTTCCTACGTTCCTTGTTATGTAAAAGACAGCGGCACTGTACAGAGCCAGCGGCTAGCAGAGCTTGCAGCCTATTGGTGCAAAGTTGTGCTTCTATAGCAACCGATGCAGGATGCTGGCTGAGGTAGAGGTGTGTGGTCGCAAGCACTTCCTGTTCTTCATCCTCCCTTTAACATGGGACAAAACATTGATCCCTTTTCCTTAACTGTTTCATTTTTGCAAATAAACTTGATTTTATTTTTCAAAAAGAACTTTGTTTATTTCAGTCACATCTAAAAACTATTTTAATCATCAGCTTTTTTTTTTCAGCAGCATAACTATATAGATATAACTGAAATAACCTAACACTGTAGAGTGAGACATGAAGAAGGTAGAGCAAAGAAGAAACATCTGTCTAGACTGAGTTCTTCCCCCAAAACCGGATTAGGTTGTCTTCTCTACCTATTCCTAAATATACGCTTTTTTCAAACAGGAAGGTTTTAAGCCTAGCTTTAAAACTAGACAGGGTATCTCCCCCATGGACTAAAACTGGAAGCTGGTTCCACAGGAGAGGAGCCTGATAACTAAAAGATCTGACTCCCGTTCTGCTTTTAGAGATTCTAGGAGCCACCAGTAAACCTGCAGTCTAAGAGTGAAGTGCTCTGTTAGGGACACAAGGAGTAATCAGATCTCTAAATTATGATGGAGCTTGATTAGTGAGGGCTTTATATGTCAGAAGAAGAATATTTAGTTCCCCTTCGGAAGAGTGACACAGCGTATTGGATCAACTGAAGATTTTTGACTGCCTTATGTGAGCCTCCTGCTAGCAACAAGTTGCAGTAGTCCAGCACTGAATTAATAAATACGCACTATTTTTCCACATCACTACTGGAGAGACTATTTGTAAATTTAGCAGTATATCTCAGGTAAAAGAAGGAAATCTTAGAGACCTGTTTGATATGGGATTTAAAGACAAATCCTGATCAAAAGTAACAAAGAGGGGTTTTCACTTTAATTCAGTGTAGTTCAAGGTATTGACTAAGCAGAAATTAAAAGGTAAAAGTTTAGAGACATCCACCTATTTGTGTCTGCAAGACATGCTTATAATCTACAATACTGGTTGGATTCATCAGGATTAAAGGATAAATACAAGTGAGTATCATCTACCCAGCACATGTATAATTTTTATTCTGCATAAATAAACATATCTTCGGAGAAGGGAAATCAGGGTTGTGTTGCAGCCTATCATACATCAGAAATGTATTTGTATTGAAGCTGCTTAAAAGTGTTATTTCAGGAATGATGTGGAACGTTTTGAGCTTCTGAATTAAGATCCTGAGAGCAGTTTCTTCTCATTTCACCATAAATGGCATGGGGTCTTTCTGCACAAGGGTAAGCATGTTCTCCCTGTGCATGTGTGGGTTCTCCCAAGGTACTCCAGACTCTTTCTACATTGCCCAAACGTGTTAGGTTAATTTTTCTCTCTAAAAAACCTTAACACGTGTGTGTGTTGTTTGTCCTGTGTGTCTTCATGATGGATCTGGACAAGTCTCAGTTGATAAAGATAGACAAATATTTTGTGTCTGTGTTTTCAAACAAAATAACTACTTATTAAAAAACCCTAACATTTTCTATGAAGTGAAGACAACCTAAAGAGTTTTTTTCAATGTATTCTTCACTTTTCATAATTGAGTACCTAGAAGCGTCTGGATAACGTTTTCCATAGCCGTCCTTAATAATTGGACATGCGATAACATATAGAACCAAGACAAGAATAAAACCAAGAAACGTTTAAAAGGCTGTAAAAATGGGCTTGTTTCAGTTACTATCATGCTAAAATACAAAAGTAGAAACAATAATCCTGTTCAACATGAAAAGGGCATTTAAAACCGTACAACCTTACAACTAATTATCTCCTATATAATTACACAAGGTTGCAAAACAGCAAAAATATTTTACCCTAAGAGGCCCCCCACATCAAACATCCTTTTTCAGGTTTGTAATTAATGCAGAGCATAGATGGTGAATAACGGTTGTTTTTTAACTAACATAGACGATCAGTGAGCTCCAGCCTGGTTTTACGTTTGCACTGAGACTCTCTAATCACAAAATGCTACTCTTTGCTGCAATTCTCCATTATTAGTTTGAAGACGTTTTTTGTTTTACTTCCGTTATTATCATACTCTGTAAATAGTCGCAAGATAAACCTGGTTCCTAATTTAATATTGTTAGCACAACTCCAGTTTGTCTGCTATTGGCAAATTTCTTATAAATATACTAATTTACATTATGCCGCCCATTGATTGGATGCAAGACTCCGGTTCTTTTCACAGATGTTTATTAACATTCTACTGTACAACACCGTAGAACTAAATGTTCAAATAGACAAAAAAAATACAACAACATTAGTTATTGTGGCTGGTAAATATAAAATAATACTTAAAATACTGACCACTTTAGCCTGCTTCTCAACCAATGGCAGAGTGGTTCCTCAGAGAAGATTTAAATAAAAAGGGTAACAAAGTAGCGGGTAACATCACTGCTACAGGTACTACTACCAGTTTCAATTATTTCAAAATAAAGTCCGCATTTCAAAATAAGATAGAAAACTGCTGCATTTACACTCCCACCATCACACAGTATGTGATTCATAATCCAAATTTACATCGTTAACCGAACCTAATGTTACGTTTGCAAGTAAACAAATATACCTTCAAAACAAAACAAAAAACAACCTAATTAAAGAGATACTTATTTAGCCTCAGGCAATAGTACTGTTTCGTGTATGGACCTTTCTAAGTAAACTGGCTTAGTTGTGCGTGTGCCTTCACTGTCTAGTGCTGTATCACCAAGTAACAGTTTGAGTTTTCTGACTCTTCCGTCAGCTCTTCTAAAGACTTTAACTATCTTTGCCAGCTTCCACTGATTTCTTGGTACATTCTCATCTTGCAAAAGGACAATGTCATTCACTTTAGCATTTCTTCTGTTCTTGGTCCATTTGCTCCTCTGCTGCAGATTCATCAAATATTCTTTCCTCATCCGCCTTTCTAGACATCTTAGATGATGCTCCGCACACACAATTGTCTGGCAGGCTGGGCCTCTCTTCCTTGAAAGGCAGTGGCATTTCGTAATGCCCATTTGGCTTTTGCTTGATGACGTCTTTCAGCTTTGCCAAAAACTTGAAATCTTCCTGTGATATTAGAATGTCTTCATTGAACTTCTCAGTGAAGTCTGACTCAAAGACCTTGAGCATATCTGTTGGAGTGATAATCTCTTTTACTTGAGTTCGATAAAAAAATTGACCTCAGCCTTCAGCACAGATGAGGGATTTGTGGCTGGCAGAACTATCTTTATGATCACACGGTGGCTGACACCCAATTTATCCTCCTGATCATATTCAACGTCAGTTTTGCTGTAGCTGATAATACTCCAACCCAGCACAGACCTTTGTGCATATGGCTGCCTTTTATTGCCCATGATGACATCTGTGGGAAGTAAGGCTTGGGGACAGTTATACCCAATTAACAGTCCTACCTCACAGTCGAGTTCAGGAGGGATGTTATCTGCCAAATGTTCTAGGGGAGGCCAGGACTTTGCTGTTGTGTTTGTGGGTATATGGGATCTATTTGCTGGTATGTATTCTCTGGTGTAGGTTGTTGTCAGAGCTGATGCCTCTCACCTGTAGTCCTTGCACTTTGTAACTGTTCACCACCTTTGTTTTTGATGTTATTGTGGACACTTTAAGTTTTATTGGATCTTTCTTGACACACAATGTTTCAGCTGCATCCTGCAAGATGAAAGTTGTGTCACTCTGACTATCTAGTAAAGCAATGTAATAGGATTGCATACAGTTCGAGCCTCAATATTGAGAAATTTCACGAAGTGTCTGAAGTCAGGAAACACATTGTTTTCTTCTTGATAGATTGTGGCTTCTCTGTTCCAACGTGAGCTCAACCAATCTGGGAGTTTGACAGCAATCGTTGAGTTTTTGTAAACCTTGAATGTATGGCATAGCTGATTCCACACTGCTCAGGAAATCAACAAACTCACAAAGGTTTTCCTGTCTTTGGGTCCAATTTTATGCCATGAATCTTGTCACGGTATAACTTGGCAACTATAAATGGATTACCAAATCTGCCTTCAAGTATATCCAAAGCAACACAATAAGCTGTTTCGGTTCCTACAAGGAAGTGAACTTCAATGGATCTTTTGGCTGAGCCACCAACATACTTTCGTAGAAAGAAGAGCCTTTCTTGAGTTGATAGATTTTTGCGATCAATGAGAGTACAGATGGAAAGCTTCCAATCATTGTACTTTAGAGGATCACCATTGAAAATGTCTGGTTCTGGAATTGGAACTTGATTAGCTGTGATTGCATCAGCAAGAGTTCTTACAAAGTCATTGGGAGGTTCATGAGAGGTCGAAAAGGCTTGAATAGCTGGAACATGTGTAGATCGGCTTGTTGCAAGAGTGGAAGTGCTGTTTGGTTAAAAGCTTGGCTTACAGGGACTTGGGTAAATGTGGTTTTCTGTGGAACCAAATGTGATGTACACATGGAGGAATATGGATGAGGGTTTGGTGGGGCTGTGCTCTCATATGGGCAGTATACCTGATTGTGCTTATCTTTTTGAGCAGGAAGAGCTTGGGGAGCTGGTGTTCCATGGGAAGGAAAAAGTTGCTCACCGAACTAAAGCTAAAGGTGTTCTGGTGCCAAGAGCACATTTGGACAATTTGACATATATATATATATATATATATATATATATATATATATATATATATATATATATATATATATATATATATATTTTGTTTTCATATAAATCTTAAAAGGCCTGTATTTTGTTGGGTTGTGCATCTCAGTGAGTGATCTTTAAAGCCTTGAAGTGGACACCACAGAGCCCTAACCCTGTGCCAAATTCAGTGAAGAAATGGTTTTAAATACCTGAACAGAGAGAACAGGAGGTGCTACAGCATCACAGTCATCATTAAACTACGGCTTCTTCCTTTTGAACAAAAAGTGTTGCATCTGCAGTTGTGTTTTTCTGTGGGTGCAGGCTGCAGTGTGACACAGAGGAAGAGGAAAAAGAAAATCCCCGTTGCAATATTTTGGATTACAAAGAAACAAAGAGCTGCTGGATAAAAATGTGACGTCTTACTTCAAAATGGTCGAACCATCCCAGCAGCTTCTTCTACAGGATAATTAACAACATGGTGCTCATGAAATTAAGTATTTTTGCTTTATTAGAGTTAAAATAGCCCTGCGATGAACTGGCGATCTGTCCAGGGTCTTTCCCCACCTGTGCGACCCCAGAAGGATCAGCGGGTCGGAAAAGGGATGGAAGGTTAGAGATCATATCAACTCAAATAGTTAATGGACCCAGAGCATGAGCGAATACATATTTAAGCCATGTGGGAACACTACATTAACATCTTAAAGACAATAATGTCCTACCAGCCTCGTAACTTTTTATCTTAAATATTGATCAGTTCTTTTTTATTCCTTTATCTCAATAATACCTCATTTTGCCTATTTGACTATTATCACACACTTGGAGGAAATATGTAAGATGTTATGTGCTAATTGATTATGGCTGATCGTAAAAGGATGTTGTTAAAATGCTAAGCTTTTCAGAAACCTTAACTGCACTCTTTATGCTTTTCCAACGGCAAAGTGTCTTATCTGCTGATATATTGTTACCCAAGAAGAGGGAGGATTAATTTCATCCTCCTTTTCAACTGCTGCTTTAAATTTAGACTTGTTCTTCATCAACGGATGGTATCTAAAACAATTCAGCGATTCAGGAAAATATTTCTTATTTAAAACAAAGTAGCTGAAGCAACAGCTTAATCTGACTAAATATGCCAATACAAGCAGGAAAGTCCAAGGATTATTTTGGGGTTCTTATTTTATTTTATTTTAAAATAGTTAACTAAAATCCTATTGACAACATGTTAACATTTAATGTTTTGATTGAAGTTCCACATCTTGAACTCCACCTACATCCATTTTAAGAAAGAAAAACGGTGTGAATTTTAGTTTTTGCAGTTTTTGTTGCTTCTTTGAAGCACCTGAAATAATACCAGAGGATTGATCCGATGGACTGAGTCTTAAACAAACTGATGGATGACTTAGGGAGACGGCATTTTACACCAGAATTAAGAAGACAATTTAAACAACTGTTGGAAGTGAATCTGAACAGAAAAGAAACTTGAGGGAGGAAAGTTAACAAAAAAGTCAGTAGGATTTTCTAATGCTCCTCTTCCAGTGGCTGTAGTCTCTCTGCACGGCTTTGCTTGTTTTTTGCCAGTATGGAGGGGATTGAAGCTAACTGGGACTAAAAGTCGGTACTCCTAAAAAGCCCACCGGGCTGTTTCTCTCCCTAATTTATTATTTCTTAGTCTTTGTAAAACGAACTTGTCTTGAATGGTCTGCAGATGGAGTCTAAAGCAAGCTTCACTGGAGGGACGTCAGGGCTGTGAAAAAAGTTTGAGACATCACACGTCAGACACTGGTATTTAGCTATTCAAAATGTTGTCTCGGTAAGGAGCTGGGATGTTTTGCGTTTTTTTAAGAGCCTGAACTACACTTTCTATTACGGTAATTTTCGTACCCTGGGTTGTCCTCGTTATAACTCCTCAGTAGTGTTTACATTACAGCGTTAACATTTTATTTGTTTGATTTATTTGGCACCTGTCTGCGTACTGTCCAGAGTTGGCACATTCTCCTTGTGCATGTATGGGTTCTCAGGGTAGCTTTCTCCCATATTGCCTAAACATGTTAGGTTAATTGGTCTGTCTAAACTGCCATTAGGGATGAGAGTCTGTTAGTGTGTATGGTTGTTTGTCCTTTGTGTCTCCATGTTGCCCTGTGATGGACACATAAATATGAACTTTTTTTTCCGATTCATATTAAATGAAGGTAACTTAAGTTGTTTCATAATGGATTGGCTTAAAAGCCACACCTAAAGGGAGTCAAACCATCTGTAAGTCTCTGAAATATGTTAGATTTAAAACAAAAGAAAATTAAAATAAAAGTTTATAATATGAAGTGTGACTGTCACTGAAACCACTGGTGTATATTTGTGAAAGTGTTGTAATGTACGATCGCAATAATCTAGTAAACTAAAGGCAGTGGTTAGCAGTAATGGTTTAATAAAGAACTACAGTCTAGATTAAACCCTCACTGCTTTAGATTACATTTATAGAATCTAGAGCTTTCCATATTATTCTGTTTCACATAATTATTTGGATCTTTTATTTCAGTTGACTAATCTAAAAGAGAAATAGAAAAATCCAAATGATCGTTTTTGCATACAACGTTTACAACCTCAACCTTTACAGACAAACAGCAAGACCTTTGACCCTGCCTTAAATTAATTTGGCCAGATGTTATGGTGTTATCACTTCTCAGTTTTTCATAGTTTCATGGCCTTGAAGGAGGCCCACAATACTAAAGTTGCTTCACCATACTTAACAAGGCGCTTCAGGTATTTTCCTACTAATTCAAATTGTTTCACGCAGTTTGTTGCTGAAAAGCAAAATTATTAACTACATCGAAGAAATCAGAATAAATGGCCAATTTTGAAAAAAAGATATTTGCAATGTTTGGTCTGTTAGCGATTCATCAGGTCTGTTAGAAACCTTAAAAACTCTTAAAATGATCAGAGTGCATCTGAACTGTAAATAAAACCAGGCGCTGGTCATTCTAAGCCCTTAGAAGACACAAAATGTTTATTTCTATCTTCAGCACAGACATAAATAGGTCTTGTCGCACGTGTCAGTGTTTCTGACTGTAGATGCAAAAAAGCTAATATATTTAATATATAATAAAATGTCCTTGGTGGTTGGTTATATTTACTTTTAAATAATGTGTTGAACTTTACTGGTTTAATTTGAGATTTTGCTACTTGATTAGAAGACAAATTATTCATATTGGACTTTAAGGAAGTGGTATCTTTTAGGGATTTATCTCTTCTTTTGATACCTTGCTGAGCTGCGAGCAGAGAGTTTTCTTGCACTGCAAAGAGATTATCTCCTTTGAAAAAAAAAATTTTAAACCAGGAAACAGAAATGTTGCACCGTGCATTCTCACTATGAAAAGATCGCGTAGGAGTGTGTAGAGTGCTGTTTGAGTCTGCAGGGGGGTTATGCCCTGCTCAGTGCTCTACTGCTGACTTCCTGCAGCAAAGACAGAGCAGCCGCAGGAGTTGAACTTTTCTTCTGTGTTGTCTTCAGGAGGACAGCGTAGACGTAAAATCTCTGAGGGCCCGGTTCAACAGCCAGGGCAGGACCTCGGACACAAGCAGCAGAGACAGCGGGTCACCAAAATCTCCCCGCCCTGGTTTTGGGAGACTGGTCGCACCCGGGATTGAGAACGAACTGGCACAAAAAATAGCATTTGTATCTTCTCATCGGCCATATCAGGGTCTGCCAAGGTCTCTTAAGCAAGAGCCAGTGGGAGCTTCTTCACCTGCTTTTCCTCAACCCCCTGCTGTTCCTGGAGTCAGAGCACCCGTCCCCTCCAGTGACACCAACAAGATCAAGCAGACAGGAGCGATGCTGCAGAATATGATGCTTAGGCACCAAAGACCTCCTGTTCCCACGGTGTCTCCAGCTCGATCTCCAGTGCTTGGTCCGTCTCCCATCACCACGCCTATTCTTCTACGACATCAGCCCCGCCAAAAGAGCTCAGGAGAGGTGACCCCGCTCAGGAGGCCCCTGCCCCTGGAGGGGCCCGTTCCTTCAAAACCAAAACGACCGCCTAATGTCAACCTGGAGCTCTTCAGGAGGGCTAGGCGAGAGTCCACTCAATCTTACCAGAGATGTAAGTGTGTTTTAACAAATGTCAGTAAAGAAAAATTATTTAAAAAGTAATGTATGCATTGTGCAATAAATTCATTTTCTGTCTGATATTAAGATGTTTTATACTTTTGCCATGCAAGTTTTCAAAATGTCGTGGCAGTGACATATTCAACCCTTCAAACGATTTGTTGTTAATTATTTTATAGAAGCCTGTATGTTTTTGAAAACCACTAGACGATAAAAGGTCTTTCAAAAGAAATTAGATTCTTTCATGTTTTTTTTTTCTGTAAATGTCTTTTTATCTTGTTCTCCTGAACTGTTACCCAGGCCCAACAGATGTAAGAGTTCCTATACCAGCAGTGATAAGCCCTCCAAAACCTCCTCAACGATCCAACAAACCCACTAGGCTGCCGCGACAGATCGCCTCAGTGTAAGGGTTCATGTCTTTAAAAATGCATTCAGTTTTCAGATTTGTTTTACATAAACATGGGAAGGTGCAGATTCATATACTGAATTTACTGGGTTAAAAAAAAGAGCAGAGAACATACATCAGCATGATTCTAAAAGCGAAAAAAGGAACACAGAAAACTCCTTACTTCACATAGCAGCCTAAAAGTGACATTACACCTTACCCATTGCGCTATTTCGTGTATAAAACACAATTAAGACTAGACAAACCAAATCATATGAAATATGACTAGAATGCAAACAATGAAAGAGTTGTGTTTGCTGCTGACAGGAAATCTAAGACTCAAAAAAGGTTTTTGTTCATTTTTGAAGTTTTTTATTTATTCATCTTTATTTTTTGAAGATTAAGATCAGAAAATATTGAACTTTGATGATTTAAAAAAAAGATTATTTTCGATTGTTTATTTTTTGTTTGAGAAATGAAAACGAATAGAGGAAATACTAAAAATAAACTACGATAATTATCTGATGATAAATTTTACATTTCTTCAGCCACTTTCAAGCGGCTCTGTTTTAATTGATCTGTTTATTTAAATCACAAAAATTTTTGCTGTTTAGAAATGTATTCATTGTTTTTCTTTTTTTAGAGACAATCTGGATGATCAGGAGACCTATGACGACATTGGAGGTTTTGAAAAGAATGGTAATCTGAATATATATAGAAAAAAATTGTGATAAAACAACCAATAATAAACAAATCGTGTATGTATTTCATAACGAAATAAAGAAAGGTTTGCTTTATTTTTTTTGCAGAGTCCTGCAGCGACCACAATTCCCAATCTTTGGATGCGGTGAGTAAAGGGAATTTGACAGTGACATCCTTTTAAATTGTTTTCTACATTTAATTTAACGTATTTCCTGTGTATTTGAATTTCATATAAAAAGTGCAATACTTTGGTTACACAAGGGTGCATTTCTTCTTCTTCTTCTTCGTTCGAGACCTTTTAATCCAATTTCAGCATTCACTGTCTGGAGTTCAGGTTGACGATAAGCAATGTAAGACCTGTCTGAGACAATTTTAAGACAAATCTAATCATGACAATGTAGCTGTTGCATTGAACATCTAAAAAAGACGACTTTTAGCGAGGCTCCAGACAGCAGTTTCCACTTCTGCACTTAACTTCTTCAGTTGTTCCACAATATATATATATGTGTGTAATCCAAACTTGTATGTGAAAAGACACTTTAACTACAAGCCGAACATCCACTAAATCTGACCAGCTGGTAAAAAAACAGTTCTGGTTGTGAATGATCGGGAGAGATTGTCCAAGGCCTGAATAAAAAAAGACTAGCGATGTAGCTAAGAATGACACAAGACATGAAAAAGACCTCAAATACTACATTAATAGCTAGTAGCTGTGTGACTGTCAACTGCAGTCACACAGATACTTTGTCAAGTAACGCTGAAGTGAAATTAAAAACGGCTTGAACAAACTTTCTTAAAATCAAAGAAAGAAAGCAAAAAAACAAAAAATTTTTGAGTTTGATTCTAAACTTTGGTTAAATGATGATTTCGATTCAATAACATAAAACTTTAACATAAACCCGTTGTGTCTGCAGGACGATGACGATGAGGACATGGACGATGTGTATGAGTGTATTGATGAGTAAGTATAAACTTCCTGTCTCTACCCATGAACATTGTTTTTTTTTAAGCTCTCTAATAGCCAGAAGTGGATTGTGGTTGTAGCTGCATGAGCCTCACAGAGCTATTTGTCACTAGTGCTGTTATTTTCTCAACATGACGTTGCGTAACACCGTATGTAAAACACTGTCGTAAATTATGTTCCTGTCATTCACCATCATTGACACTTTTATTTATTCCCCTATTTAACCTGTACAATTTGGATAATGTTAAAACGTCATCGGATGAATTCAAAAACAAAGTTTTAGCATTAAGGAAGCCTTAAGAAAAAACCATGATCATTAAAATAATAAAAAATCTGGGGGGTGGGTCCTTTTAAAGTGAACAGCTGGAGCCCAAACAACCAGTCCCTGAGAACAACTACAAAAAGGATTCAAAGAGACAGCAGGAGCTAGAGAAGAAGGAGCAGCTCGAGCGTCAGAGGAAACAGGCTGAACTCAAGAAGAACTTTCAGGTAAAGCAGTGAAACGCATTTGACAGGGAGCTGATCTGCTCATTTCATATGACCTGGTCAACTTTCTTTCTCCTTTTCCTGCTGTAGATACAGGGCGAGGTGAACGTCCTTCATACGGCCAAGGTTCGGCAGGACTGGCGCGGCGAAGGAAAGCTGGACCTCAGCGTTCAACAAGGAGAGAGCGTGGAGATCCTTCGAGTGGAGAACAACCCCAGGGGCAAATGGTTGGCCCGGTCGCTAAGTGGACAATGTGAGTCACGCCTATCTTGTCTTTGTTGTCGTTTTTTAACCAGAAGAAGCAGAGGAAATATATCTCAGGGTAGAGATTGAATGTGAAGAATCAAAAATAAGCCTTGTTTTGTTTTATTCTGCATATAATTTTTTTTTTAGTTGTGTAAATTTGTGAGATGTTTTGTGTTATTCTTGCTACAATAAAGTAAAGACTGATCATTTCCATGCAGATTTTATAAGGATATAAATAGATCATGATATTTTAACGCATGCATGCATGTTTGGTAGAGCTGCCTTAGGTTGTTTGCCTCCAGGTTCTGCTTTAGTATTTAATTTATTCTGCAGTGCAACAACAATGTAAAGCTAGCATCCACTTTATCCGACATAGTGGTTAGCTTTACAGCGGTGTCATTGAGCACAGTGCAAAAGCTGGTTTCAGACAAGGTGGCACACAATTAGGGTTAATGTGGTCACTTCTGTCTGCAGCAGCAGTTAAGCGTCTGATACAGTAGCATTCAAAAGTCTTGAGTGATCCATTGGTTCTTTCTAATCTAAGGCAGAATGTAGTGAAAGTTCATTTTATGTTTGGAAGAACACATTTAGCAGTCAGTGCCTAACCCAATGTATGCCTGAGAAGAAAGCTGTTCCTCCTGAGGATTTGACTGTTCTGCAGTGACACAGACGTCAGTGTGTTATTCAGAGGGAAAGTGAGCAGTTAGTTTGCCTTGTAGCTTATCCCTACAAGGTGAACGAATACAAATGCTACATGAGTAGTGGTTTCAAGGGCTAAACATGCAGATGAATCATTTGGAGAGAGATGATCAGAGGCGTGTTTATGGTTGAGAAGCGTGTTTTGCAAGTGTGTCCTGGGTATCTGCGTTAGTGCATGTAAATCCCTTTATTGCGCTTCTCTCTCTGTTTTTTTAGCAACTTAAACATACAAAATACAGTTTTGTCAGTGTTGGACTTTATTCCTATATTTATTTACAGTATTACAAGTTTGCAATTATTTTTTGTTGTTGCCAACCAACATACTTTTTGATTATATTTATGAAATTGTTTTAACATAATCGGCTATGTGACAGAAGACACATGAAAAAACCCGTAGGAAAATGTCAAATATTTACTTTACAAACTTTATCCTCACAAACAACATGTGTTGGTCCCTCTGTGGTTTGGCTGTTTCTTTCTGCTCAAGTTATCCGTACTAGCATTTTATCCCTCTCCCTCATGTTTGTGTTGATCCTACCAAATAAATTCATGAATTCAGTTGTTTTATAATCCATGCGCCAAAAAGTTTTTTTTAATGGAAAGTCTGTTTTTTTATGAGCGGGTATTAATGCCTTCTCTGACCTTGTTAACATCCTTCATTTACTGGAATGATGATTTTGTAGCCAATCCTCCTACTGAGGTGTCAGTCAAGTTTCCTTTGACATATGCATGTTAAAATGATATATAATAATTATATATCATTTATATATTATATACAATATTCCCCATTTAAAGCAGTTTGGATAAGTAGCCGGCAAACCTTTAATAAAACGGAAACAGAGTTGTAAACAGTGGCATGTCGTCACCTTTTTGCACACAGGGGTTCCATGAGGGAGTGTTTTTCTGACTGTGTAAATATTATTTGTCCTTTTCAAAATCGGTCTTGTAAGAAAATGGTTGTGAGCTTAAAGGTGCTGTAGACAATAAGTGTGAGATAGTGTTTTTTGGCAAAGACGCTAAGTGACAGCGTGCAATGTTTACTATGAATCCAGTGCAGCGTGACTGCCGCTGTGATTGAATAAAGCAGCTAAAGGAGAACAGTTTGTCATCTTGTCCTGTCACTTCCTGTTTCCTAATGGTTGGTAATTGCAGAAAATAAAAGTCATCTTTCACAACTTTTATTTGAACATAGAGCACCATAATCCTAGAAGACCTCCATCTACAGAAAGTAATATGAAATAACTATCTTTATAGCAAGGGATAAAAGTACACCTAATGGACGCTTAATTAAGACAAACATTAAACCCGGTTTCTGAGCAATAAAATCAAACTTCCCCATATAAGACAATCCTATAAGTAAATATTGTGAATGTTAAAAACACAATAAATCCCAGTTATCTCGCTCATACCATAATGTTTTTGACCTCTTACAGATGGATACATCAGCAACTCATGTGTGGACATCGACTATGAAGCCGTTAAAAAGTACAAAATTCCACTGCTAAGAAAAATGGAGACATTCGATTTACCTCCCCCTCCCCCTGATCCTCCCATGATGCTGAATACAGACGCCAACAACAGAGACAGGTAAGGGATTGAGAATTGGATCAATTTCCTTCTATTTATTGATTTTTTTTTTTTACTTTTTTTTTTTCAGACAACACAAAGTTTTACTTGTAAAGTTTTAACTTTATTAAAAATGTATTTCTACTTGCTTTAACTACAATTTGCTTTTTGTGCTTATTCTGCAGCTTTTTTCAAGAAGATGGTAAGTTCAATTGCTGCAACACACAGACCCTGCAATTTAGGATTGCTGATCCGTAATGTTTTATATATATATATATATATATATATATATATATATATATATATAAAATACTATAATTACCTCTATTGTATTTTTACTCCTAGATGACTATGATGATGTTCAACCGTTCCCTGAGGATTTTCCACCACCTCCTCCTGAAATAAGGTATCTATTTACTAAAAAAAATCAACGTGATCGTGAAATACACAGGTCCGCAGAATTGCTGTTATATGTTTCGACTGAAGCTGTTGAGTAGTGATTGTAGTCTGTGTCAAGCTGAAGAGAAAAAGTTAATTTCTCTTGCAGGTGTGGGAGAAGAGACCTGGAAAGTGAATGCATTGAAGGATACTTTGATTAATTTGCCATTTTCTTTCAGCATAGACCCCAAAGAGGAACAAGAGATTAAAAAAAAATTTAAGGTAAAACAATTTTAACACTCTCATGTTACTTAAATGCGCTAGTTTCATGGGCTGTGCAGTCTTTTAGGATTTATCATGGGCTTTACATTCCTATGTAACATTAGAAACTAAAACACAAACTGAGACGCATCATAAAAGTGACTTTTCTCGCCCAGCTTGATGGAGATATCAGGGTGCTGCACTGCATGATGGTGGATCCCAATGCTGTCATAAAAAAGCCGGGAGCAAAAGATCTCCAAGTGACTCAGGGAGAAGTCGTGCATGTCATCAGGGATTCAAACAACAAGAAATGTCTGTGTCGAAACACGTTCGGAAAATGTAAGTAAACCATTAGATTTTTGTATGTTTTTCCTCTCAACTGAAGATTCGAACACAACTTGTCAAACAAGTTGAAGACATATTTGAAAATGTTTAATGTGAAGGCTAATGTGAAATGTTCTATCTAATGTGGGTTTCTTGATCACAATGATGATCTGGTCGTCTTTCATTGCTGTTAAGTAACTAAGCAACCTCCTGCTGGTGGATATTATGAGAGATTTTATTTCTTAGAGTCATAAATGCCCCAAATGCGCCCCAAGTGTGGCACAAATTGAGGTCAGTACATAACATCTTGTGACACAATAAAGCTTATTTTTCCAGGAACTAGTTTCTAGTTTCTGTAAAAAAAAAAAAAAAAAAAAAAGGTAAAAAAAAAAAAAAAAAGAAACTAGTTTCTTTGAACACTCACAGGAGTAGTTCCCACTAGTTTCTTAAAAAAAAAAAAAAAAAAACATTTTCTTCTACTTTCTTCTCTACTCTAGACTAGAGTAGAACAACTAGCCTAATATTCTAGATACATCGATGTACCTAAAGAATATAGTAAAAAATTTGTGCAAGGAACAATCTACATCCCTACCTAAACCAAAGTCAAGTTTGAAGTCCGTCAGTCACTATCTTCTCAACATTCATATCCAAGGTGAAGATCTTTGTCAGTCAGTGTCTAGTCGCCCCCCCTCGCTAAACCTCGGTGGTGGAGATGACTGCATCTCCACCGTCCTGGCTCCCCCCACCGCAGCGTAATTTCAAACAAAAAACAACAACAGGGATCATGACACCTTCCATTAACTAAACCGTTTCAATGTTTTAAATCCTAAATTGCTCAGAAAATGATCTTAGGGAATTTCAGTTTATTTAATTAAATCTCTGTCTGATTAGTCTGATATTAAATGCTTTTTGAATACTTTTAAATGAAGTTGTCTAAATTAATTCAGAAACATTTAATGTGTATTTTCATACAGTGTGTGTGAATATCTTATTTCTACTGCAACTTTTCGTACTTAATATTAACAAATTTTCAAAAACGAGTCAAGACAGTTGAAACCTACTGTAGTTCATATTTTAATAAATTTGGTTGGATAGACGTAAATAAGAAAAGTGTTTGTAATAGCGTCCAGCATTAGTTTAGTGTTATGATTAATGGATCTGTGGTTTATCTCTTGATTCACAGATGGATATGTGTCAAAAAGTCTTCTTCTTCCAATGTGAGTACATCTTATGTTACGTTTATTTCCATAATTATGTTTTATTTCTAGATTAAAGTAAACAAGAGTGACAATTTACAGTAAATTCTTTTAAGAACATGAAAGTGGATTTATACGCAGTTTGCAGATATGCTATTTTTAATGATATAATTCTTCAATTTCCAAATCAAAGTCCAGTGTCCTCCAATATTCTGAGTGCCTTCCCCAACACAGCTTAGTCAAATGACTGAACTCCCTCCTTAGTATGTAGTTTATTTCTCCAGAATCATGTTAAGGACCTTAATATTTGACAAGTTTTGAAGCGTAGATGCCTATAAAAGTTGCAGGACGTTGAACCTCGTCTAGACCGAGACATAAACTCCTGCACGTCACGTTTAAATTATGTTTGCACTTTTCCTAAATAATTTCCACAACTTCAGCATAAATTAATTGTTCATCATCCTATTTCATTTTAAAGGTGGCACAATTACTGCCTTTAAAATACTGGAAGTACTGAATAATTTGTTTCTCTTCAGGGAAGGAGACATTTACGATGATGTGGACTATCACAATGGTGAGCTTAGATACAATAATACATTTGGACACCAATCTACTTTTTATTTATTGATTTCTATTTTCATTTTATCTTTTTTAGCTTCAGATGTTTATGACAACGACAACATGAATTAGTGAAATGTGACAAACAAATTCTTCACCTCAACATACAGAAGAAAACTATACCAGAAAAGAAGTTTGTTGCTATTTTAAACTCTCCTGAATAAAAAGGACCTTTGTTTTTTTTATTTTTTTTTTATTTTTTTAATTCTCCTACAATTTTCAAAACAAGTCAAACTATTAAACTGAAACTACAGTTATTACTGAACTACCCTGAATGAATAAACTAAAGACGAATATCTGATTAAGGTTTCATCATCAGAGCACATTAAAAATATTTTTTGGAATATCAACTCTGGCAACATGTCATCCACAAACACAAACTGAGAAACATAAAATGATAATTGCACTGTTCATCAAAATTCTTGTATAGAAATTCAACACACTATGTCTGTTGCTTTGTTTATTTCTCTGCATTGAAAGTAATTTAAAATAAATGTAATACTTTTCTAATTGAAGCGTGTTTTTATATGAAAAAAGGCAACAAGCGGGACAGGAAACCATTGATAGATGCTTTTTAGATGGGCAAAGTCAATCAGAGTTGCTATGTGAGAATAGCCAATCTGTGGAGAGAAGAACATCCAAAACAAACAACTGACACCTGTTTGTAACGAAATAAGATTGAAAACTTTATGTTGTAGCCATTTTGTAATGAAAAAACAAATTTGAGTGAATCTCTAACAAGTTTAACCACCGCAAACAAGTCAGATGGCTCTAAAGATGACATCTACTTGGGGAAGTAGCTTATTTGGTTTAGTTAGAATCAACCTCTTGTTCCAGAAAGTTGTTTTAATAAGAGAGAAGGGGAAAGAAAATTGAGGATACAAGCAGCTGAAATGAGCTTCCTTTGAAGTGTGGCTGGACATCTAGAGGGAAGAGGTCGGATTTTTTTTGCTAAATCTTACAAAATGACTTGTGAATAGTAAAATATTATATTTCACCGTTACTAGTCATTTTTTAAATGCTTTTCTTCCCCCCTCGCTTTAAATATAGAAGAAAAAGGTCTGCACATCCAGTGTTTGTTTTTCAAACTTTTCCAGACATGAAAAAATGATCGGAAAAATTAAAGCAAACCTTATTTAGATTCATTATTTTTACGCACACCTGATAAAGTTGTAAAAGGGAACCTTTTATGACTGCAGCTTTACTGAATACAAACAGAGATCCTTACAAAAACTGGGCTGCAAGCCAAGGTAAACCTGTAATATGTAATGCAGCCTAAGATCTGTCCAGGAGGAATTAGATTTCTGTTAGTTTAACACTCTCCCCAACTAGTGGTGACACTTTATTTAGCATTCTTTAATCTTCAGGTGCTTTATTTTCTATACTTATGGGGTTAAGTGTTAGGTATAAATAAATAAATACAACCTCACATTGTTCTTTAAAATAAAAAAAAACTTTACAAGTCAGGGATTAATTTTAAATTTTGGACAAAATGTTTGTTATGTCTACAGGCCAGAAACATTTTAGCTACAACTTTTCAGCTATTTTCACATTTCACAGAAATCTGTCAGGTTTTTGTTGAAGGTATTTAACCATCTACGTATGTAGCTTCATGGATTCAGTGTTCAGTACAAGTTATTTCTAATTTAGTGGTAATATTCTTCTTGAGAATCATGAAGGCCAAAAATAAGAATACCAGGAGGTAATGTTTTGCACTTATGTTGATGTCCAAGTGTCAAATTCGCAGACGGTTGAAAAAAACAAAAAATGGCATAAGGTTCGAAGTTGGAAATTGTCTTTTCTGGAATCTCAAACGATGTTTAAATATTTAAGACCAAAAAGTCGTTACTTGTTTCTTGCAACTTTTTATCAAGTCACATTTTAAAGAACTATATGTAGGGAAGGATTAATGGATAGCTAAAACTTTAAATCCTCTGATAATGAAACCACAGGGTGTTTTAATATGTGTCTGCAGGTTGTTAATGAGCATCACCTAACAGTATCAAGAAGTAATCTTTTTTTACTTTGAGAGACTTTAGCTGCGTATGCTAAACATGTTAAAACAAAACTGACAAGCTGGTATAAGCAACATCTGGGATATTCTTTACAAAGACAAATGCCTTCTAGACTGAACAAAGTCGAGAACATCACCTGACTCTTGAATATATTTATTTTCTACAAACATTTAATGAGTCACATAACATTTTTAAAAAGTAGGAATCTTTTTTTTATTTTTATGATGAACAAGGACCTTTACAATCTAGTGTATTTACAAATGTTTTCTAATATGTCACATGTGCAGCTTTTAAGTGATGTTGAGGTTAGATCTGTCCACAGGGAACATTGAGCATAAAAATACAACAGTGACGAAAAGGTAATAAACAGCTAATGATTCAAACATAAAGGCGAAAGATGGGATGTGACATTTACAGCTATAAAAAAAGGAATTGTAACATATTTTCTTAAGATTCAGGATATCGGATTCAACTTAAAGTACAGCGACTTGTTTCAGAGGATTTAAATATTATTGCAATTAAAACAGTGAAAGGAGAAAAGTGTCTGGTTATGGAGAAGTATGTAGAATCTGTGTTGGAAAAAGTTTACATCCTGGATGTGCAGTTTGTCCGAACTCCGATCATGATCCAAAGAGTCTGTGAAAAAGAACACATTTATTTTGTTCGAAACATTTACTCTTGCTATTCCAAGTTGTGGAATCCAAGTTCAGAATCATGCAATCATTCAACATCATAAGGAAAAAAACAGTAAACATGTTTATATTAAATGAAGTTATGCTAAAAATTAAAGAATTTCACCACATTTGTAAAAAAGGAATTCAGGGGTTTCAGACAAACACTTCAGATTAATGATTCAACAAACATTTCAATTAGCTGTAAACGAATTAGAATATTGTTATTGTTAAATAAAAAAAATTAAAAATAAACTAGTTTCTTTTTTTTCTTTTAAAAGAAGTTTAAAAAAAAAAGAGAAACTAGAAACACTCACAGGAGTAGTTCCCACTAGTTTCTTAAAAAAAAAAAAAGTTCTTTTCATCTAGTTTCTTCTCTACTCTAGACTAGAGTAGAAAAACTAGTCTACTATTCTAGATACATCGATGTACCTAAAGACTATAGTAAAAAGGTTGTGCCAGGAACAATCTACATCCCTACCTAAACCAAAGTCAAGTTCGTCAGTCACTATCTTCTCAACATTCATATCCAAGATGAAGATCTTCGTCAGACTGTGTCTTGTCGCCCCCCCTCGCTAAACCTCAGTGGTGGAGATGACTGCATCTCCACCGTCCTGGCTCCCCCCGCCGCAGTGTAATTTCATGTTGACTGCACAACACCGACCAGGGCTTGAACCCACCAACACTGGGTCTAAAGCTCAGTGCGTTACTCTCTGCACCAACCAGCCGGCAGAAGATTCTTGACTCTTATCATAGATGTCTGTTTCAGATTACATTTTAGCCTGACAATTTAAAAAAAGTTTTACTTTTGCTCTAAAATCAGATTAAACTGGGTATAAAACGCTATATTTGCTTTTAGGATTAAAAACGTTCCCCTCAGTAACTGCTGATCTTAGCTTTTCCAAATCCTTTTTAATTTGCAATATTTGAAAAGAATCCAGCAGAGATATTCTTTAGGGTGATTGATTTATAATTTAGGTCGGGCTAAGCATTCCTAATATTTCCTCACCTATAATGCGATGACTTTCAAAGAAGCTGGTGCCTCCATATGTTGCCTTAATTTTGTGATGTTGTGTTTGCTTAGGGGATCATTCGAGAGTTGTAAGCAGAGAATCTGAGCACACAAAAACAACGAAATGTTCCTTCTTATGGCCTATTTTAAATTACTGTTGTTGCAGCTGGCAACCTGTAGATTTACTCAAGTATTAAAAAGGGAGCTAAAATGCTAAAAAAAATATGATGAGAATATCTGTATCTAAATGTGAGCTAAATCCTAATTTTTGTGTATTTTAGTGGTGATGTCCCAAACAGTAAGTCTTTCAACTATAGAATTGAACTAACAAGAACCTGGAGAGGTTTAGAGCAGAACTTGAACTCCTCTCAGCTTTTAACTCCATCACAGATATACGAAACAATTTAAATAGCACGTCTCCAAAAGCTAAAGTATGACAAACAGCAGCAGAAACAGAACGTTATACTGGCAGTACGCTGGTCTGCTTTGCTGCCTCGAGACCCGGATTAATTGCTAGTAGAGAGAAATGTTGCCAGCAGGAAACCGTCCATCCATCCATCAGTACTGGATCTGGTTCTGCAGCTGGACGATGATCCAAAGCTCAGTGGAGAGGCCATCTCTAAATACATTAAAGAAACAGAAGAAAACAAAGTCAACATTTTTGATTAACTTTGTTGGATTACCTTATATTCCTCCAACATGGTTACATTAAAACATTCCTGCAAAAGAGAATCCTTAATGGTGACGATGAGCACTTATTGCCAGTTACTAAAACCTTTTACAAGTTCCTATCAGCAAAAGAAACATGTATAAATACTAATGCCCATATTAGCCGACATTATTTCTAATCAATTTAAAAATGTGTTTTAGGATCTGAAACTTTTCACAGCACTGCACAGTGATGTAAGCCGAGGAGCATTTTAGTGCTGTGAAAGATCAAAAATAGAAATGTTTAGAGGCATATGAATCCAATATGACCTTTCCAGGAATTTCCAGATTGAAACAAAAAATCTTTGATTTTGTTTCTTTCGGAGAGAAAAAATCTTCTGCAGTTACTAAAACTAAACTGTCAAATGTTGAGAGTTTACCCCCCGCTGGCCCGGGCGCACCACCGGCCCGTCTCGCCCGCTCCGTCGGGGAGGTGGAGCATGAGCGTGTGTGATAGGACCCGAAAGATGGTGAACTATGCCTGGGCAGGGCGAAGCCAGAGGAAACTCTGGTGGAGGCCCGTAGCGGTCCTGACGGGCAAATCGTTCGTCCGACCTGGGTGCTAGGGACCGCGGTGAAGTTGCTTCAAAGTTGGTTTATCAGTCACAATTACTCCAAATCAGTCTTAAAATGTTCTTCTAGGTGGCACAGATGAAGCGCACTTGTTTTTATCCAATTTTAACACATTTTTTATTTTTTATACATTTTTACTGTACATATTTGGCATATTTCTTCAATAGCTCCCACATCTTGTGACTCAATCACTTAAAATCAGTCTTAAATTGTTCTAATAGATGGCCCACTTGTTTTTATTCGAGACTAACCTACTTTTTATTTTTAATTATATTTTACTGTACATATATGGCATATTTCTTCAATAGCTCCCATAATATGTGACCCAATCACCTAAAATCAGTTTTAAAATGTTCTTCTAGGTGGCGCAGAGGAGGCACACTTGTTTTCATTCCATTTTAACAAATGTTTGATTTTTTATTAATTTCTGCTGTTAATAAATATCATATTTCTTCAATAGCTCCCAGGTCTTGTGACCCAATCAGTTAAAATCAGTCTTAAAATGTTCTAATAGATGGCACAAATGAGGCACACTTGTCTTGTTCAATTTTAACACAATTGTTGTTTTTATTATTTTTTACTGTTAATAAATATCATATTTCTTCAATAGCTCCCAGATTATCAGAACCACTCACTTAAAATCAGTCTTAAAATGTTGTAATAGATGGCACAAATGAGGCACACTTGTTTATATTCCATTTTAACAAAAGTTTTATTTTTACTGTTAATAAATATCATATTTCTTCAATAGCTGCCAGGTCTTGTAACCCAATCACTTAAAATCAGTCTTACATTTTTCTAATGGATGGCACAAATGAGACACACTTGTTTTTATTCAACTTTTAACAGATTATTACTTTTTTTATAATTTTTACTGTTGATAATTATCATATTTATTCAATAGCTCCAATAATATGTGACCCAATATCTTAAAACCAGTCTTAAAATTGTCTTCTAAGTGGCATAGAAGAGGCACACTTGTTTTGATCTAATTTGAACCTATTTCTTATTTTTAATTAATTTTTAATGTTTATAAATATCATTTTAAGACTATAGAGACCAAATCTCTATAAATCAGTGTAATATTATTCTAATAGAAGTACAGATTAGGCACAGGTTTAATAGTATCAAAACAAAGTGCAGTTTTATTTTATACATATTTTAAACTATGTATTTGAAAAAAAATTGAAAAGAGTACAAAGTTCAAATTTTAGTTGCACAATAGACATTTCCAGCTGCCTCTCTATCTATTCTCATACCCTGTGCTCTTTATGTCAAGGCACAGGGCATGGAACCATCAGTCACAGATGTCACACTGGATCTGTTGAAGTATACCATAAAGTTTAATCATTTAACAATCTGGTAATGCAGGAAAAACTCCTGACACATATTTGGGTGTATATTTTCTTGTCACTTGTTGTTTATAACTTAATGAACCTCAAAGATACACTTCATTTATGCTACACTTTTAAACTTTTAGAACTCATACTCTCACCCAGTCTGTTAGTTGGCGGCACACATTGCACAACAGGTCTGTTCATCGAACACTATAATCAAATTAGGAAAGCAACCAAACATTATGAGTTATACATAAATAAATAAAAATAGTTCATGTGGTAAGTATTATTTACCTGATGCTTCTAGGATTTGAAGAGCGAAAGCCCTTCTTTCATCTTTCATTGCCGTTTTTCCTTGTGTCGAATTCCACCTCGGGCACAAGTGGAAAGGCTTCCATCAGTGCTTTCGCCATCTAAAAAGACAATACTGCTTTGAAAGACACAGATTTTTATGGCATAATAATGCAACAGACCATAACACTTACCTGTGGACAGTTATTATATACACCATACTTAAAATACATTTAGAAGGTGCTGACAAAGGTGTCATTGCAAAGACATTGTGGCCTGTTGAATTAAGATTTACTAAAATCTAGAACATACATTTAGTCTAGAGAGTCAAACTGTTATTTGATTTTAAGTTACATTTCACTAAGATAATAAAGTATTTTTTTACAATTTATTGTTAGCTAAAAGTTGTCTACAATAAAGACCCAGCTAAGACATTACTTGGATGGCTGCATACTACTTAATCAGTAATATAATCTTATGCTGAGCAAATGTTATGCAATTTATTTATACATTTTTATCCAACATAATTTCTTTTCGATTATACTTATTTATTTATTTTTTGTCTAACAAAAATAGTGCCTAAAAGGTGAAACTGTATTAACCTGTGATTCTTTATTGTGCTGATTGTCATCTGCTTCTTTAATCTTTGCTTTGGTGCGTTGTGAAGGTTTAGGATTTGGTTTTCTCTTTGGGGGATTGAAGTACTTGGACTTTGACTTTGATTGACCAGCAGAGCTTTCCCTTTCCTTCCATTTCTCTTCATAATCATCCCCAGGTTTTTTAGAAACTGGGGAGGCTTTGTGAAGAATCTCCATTGAAAGACTGTGCTGCATAATGTGCTCTATGTATCATCCTTGTAAAGTGGAAAACATTTTGCAGATGAACTCTGCTGGTCTTAGGTATTTCTTCTTTCCCAGGACGTTCCGTTTCACTAAACCAAACCAAAGCTCCACATGACAGTTGGTTTCTCTGGTTTTGCATGTTTTATTTGTTTCAGTAGTTGTTGGTGTCTCATGTCGTGTCGTGTCTCCAAGTAACAAACCACTCCACAGTGGGATGACACCCATGTAGTTTTTCATCAGATCATCAATAATTCCAGGAAAATAGTAATGATTTTCCTTTTTGGTTGAATCATCAGATAGAAAGTCACACTCTGCTTGATCCCGTATCTCTTGAAAAGTTTGTGTAAAAGCTGAATTTCCAACGATGCTGTTACTTTTTTCAGAGATGACTTCCTTAGCTTCTGGTACATCTTGATTTTCTTCATCCTTTTTTTCCTTGTTTTCCTAAATGCAGGTGTTGAGGTAGCTTTCACTTGTTTTTAACAAATGGGTGCATTCTTTTGAATCAAACAGTACACACATCTTATAAAACAAGTCAATGGCAAGCTGCATACTTTGGCTGTTGAGTAGGTATGCAAAGCAGAAAGTTGCAGACTCCTGTAGGCCTCGGTTTGATGTTTTCTTGCCAAATGCTTGTTTGACAGCCTTAACAATATGGGCAGAGCACAGATGCAACACAGTAAAACTTTTCATACTAGCAGTGTACCCGTGCACAATGTCAAATGCTCTGTCAAGATACACAGAAATATCTTCCTCGTTGAAAGATATAAGGACGCTATTAATCATAGCCCAACTGTAGTCTGTCTCAACCTGTGCAATTTTTAGTTTTGTTGTTTGTGATAGTTTTCTTTTAAATTCCATTAGCCAATGAGATATGGAAGGAATACTATGGCTGTTCGTGATCAGTTCTGTGACAGGCAAAGGAGGTTTATCCTTGCCCATGCCTGAAACTAAAGCGTAATATAAAACTTGCTTGTCTTGATCAGGAATTTTCTGCCCAACGCTGCCTGTTGCATCAAGGTGGAGGGTAACAGGTGATGACTGCCGTAGATGTTGTGCCAAAATCCTTATTCCAGTGTCTGTGTATAAATGTGCTGCAAATGGGTCAATTTGAAGATGCTGAAAGTAACCCTTTGATGATGCCTGGGAGCTTGTTTCTTTTATTACTTTCTGAGTTAACATGAGTTCATGCATAATGTCATCATGGAGCCTTGTACTCTTAGCTCAGACGATATTTTTTTCAGTACATCCTTGGTTAGACTTTTTGTAATGTTACCGGCCATGATTTGTTCAGTGGGTGTTTGCTTTAACATGGAATAATAGTAATGGCTAACACCATGAGCCAAAGCTTTGCGAATCTTACGTCTTCTCAAAAATTTTTGCTGGCCTGAATCGTCTTTGTTTCTTATAGTGTGTGACCTCGCCAAAGTGTTTTACTGTAAAACATATATTTTGGTCTTCTGATTTGGGATCCTTTTCTTTCTGAAAGTGTAACAGCATTGCATCCATTAAAAGTGCATTTTGCAGCACCTTGAAAAAATGGGGAGTTCTTCTTACGACTGTTTTTTTTTTACATGTTGGTATTTAAAAGAAAGTGTACAGCATGGATTATTTTCCATGAAGTGATGGTACAATGTGTCAGTCCAAGGGGGACATAGTTGACTCCCTCCATGTTTTGGTTTTATTTTATTCCACTCTTTCTTTGTTATCATAATTTTGAATGCTTTAGGGCCTGCATTGCACTTTCTATAGTCACTGGTTGTCTTTATCTGTCTGTCCCTTTCTCTCCCTTGTCTTCATAGGGTTTCTCTTGGATTTTGTCCCTTTTGCATCTTCTGTTTTGACCTCTTTTTCTGTCCACTATTTGGACTGTTGCTGCTTTGAATAGATTTCTGTTTTGTCTTGTGACTGGTCCCAGTCATCACTGTCATGATGTGCTATGTTGTCAAAAGAAAAGGCTTCTCCTGAACTATTGTCTATGTCCAAACCGTCATGGGGCTGTACATGTGGCTGTCCTTTTCTGTCCCTTATCTTCATAGGTTTTCTCTTGGACTCTGTCCCTTTTCCATCTTCTATTCTGTCATCTTTTTCTGTCCTTTGTTCAGACTGTGGCTGTTCTGGATGGATTTCCGTTTTGTCTTGTGACTGATCCCAGTTCTCAGTGGTATGAGTTATTTTTGCCTCATTGGTTTTGTTGCTCACATTGGTTGTAGGGGAGCAATGAAAATTGCCCTTTTCATTGATTTGTAAACCTAAGGAGGAACATGTCCGTGTAGAAATATTGTTAGGTTTTGATTTTATATGTATGTACAAACATACAGATCCTGTAAAGGGACTTTGAAGTATAACATCCAAAATAAATGTTATTGAGCGCATAAGACGCTATGTAGTGTGCACAAGAAAGGTTTTTTGATTTTAATTTAAATTTTTCAATGTCACTGTGGGGGCTATATATAAATCCCACACAAGCAAAATAAAAACTAACGTTACCTGCATTAAGCACCGTTGTCCGTATTCCTTGTCGCTTCGGCGGACCATATGACCTTCAGCCATTTCAAATAATTTTTCTCATTGGTTTTAAAAAGTAAAATATCCACTGTTTAGGTGTTATGACTGCCTCACTAAAACCCAAAGAAATAAAACAATGTGTAATGGCATGTACACCTCCAGCTTTTTGCCAAAGATTTGTGTTTTTAAGGCTCTGTCCTTTTTTGAAACGACCCATTTTAGCAGCAGCCAAGCATGTACTGACAAGTTTTAGATTATTCATTTATAGTTCTCTCTCTGGTCATTTTAGCGGCCCCTAGTGTTTACCATTTGTACTACACATCACTTTAAAGGTTTTCACTCTATCATCATGTTTTAAGGTTAATTTTTAAAGCTTCGTTAAGAGACTGGAAAAATAAGTTGATGGTATTGCGTCAGTGGCTCATAAAAACTGGGAGCTATTGAAGAAATATGATATTTATTAAAAGTAAAAATTAATAAAAAAAATTAAAAAATGATTAAAATGGAATAAAAACAAGTGTTCCTCATCTGTGCCATCTATTACAACATTTTAAGGCTGGTTTTAAGTGAGTGGGTCTGATAATCTGGGAGCTATTGAAGAAATATTCCAAATATTTACAGTAAAAATCAATACAAAATAGAAATTATGTTAGACTTGAATAAAAACAAGTGTGCCTCATCTGTGCCATCTATTACAACATTTTAAGACGAATTTTAAGTGATTGGGTCACAAGACCTGGGAGCTATTGAAGAAATATGATATTTATTAACAGTAAAAATTATAAAAAATAAAACTTTTGTTAAAATGGAATGAGAACAACTGTGCCTTCTCTGTGCAACCTATAAGAACATTTTAAAACAGATTTTAAGTGATTGGGTCACATATTCTAGGAGCTATTGAAGAAATATTCCAAATATTTACAGTAAAAATCAATAAAAAATAGAAAATAGTTTAGACTTGAATAAAAACAAGTGTGCCTCATCTGTGCCATCCATTAGAACATTTTAAGATTGATTTTAAGTGATTGGGTTACAAGACCTGGGAGCTATTGAAGAAATATTATATTTATTAACAGTAAAAAATAAAAAAAAATAAAACTTTTGTTAAAATGGAATAAAAACAAGTGTGCCTCATCTGTGCCATCCATAACAACATTTTAAGACTGATTTTAAGTGAGTAGGTCTGATAATCTGGGAGCTATTGAAGAAATATGATATTTATTAAAAGTAAAAATTAATAATAAAGAAAGAAAAATCTTAAAATGGAATAAAAACAAGTGTGCCTCATCTGTGCCATCCATTACAACATTTTAAGACTGATTGTAAGTGAGTAGGTCTGATAATCTGGGAGCTATTGAAGAAATATGATATTTATTAAAAGTAAAAATTAATAATAAAGAAAGAAAAATCTTAAAATGGAATAAAAACAAGTGTGCCTCATCTGTGCCATCTATTACAACATTTTAAGACTGGTTTTAAGTGATTGGGTCTGATAATCTGGGAGCTATTAAAGAAATATGATATTTATTAACAGCAGAAATTAATGAAAAATCAAACATTTGTTAAAATGGAATAAAAACAAGTGTGCCTCATCTGTGCCACCTAGAAGAACATTCTAAGACTGACTTGGAGTAAGTGTGACTGATAATCTGGGAAAATAATATTTATTAACAGTAAAAATTTATAAAAAATCAAACATTTGTTAAAATGGAATGAAAACAAGTGGAAGAACATTCTAAGACTGATTTGGAGTAAGTGTGACTGATAATCTGGGAAAATAATATTTATTAACAGTAAAAATTTATAATAAAATTTTTTTTTTGTTAAAATTGAATAAAAACAACTGTTTCTCATCTCTGTTACTCTGTAGAATAATTCCAAAGTATTGTTTTGACTCTGTGTGCCATAGAAAGAAAGCTATTCATTTTTGTTCCTCGAGAGTGCTTTAGCGTCCGAACTTTGTTGACGGTCCCTAAATCAACAAGCATGTTTCCGTGGAGGGAGGAACGGAGGAGCAGAAGCCGCAATCAGTCCGCTTGTATCGGCCCGCGCTGGAGGGAGACACCGCTAACTCTGCGGAGCTTGAACTTCGAACCAACTTCACCGCGGTGGTGGGTGAGAGCAGTATGGAGGACAAACTGTGTCAAAACAACAGTGACAAGGACACGAGTAGTGAGAGGGAGACAGACGAAAGACGAGAGCTGGATGAGGGGACAGGTGAGACAGTGAATCCTGGAGAAACTAGTGAGACAGGTGAGACAGGTGAGGGGAGCGACACGGGGGAGGTGGTGAGTGGGGTTATGGGAGAGGTGAAGGAAACAGGTGGGGGTGAAAGGGAGGAGGAAGCTGGAGAGGTGAGTGGAGTTAAAGGTGGGATGAGTAAAACTGATCAAACAAAGAACGACGTGAGTGAGTTAAAAGAAATGATTCCTGTGTTGGATGAGACAGACGAAGCAGCTTGTGAAGGTGCTTCAGCTGCTGGGGATGAGACCATGGAGACATGTGAATCTGGGCTGGGTTCTGCTTCTGCATCGAGATCCAATAAGAGGAAAAACGTGACTGCTATGGTGGAGGCCTGTAAAGCTGGTAGGATGGGGGCTCAGCTGAGCGATGCTCACAGCAGTGACAGTGAAAGCTGTGTGTCTGACTGCAGTGAGGTGTCCCTCAGTCACATAACTGTCAGTCAAGAAAATGAACTTTATCATGCAAAAATGTTAAAAGCTTCTCTACAGCAAACCAAAGGCATGAAGGGTCTGAATATTCAGCAGCATTTCCCGAGCAAGCTCAATTTTTACAATTCAGCTAAACATTATGTTAAAACAGAGCTATTTCAGATTTTACTGATAAAGTGTACAGAAAACAGATGATTAAAGTCCGAAAGCAGCTTGGTTTTTAAATGGCCGTTTTTTTTTAAATCTGGGGCTTTTCCCCTTTTATTTTTACTGTTTTTTTATTTTAACCCTGAATTATTAATGGATTGTTTTAAAGAGGGGACGTTAAATGTAAATGGGGCTAAAGATGCTAGGAAAAGAGCACTGATTTTTGACACGGTACGAATTAAACATGTGGATGTTTGTTTCCTCCAGGAAATACATAGCGATGACAGTAATACAGCAGACTGGAATAAGGAGTGGGAAGGGCAGGTGGTTTTAAGCCATTTTACCTCCCAGAGTGGAGGAGTGGGGTTTCTGCTCTCCAGAGCTTTTACTCCATCGGGATAATATTTAACATCAAGCACTTACTGGAGCAATAAGAACGACACTGATAGCAGCACTTAAAGTGGAAATGGGAGAAATGTCACTAGAATTGAGAAAAACACAAGTAGCAATAAATTACTGGATACATTTACAGGGAAATAAACCAGATCATCCAACATTAACCATTCTAGAACCAAGTTGGGAAAAAGAGAAAAGGGAAACTAGACGTTTTGGGTGGTTGATTTGGAAAAAAGTAGAAGAATTTGAAGTAAACAATATAAGTATAAGTCCAATAGTATCATTTCCAACAATACCACCATGGATATTACCAAACACAAATGTAGACTTAATACTCATGAAAAAGAAAAATGATAAAAAAAAATTCTGATTAATTCATACAAAGTTCAGGTATACATAGATAAATATTATAATTATGTTCAGATTTATACAGATGCATCAAAAGATCCGACAGGAAAAATAGGAATAGCAATAATCATACCAGAGTTTAACATAAAACGAGCAAAAAGAATCACAAATGGATTATCAGTATACACCAGTAATATGTTAGCATTACTATTACTATTCAGAATCAAGCTCAGCACTCATAAGTTTAAAGAATAGTCATTCAGAAAGCAGGCCAGACATATAATTAGAGATACAACAAATATTATTTAGAATGAAGATGATGGGGTTAGAAATTATATTCATATGGGTACCAGCACACATCGGGGTGGAGGGAAATGAAGCAGCAGACAGGGCAGCTAAAAGAGCAACAACGGGACAAATCAACTTTAGAATAACGACTAGTAAATCTGAAGCAAAAAGTATGTTCAAACAAAAACTAAAGCAAATGTGGCAGAAGGAATGGAATGAAGAAAAAAAAGGAAGATGGTTTTATAATATTCAAAGGACAGTGGGAGAAATGAGAGCAACAAAGAGAAGTAGAAATGAGGAAAGATTATTAACAATATTGAGATTGGGACACACTCGACTTTATAGCTAACTATTTAAAATAAAGAAACACGAAACTGGAAATTGTAATTATAGTGGAGTAGCAGAAACAATAGAACATGTAATTTTAATATGTAAAAAAATATGAGCAACAGAGAAAATACATGATTGAGGACTTTAGAAGAAACAAAGAAACATTTAACATAATACACTTGTTACAAAAAGGTACAGGAAGCAAAAGTTGTCAGATTTTAGTTAGATTTAAAAAATATGGAATTATTTTCTTTTATTTTTTGTGTGTTTTTTGTTTTGTTTTTATTTATGAAGGTACAGGGAAGGAGCAGCAAACACGCAAAATGAAGATATAATTTAGGAGAATAATCTTATAGAACAGACAGCAATAACCAAGGGCATTTTGACCCACACTCCATACCAGTAGGTGGCGGTGATGCACACCCAAAGTTGCTTGCCAGCCGCCAATAAATTCTATGTAGAGGAAGAAGAAGAGCAGAAGAAGCAAACGAAGAAGAAGAAGAAGTGAGGGGGGAAAAAGAAGCTAATCGTCGCGTAGAACGTGAAATATAAAGAACTACAATCAGAATGGTGAGCAAATAAGGATTATTTCTGACTGGTTGGTTGCTTTTAGGAATTTAAAAAGAAAACAGTCATTTCGGCTGTCTAAAAACAAAACGAACAGGTCAATAAACATGGGAAATGTCGGCCGATAGCTAACTGGTGTTAGCATCTGTAGCTAAATGGATAGCCTTTATTGTCATTATACACATTGTACAATGAGATTATAAAGCCTATGCTAATCAGAGAATCAGTTTACATTATTATCACTATAAATATTCGTATACAATTAGGCATATTTTGCGTTGGTGCTGTAATATTCCTTTATATTAGTCGTTAAAAGCTACTGGAAACTGTTAACAGTTGATTAGGTGGGAGATAATTGATTTTATCGACCGAATAAGAATATTTCACTAATTATATCATTTGATGTTTTTTTTCTGTTGCTCCTCAGCTTCCCCTGTCTCTGTTGAAAACTGCCCAGAATCATCCCATGGTAAGGAACCACACTTACACCTCGACAAGGTTAAAGATCAGTTGTGAGCACCTAAGTCATGATTAATTTAGTTTTTAAAAAAAAGACAAGAAAAAAATTAACCTCATCAGGTTGATGTAATCTACAATTGTGCTGATGACCGATTATTAAGCATAAAGATAAGTTCTTGTTTTGTTTTCTAGCTGGTCGAGCTCAAGAATGGTGAAACCTACAACGGCCACCTGGTGAGCTGTGACAACTGGATGAACATCAACCTGCGAGAGGTCATCTGCACGTCCAGGGTACAGCCATGATCAATCAGTGTTTATATAGGCAGTTCAGATAAGAATACTGAAAGCACCATGTCGTGAACAACCAGTGCCCTAAGATACAGACAACTCGAAGAACAGAATTTGGGTTATTCAGGGAATTTAAAGATTTAGTCTTTGGGATAAAAAAAAATTTTAGTATGTTTTCCGTATGTTTTACATGTGTGATTGCATGTTGTTCAGTATCTGCTTTAAAATGAATAGAATTCTGGGAGTGTTATAGGAAATGAAGATTATTTTTATATAGCACATTTCAGCATAATTTATAGTGCTTTACATGTTAAAAATTAAGATTACATTGTAGTTCCATAATATGAAAAATTAATGAAAATTTACAATACATGTTAAAAACATGATGTGTTAGTTAATGTTATTTAAAGACCTGGAAGATTTGATGAAAGAACGGGGGTGATGAACTGTTATTTTCCTAGTTACAGTGAGGACGGTTCTACATCAGCTGCAGATGTAAGGATACCGTTGCAGTTATCAATTCTACTAAAGGAAAAACACATTTCTCAGGATCTTGCTGGAACATTAATCCTGAAAATCCAAAATTTAAGTGATAAAATACCTATTTAGTAATTCTTAATTTATCTCACTTTGCATCAGGACCAGCAAAATCAACATCTTTAGGTTGTACAACTGTCTTCCACATTTTTAGCGGAAAATGTTTTGGGAATTGCTTTGTTAATCTAAAAATCCTAGCTATGTTAGTAAAAATGTTTGTCAAATTTTTGTTTAGATTTTAATTAAAAAAATATTAACATATGTACTAAACTACTTTTCCTGAACATTGGATATAAAAAGAATGGAAAAAGCAGCCTGTGACCACAAAAAAATTCAGAAAGATCTTTATTTCTTTATTTAATTTAGTGCTACAACTCACCTTACTACATTTCAAATTTGCCAAAAAAAAGATTATTTGTAGACATTGGTCTAAAAAGTTCTTAAAAGTTGCTTTTTTTTCCTGGATTGTTTATATTATAAATATTTAAGGTCTCTAGTGTCTGGTAAATTGTGATTCAGATATAAAGACACTAATTTTCCTGTCACAGGATGGAGACAAGTTTTGGAGGATGCCCGAGTGCTACATCCGAGGAAGCACAATCAAGTATCTACGAATCCCCGATGAGATCATCGACATGGTGAAGGAGGAGGTGATGTCAAAGGGTCGTGGGCGTGGTGGCGCCCAGCAGAACAAGCAGCAGGGCAAAGGAAGAGGAGGACCCGGCCGAGGTGAAATGAAGCACCTGATTCATCTCTTGATTCCGCTGCTGAAAACTTCTGTTGTTAAATTTTCTGATATATAAACATAGATTTGAGTCTTTTATTCCTGATAATGGTAGTTGAGTTAAACCCGGCGTGGATCTTCCCCTCTGCCGCTTCTCTTGCAGGTGTGTTTGGTGGCCGTGGGAGGGGCATGTCTGGGCCTGGGCGGGGCCAGCAGCAGCAGCAGCAGACGACAGATAAGAAACAAGGCAAACCACAGGGAATGAAGAACCAGCACTGACCAACGATCCTGCTCTGATAAAGAAGGGGTTCCAGTTTCTTACAGGAGGATTTAACCCTCTTTATTTGCAAAAAAAAGGCAGTTTTGACTGGACAGATTTTTATTTGGTCACTAATTGTTCAGTTTGTAACCTCATCTTAGCAATTTATGTTGAAAAATATCCATGTGTTGTAAACAACTTAGTTTGTGCTATTTTGATGGAGAGGTTTTCATAATGTAGAATGAACCCAGTCCTAACCTTATATTAATATTTTTTTAAATATCTTTTTATTTACTTTAAAGAAAAAGTTAAAACAACAGACTGGCTTGTTAAGGTAAAATCATTCACAAGGTGATGTGTGATGAAAATGTAATGTTTCAGGAAAAAAGATTCTCATCTTCAGATAAAAATGGAAAAGTGAAAAAATGTCTTGAGTTTTGTTTCCTTTTAATTTTGTAACAAAACCCTGTAATTAAGGACTTGAGAATAAAAACGTTTTGTGAAAGCAATTTTATTTGCTTAAAATACTTTAAAGTCTTTACCACCAGGTTTGACAAATGATTACTCTTTATTCTTGGAATAATATAAACAGCATAAATATGTTGGACTGGGCACACAAAACCAGTTTAAATCAGCAACAAACAAAGCTGTTAAATTGGAAATGGTTTTATCATTTACAGAAGTGCTGATTGTGATGGATGAGTATCTTCAGTTTTAAACTCCCAGATTGATTTGGTAAAATAAATTTAATATTATGATACGGTCGCTGTCTGAGATCACATTCCTTAGGTTTTATTATCTAGGAGCGAGTACCACATAATTCACAAACTGTGGATGGAGTAGCACAAATACCTATATTACCAGACAGATGTTATAATATGACCCACACAACTTCAGCACAGATCAGCTCAGGAGTCTATTTGTTTTTTGATGATTTTATTTTTAGTAATGATTACAATCACTTTCCCATATCCCTTTTAATAAAGCAAAATCACATTTTCCATTTAAAAAAAAAAAAGATAAAAAGTTAAAAGCTGAAATACTAAATGTAATAATAGTAAAATAAACTTAGCATAAAATGTATTTTGCGTTTTAGACGTTACTTTTCTCAGCAGTTCTTGATTTTTTTTTTTTTGCATGCAAAACAGAACTGCGAGTTTTTTGTTATTTTATTTTTTTTCTATATCAAAGGTTAATGCATATATGATAAAAACATAATTGTAAAGAAATTGAAAATAAAACAGTAGTAAGTCGAAAATACAACTTCAACCTGAAGAATTGTTAGATATCTTAATATTTTGTAAAGTCATCTACTGCATATAAGTTGTTCTTTATCAAATATCTAATTTAATGCTTCATGGAAATTAGCATTTTTATCTTCACATCCAGAACAAACAGTTGTTTACAAAGAAAAAGAATAAATAGTCCTTCAAATTTAATGAACAATAAAACCAATATATATATATATATATATATATATATATATATATATATATATATATATATATATATATATATATATATAATTAGAATAATTCAGAATGTAAGTAAAAAATCTGTTATAAAATGTTAATGGTTAGAAATAATTTGCATTTACACAGTACAACAAGAGCATTTAAGCAATAACATATATGTACTTCTTTTTTTATCCTTACATATGGAAAACAGTTCTACACTATATGTTTTGGAAAAAAAGTTTAAACCACTGGAATTTTTTAAGTCCTTCTTTTCGCACTTAGCACAATTCTGCATAACTCATAGTCCTGTAAATGTAAAATTTTACATTATAGATAATATAGTTTATATTTTATGATAAAAACAAAACAGGAAAAAACAATATCTTTCGAACAACCTTAAAAAAGCAATCTAGAAAAATATTAAAAACCAAAATATTGAATGTTTTCCTAAATTAATGCAACATCTCATATTCATCTGAGATTATTCAGTTCAAAATTATTTATAATTAAAATATCTGCTATTTAATACAAAATGTGACAAGTTGTAAAACAAAGAAAAATCTCTTATACAATGTCTTCTGTGAAACACTGAATCAAAAAACAAATCGACTAATCCCTTCCTCATCTGCTCCTTTCGTTTTTTTGTTAATTTTTTTTTACCCAAAGGTTAATACACATGTTTGATGGAAGCATAATTGTAAAGAGAAACAAAAATATAACTTGAACCTGAAACATAATAGTTACATATCTTAAAATACTATTACTAAACTCATCTATATAAGACGCTCTTTATCAAATATCTGATCAACCGTCTCGTCGAAATTTCTATTTTAATCCTCGCATCCAAAAATGAAACAGTCACTTTAAAAAAGTTACTCAAACTTCAAGAACAATAAAAGCAAGAAAAATTCAATCAGGAGTATTCAGAATGTAATTATAAAAAATGTTAATGGGATAGAAATATATTTTTAAGCATGTCAAAAATTCTCCATGTTGTGAAACAGTAATATTCGACTGATAGGAGCATTAAAGGAAAACACAAATATTTACTCAGTTTTCTTAACATATTGAAAGAAGTTCTATACTATAAAATAAAACCAACTGGACATTTCAAAGTCATATTTGAAAAAAATAAAATAAATCCTAAACAGATCATTTGTTTTATGCTTCACAATATAAAGACAACGATCAGGAAATCCCCAACCAATATCTGCATTAAACACACCATCGAAAGGAATCTATGAAAAAGCAAAACATTTAAAATTGGAAATTTTGCAGAGCTAAGGTATCTCACCACCATCTGAGATAATTTTGTTCTTGATTAGTTACCATTATAAACTCTGCCAATTAGTCAAAAAAAACAAAAAAAAACAAAACTGTATAAAACAAAAAAAAAACAAACAAACACACAACTCATCCCTCCCTCATCCACTCCTGTTTGAATGTGACCACATATTTCCAAGACTCTAGAATTTGGGAAAGCTGCAGATTTTCAGGGAAGTTTTGCTCCACATGCTCAGGAACCTCCACTTTTTTCTCATCCATGTAGAGTTGCATTGCTTCTATTACACTACGAGAGAATATCAGGTAAAAATATAATTACTTTCTCAGGTCCATCAAACACCAAGCAGGCAGACGTGGATAAATGTACGTTAACGCAATATTTAAACATTTAATTCATATCTCTTTTTAAAAAATCTAATCACAGCAGATGGAAAAACACTCAAAATAATTAGTGTAAATTCATCTTTCCGTCTTTTACCTCCAGAAAGGCTTGTAGTGATCAGTGATATGTGGACGGCTCAGTTTCAGCAGGATAAACTCATGCATCTCCAGGAGCCACTGGTCGGCATTCCTTTGAGACATGAAGCCTTTCAGCTTAGTCTTGTTTTCTTCATTCAGCACTTCCTTGTACTCGGCAGGATAGTCCTTAAATAGATCCTTCATAAACAAAAATTGAGTAAAGCTGAATCTAGTATTTGTTCTACTACTTAGAGGCTATGCTGTATTAAACAGAACAACAGGATGTAGAATAGTAGGAGATAATGTGGAACAACAGCAAAAGTTGCAAATGCTGAAGCACCAGGCTGCATATTGAATAGGAAGTTGGTAAAATATAGATTTCCAACACCACTCAGGCAACATATCTCATATTAAATGGATAAAAGTATTTTTACTGTAAACTGTTTTACTGAATAAGACAACTAAGAGACCAGTTTGATTTATATTAGACCTTTTTAACATGATCAATAATCATTTGTTAAAAACAAACTCAATATAACTCCTAAATATATAAAACAAGGACATTTAAAGTACATATAAAAAAATAGGTTGATATCGAGACCGAAGCAAGTAGCTGCACAACTTTACCACTAAACCGGGTTCACAGTATAAAAGGAAACCATTTAACTGAGGTACAGAGATATACAAAACGAAAAATGGAAAATAATGAACAAATAGATGAATAATGAACTAAACAGAAGAATTACAACCCAGAACACGGAGGAATAGAATAATTCAGAAAAAACATCCCCAAAATAATGTAACTTTTTTGCAGTTATACTAAATACAAATATCCAATTAACCTCTTAGGGTTGTGGTTCTTTAGAATTATTATATATTTTAGTGGCATATATCAATTTTGGTTTATTATTTTGTTAGACCTGAAAGAGTTTTATCAAAAATCAAACTGTGTTACATACAGTAAAATAAGTACATACCATTTTAAGCTTCAGCATGTTTTCAGATTTGAGGGAGGAGAGAAGTTGCCACAAGGAGACACAATGTTGAAGGCGGCATTTGCTCAGAGCCTAAGAAAAATGCACAATTGATGAAAACATGTCACTTTAGGTCTGAAGAAATTAAATAAGGATTTTTTATGATAATAATTTTTTTATGTATCTTTCATTTAGATGATTGTGTAAATAAATAGGTGGAATCCGTCCATCTGTTCCTACCTTCAGGATGTGTTCATTAATGTTCTGGCCCATTCTTAATGTGTCCTGTAGGTAAGTGACCAGTGGCATGCTGGGATCGCCACCAGTCATTGAAAGGAATCCAATGAGCAGCTCAATAACCTTAACAGCTTCACACACCTCACTATACAAGTCAAACTTTCTGGTAACACCATTCCGGATCAAAGTGGGAAGTAAGACCTGAAATAGTGATAGAAATGCATCCGTAAGCAACCTGGCCGTGATTAAACATGTTATCCCGTTTTCATGTGCAAAAACGTCTGCAGGTTAGGATGTATTATTTGTTGTTTGATGTAACGATTGTTTATTATAGCTGAGTGCATATAAAGGTCAGTAGCAGCCTTGCAAACGTAGAAGTGTATTGACGCTGGAAAATTGCTGGAATTAGTTTACTTTATTTTGTACATTTTAATATCTTTTACATTTTTTCGTGTTGTTTGTTTATAAATGTGATTCATTTTATAAAATTTGAACTTAATTACATACTTTTATCAACTTACCTTTACTTGTTGACTTTTAAACATTTTAACCACAAGATGCGCTGCTACAAATTTGCTGTTTGCTAACTAACTCAAAATTATTTGAACCCACTTAATTACTGGCTTTTAGCTACATTTACTTACCTAATTACTCTCGTGCATTGTTTAACTTTGCTTTCTTTTATTCAGGTTTGCTTACCTTACTTGCTAACGTATTGTTTCTAACTTGCTTTCTTTTCCCTACCTTTTTTACCAACACATTGCGGTAACCTAATTATTTTACTATTTTACTTTCACATAATAAAATTATTAGTTGTGCCTAATTATGTTTACTTAGTTACTGTTAAGAAATTGTTTTGGGTTTAACCAGGATTTGCTTAGGACTTATTATTTGGGATATTATAATTTAATTAGTAACTATCTGAGTTGCAGTTATTTCATAAATCCAGTAAAAATTTGATAGTATCTGGTTCAAAACTGACTATTTGCGGACCTTTAACAGAATGGATTCTATATGCCATTGAGAAAGAGCTATGTTAGCTAAGTTCCTAGACTCTGTCGGGTATGATTATGTTCGTTCATCCTTTTTATTCACTAAAGTTCATCTGAATAATCCCTCCAACTCCACTTCGTTTGAATTAGTCGAATATACAACAGTTACTTTTACTTATTGGCTTACTGATTTACTGCTTTACATTTATTTATTTATTTACTTGTTACCTTCTACTGCCACATACTTTTACTCAGACTTAATGTTACTTGAACTCATCGAACTTGAAAACACTGAGAAGCCGTTATTAAAATGTTATGTCGATTGAAAAACGTAATGCAAAATTTATTAATAAACCTGTTAAACAAAGTTTCATAATTAATTTCTTTAATTACATTAACTAACAACAGAAAAAATATTTTTTTTTATGCAAATCATGTTGGACAGTTGAAAAATTACCTGGAGGACTTTTCCTTTAATGGTTTTGAAAATCGATTCATAATCTTTCCCTTGTGCGTTGATTAGAGTGGGAATTCCCTGAAATAAAGCACAGACAGACAATTTAATACGAGGGAATAGAAATAAGAGTTTGAAATACAGTAACAAAGAACAAAATGAGAAATGTACAAAGGTGACCCAAAATAAAGCTAAAAAAATATAATAAAATATAATAAAAGTAATATTTAATGAATTTGTCTTTTTTTGACTTAGTTAAACCCAAACAGTTAAAACCAAAGAACTTAATGTGCATTCTGTTTTTTAAGTTTCTAGGCTCTTTGGACTCACAGTTCGTGTGATGAGAGGTTTTCCTTGTAAGAAACGTGTGACAATCTGTTGCTGGATGCGTGGCAGGTCATATTCTGACACAGTTTCAAGGCCACGTTCCAAGCTGTACTGGCAGTTGGACAAAACCAAAGGCAGCAGGTCCTTCTCCACATCATAACAGATCACATGCTGCTCCATTAGGTCCTCAACAGCAACCTCGTAACTGTGTTTGATCAGTACAATGCAAATTTAGAAGTTCACACGCAAAATAAATCTTGTTATATTATTACAAAAAGTTACTTTAATCGTGCAACACTGTCAGCTTTATCTCAACTTTAATATAGCTTTAGGATAGATTACAAAGGTAACTTTTTTACCTGCTGTCCTCTCCAGTGTGACGGTCTACAGCGTGCACCAGCTCATTCTGCAGAGTAACCAGGTAGCTAACAAGCCCCGTGGCACACAGTCCGGCACCCTGCCGCCGAGGCAGCAAGTACTCCAGGTCACTGCTCATGTCCAAATCTGTACTGCAAAATTCCTCTGGGATTTTTAGCTCATCTGTTATTTAGATAGAGAGAACAGGTAACGTAACATTACTGTTTCAGCAGCACGTGTGTACAAAACAGTGCAAATATTTAAATCTTCAAATTATCCACTCTAAAATATTTTAGGCTGGTGTCTATCTAGCAGTCGTTAGGCGAGAGGTGGGATACATCCTTAACAGTTTACCAGTCCATCACAGGGAAACACAAAGAAACAAAGGGTAAACAATCACATAAACTACATGGAGAGAGAGCCCTGCAGGGACCTTCTTGCTGCAAGGCAAAAGTGCTACCAATCACTACAGTAGAACCCACTAATCATATAAGGATTATAATTCCAGGTAACAAATCTAGTCTCTACTCACTAACAACTGAAAATTAAAAGAAAACATTTAAACACTATACTTGTACGAGTGGTGAGTTGTGAAGGGGTGGTTGGGGGTGTGGGGCATTAGATCTACACCCCAATGAAGCAATTGTAAAATCAATTACTGACATCACATCATCGTTTGGTCGTTTCATTAGATCATATGAGGTAATGAAAACTAGATATTATTTTACTAAAACACTTTCTTTAGACAAATCCATGATTTAAGTCATAACTGTGATGGGGCTGATTTGAACAGTGAAAATATGAAGACAAAGTAAATGAAATCTTGGTTTTACAAAAGTTACTCTACAGCTATGACTGTATTTGGATTATGGTCGCCAATATCTCAGGTCTATGTGCTGCTTTTAAACACAGCAAAGGTATTTAAATGGCTAGGGTTGAACTCCCTTATCAAAGTTGACATTAATTAAAATGAAAAAACTATATTGAATTACTCTAAATAAAGTCCAAAACACAGTGGATCCAATTTAGCATCGGATACAACCCAAAATGTGTGTATTTGTTTAATGTATGCAGCAATTCCATCACTTTAGGTTTAATGGGGTCTGATAGAGCGCTAGCAATTCCCTATGACTGCATCACAAACTGATGGAAATCTTATAAATAAGACAGGAAGTGAGAAATGGTGAATAAAGTGAAAAATATCCCACGTTAAAGAAAACACAAACTAAAATCGTTATGATTTATAAAGCAAAGAATATAGCTAGTATTAAATAAGGATTTAAAACTGTTAGATCGAAAGAAATGGATGGTTGAAGGTGTATAGATGGACCTTCGACTTGAAAACTTCATGTCAGAAATGAATACAAGCAGAATGTGTTGGCCAGAAGAATAAAATCCCACTGATTAGATAAAGTTTTACTTACTGGTTGTTACATTTACTCTTAGCATGTTCCAGGTTTGCAGGAAGATTTTAATGCATCTTTCATACCACACTCTCATCTCTGAACCTGAATGTTAGAAAGAATAAAATAATTTCACCACAATTTAAAGACAGAAAGAGTGATAGGAATGCATCCATTAACAACCTGGCCGTAATTGTACTTATCAAATTTTATCAAAAACCTGCATTTGTACCCACTTAATTACTTGCTTTTAGCTACATTTATTTACCTAAATACTCACGTGCATTGTTTAAATTTGCTTTCTTTTATTCAGGTTTGCTTACTATTAGAACTTTAACTATTTATATACCTTTGCAACACATCAATGAATTACATGCTAAAACTAAGCATTATAATAAAATTAGCTGTAAATATATTTTACATTACCTTTTTGATTTTCTAGAAAATCAGAAATGGAACCAACAATCTGTTCAGAGGCATTCTGGTACTTTCTCAACAAACGTTTTTGCAACGTTACAATATCTGGTAGATATATGATCTGACGATATTCTGTTTCCTGAAACACAAAAATAAATAATTTTTGAATAACTGCATTCTAATTATTTATATTTTTGGCTGCACTGTACATTTGATCATTTCTTATTTAACTTAATTGGAAGGAACATTACTGCCTGCAGTTAAAATGATCACATTCACCAAAAGATTGGCTTTCTAGATAATAATTTGACTGTTCTCCAAGTACATGACTAGACAAAGCAGACAAAAGCTACAATCCAAATGATGAAAAAAAACTATGATGAACTTTTAAAACCTCTAAAATCTAATGTCTTCAGTAGCTGAGGGGTTGAATTGCTGTGCATCAGATAGTAGCTTGCAAAGTTTACATAAAGACCTTTTCCTTTAACATTCACCTTCTGAAGGAACTTCCAGAGCAGCGGCAGCTCCTCTTTTTGTTCGTTGTACTCTATGATGTGTGTGAGGCTGAGCAATGACAGCCTCTCCCTGCAGCTCCACACTGCTGAACAGTGGACCTCTGATGTCTGCTGCAGCGACGTGAGGAAATTACAGTCATCGCCAAACGTTGTCCTCAGAATGAAATTGGAGGATACACGGGAGTCATTTGTAATATGTTCCTTTGCCCCCTGCAGAAGTTGATCTAGAATCTAGGCACAACAATGTTTGTGTTTGTTTAGTTTGTCACAACATTGAAGAATATGTGTATTCTTTCTTCTTTCATAAAACTGCAAGACATTTAACATCTTCTAAATATATTAAGGATTGCAAACAAAAAGTAGCGGTCTCTGAAACCAAACAATTATTGTTATTGTGATGTAAATAAAAGTGCTTCTGTACATCTTAGTATTCTCAACTTTTCTGTTGTAGCAGACCTTTGAATTTTGAACTTTCATGTCAAGAGACTTTTTGCTCTCCTGTCCACTTCAGCTGAACATCTGGATTTAGTGATTTAGGTTAAGTTACATTAATTGAAAAAGCAGACTTGCCATTTTTAAGAATGGCAATTCTGCTTCCAAATTGTTGTGATAAAATTCTGTTTATATGAAAGCCATTTGCATTGTACTTATTCACATGAGAAAAAAAAAGGAGAATGAAGGTTAGGTATCATATGATCTTATCCAACGTTTGCTTCAGTGTGTTATTGAAAACGTGACTCAATGGAGATGGGTTACCCTCAGGTTAGGTGTCATGATATCTGTGGCCACAGCTGTCTCCCAGGTATTTCTGGATGCTTTTGTGGAAAGGTTAGCATCAATGTTATCTAAATGAAGTAAAACAGACAATGTTATAAAAAATTTCATTACAGACATTTTTTTTAAACCATATAGATGTTTTCATAAAGGATGAAACTGAAAATTTTCAGACTATTAAACAGATTTAAAAAATATATATATAACCAGAATAAATACAAAAGGCAACTAGAAAGTATTAAATTCTGTTAAAATAGACTCTAGTATTTATTAAAAAAGGTTTATCTAAAACATGTAAGTAAGAAGAAAAAAGAAAAAAAAGAATACACCTGTAACTGTGTGCAAACTTTTCCACAACTCTACAGATGGGGCTCATGTGTGCATGATGTAACTTAATATAAGGTCTTAAACAGCTTATATAATGTCTTGAATAGTTTCAGAAAGACTGTTTGATGAACAGCTTACAGTGATTGGCCTGTAATGGTTCTTGAAGGGATCTGAGAATCAAGTGGAAAGTAGTTACAGCCTCATCTGCTCCTTTTGCCAGGGCCTGTGTCAGTTGATCGAGATCCTTTGATATATGTTGACTCAGAAATAGGTAAACGTCTTCCACAGGTGGATGAATGATCTGCTGGATGGACTAAAAACAGAATAAAAAAAACAAAAAACAAAATGGAAGCTAATTAAAACTAATTGACTTTAGAGATCCCAGTCTATACAGATTACAATTGATGAAAGTCAATAATATTCAAAGTTACAGGTAACTGTACAGAAATCTCATCTAAACCTTGATTCCTAAATCTAACATTCTATTTCCAAATATTTTCGGAAAAATCTAATTTAAACTAAGCATCATTTCACTGTAGGAATACAATTTGCTCAGAGAACACTTTTTCTCTATCTTTCGTCCCACCCCTTATCTTCAGCTTTGAATGCTTGTGTCTTTTCTTTTCTTTTGGAGCCCCTTTTTGCATATCTTCCCAATTGGATATTATGGATGTGGTCAGCTAGTCACTAAAGTATGCAGTAAGATATCGATGGTATAGATCAAATTTTATCACCGGGAAGATAGGGTAAAGGGAACCTACCCAACTAGAAGATTTGTACATGATTGGAATTCTGATAACAGTATTTCTCCTTTTTGGAGTGTTTTCCTGGCATATCAACAAATAAGGAAAATGTTGTGGCCTCACAATGGCAAGCTGTTATGGCGATCAACAAACTAGCAGGCTGGTTGCGGCTTCTTGACTCAGATGGGAAGCGGGATAAATCTTGGAAAAAGTGGAAGTGAGGGAGGCGGAGGGGAACCCGAATTTGGGTTGAGAAAGCTACAGACTTAGAAAACTAAGACAAGTCAGGTAGACGGAAAACTAAGAGTCTGCCTGACCCAAACAATCATTATTTTTCTAACTTCGGCTCCCCGGGTCGGCCTTGAAGGTCAACTATCTTCAATTTCTACTGGAAGTATGTAAACAAGATGCTCTGCAACCTCTGCACAACTTGCCTCCCCGTGACATCAGTGGAACTGTTTAGAACTGAAAGGACCGGTTGATAACATCCTCAAGGACACGGCAAGGCAGTTGGCAGACTTACACACACACACACACACACACACACACACACACACACACACACACACACACACACAAACACACACACACACACTCTACGTCCCACACAGTCCACAGCTTGTTTTTGTGTGTCTGTTGTTTTTGTTTTTTGGTCCAGAGTTTTTTTTGTTTTCAATTTCAGACTGTATCCTGCTAAGGATAAAGCAGTATGTGAGGTCACATTTGTATTAGTTTTAGTAAACAAAAAGGGTACTTTTTTTTGCCGCCTTACCTGACCATTCTTGGAGGTTCCAAGCAACATGGCCAGATGTGTAACCAGCCTGACCAGTGTGAATGGAGCCAAAGACATGTTTTTGGTGTCCAGGGCATCTGGGTTGTTTCTTCTCTCAGGGTCGCCAAGAAAATGGCCAGGTCTTGTGCGATCCCTAAGGAAATATACCAAAGTTGGAAAGGATAAATTGTAACCTATAATTTTAAAAAGTTATAATTGTAGACCTATGAGCTACCTTAAACATAAGTTTAAAAAGTACATTTAATCAACAGAACGCATTTTTGTGATATAAATAAATGCTTCATGTATTTTCCATCTATGTTAAACACTTTTTTTCATTAGGAAATTATTCAGTGGGAACTAATTCCACTCACTGCTGTAGTTGAATTGGTGTGAATCCTTGCAAGGCTGCATGATTTTCCCCTCCAATCTCGTTGCCACACTCCAGACATATCCCTCTTTCCATAGGAAAACCACACTGTGAAGAATAGTAAAAAGACAGAAAATACTTTCAACCACCCATTGCATATCAACACTATAAAATCCAGATTTAAATGTTTTTAATGTGACCTACCTCATCAACGAAACATGGGTGATTGTTACGACACACTGGTAAAAAACAAAAAAAAGTAAATGATCTAATGCTATAAAGATCTGTAAAAGAGATCATTTCTGCCTATAGTAATATTAATAAATATTAAACAATGCATCCCATTTTATATTGGTTTTCATTCATCCAATTTTACAAAGATTTTTGTAAAATATTTTTTAAACCATATATTTATCTCAACAAAATAAATTTCCAAGATAGAAAAAGCTATTTAAATTCTACACAGTGTTATGGAATGCTAACACAAGAGAAAAATAAAACGTTCTCAAAAACTTGTAGTAATTTTCTACAGATAATACAATGAAAAATAAATACTTACCATACCAGGTGAGCCGGCCATAATTTTGTTGTATTGCTGCTTGAGCAACAGCTACCATATCATCAGGCATAGTCGGTATAAAAGCCCCCTATAAAATGATGCACAATTTAAATTCAGTTTGAATTTCTTAATATAGTAGGAAAGCTGCCTTTTTTTAATGATTTGGTGATTAATCTTAACATTTAATTGATTAGCCACAGACCGTAAAATGTACAGCAACCGATTAAACAATTTTTCACTTCAATATTTATTCAGTTTTTGTATAGTAGCAGTTATAATTAGAATTGTCCTCAATAAGAGTTAAAGACCAAACGAGTATTAGATTTATGAAACCATGCAAAAGGAAGCAGCAGAGAGAATATAAAAACTACAAAAAAAAAATACCTGCATGTTATCAGGAAACCAACCAAGCTGCTTGAGTGGAAGGAGCAAATTGTTGTTTGTGGTAAGCAGAACGGCAGCCAGATGGATGGTCAGCTCAATCACAACATTATCTGCAAGAGTGTGGCCTGACTGGATACAGAGTCCTCCCAATTTGTTGTTAATCAAAGTGGATGCAAAATTCCTCATTTCTCCGTCAAACAAATAACTTGAGCCCTGGATAAACTCATCAAATGCTTGACATGTCTACCAGAAACAACAACGAAAAAAAATCAGTTTAACACATGACAAACAAATATGAACTACAGGCCAGGCTGAATGCCAGACAAGATGATGTTATGTAAAGTTATACACACTGATAACATATTAATATTAAGTTTTACACAAAGGTGGGGGAGGGGACAGTGATACAATCAGGAGTGCTTAGAAATATTAAGCTCTTGTGTAACATTACTTAATTAGGACAATAGTTGCTATGGAAATGTATTGTCTGTTAGTCACAATATTCACAATTCGGACAAGTGAGGTGGAACATATTGTAGATTCTAATAACATGAATATTTTGGATAAACATGTTATCTAAGGACTAGTCATACCTCAGGTGATGGATGAAGATCTGTATTTGGAGATCTATAAAGAGTGGTAACCTCTCTGAAGACAGCCAGCAGGATAAACACTGTACGATCTCTTGGTGATGCTCCGGATTGCTAAATGACCAATAACAACATAAATATAATAGATTATTTAAACAACCAATCCAAAACCTGAGTTTTTGTAAAAAGTGTTGGCCAGAATAGTCTAAGCAAATATTTGAAAGATCATTGAAAATTGAGATATTAAAAAAATACCTCCAATACGTCTTCTATCTGCTCAACTTCACCATCCATTAAAGCCTTAGCAACAGCATCCCTAACTTTTTTGTACTCCTCACCATAAACCAAAAAGTGGTCCATCAGGCCTCCATCTTCCTTCTGCTTACACAAAAACATGGTCCAGGATACACAAACATGAGTTTATTTAATATTACACCATTATTGTTTATTTTAATATTAAAGTAAAAGTAAAAAAAAAAGAAAGAATCATTGCACATACTGTAATTATTTTTCAACAAAAGCCTTGCATGCATGCACCCTGTAGGACTAGAGACATGCTTACAGTTTCATACCAATGTTCCTGGAATTGTAGGTAAATGACATACCTGGTTTTTAATCTCTTCTGGAAAAAGCCAACTGAACTCTGTTTGTTTAGTCAAAGACTGGACAAGCTCCACACGTTTCCATTCACTCATCTTACGAATCAGGTAAACACGGTACCAATCATTGCCACTATCTTCACAGAGCCTTATAACCATGTTCAAAAAGTCACTTGCTTCATCTGGGACAGGTTTGCCTGAAACAGTGATGTATTATGTTTGATACATGCTTTTTCATTGTTGCATAAAAACTAGAGCATCTGTAATTGTTCATGCTAAACCTCACCAGAAAGTTTGTCACTGATTAGCTGGGCAGCCATAGTTAGAATCAGTCGCAGTTTGGCAACGTATTGCAGGTGTTGAATAGACACAGTCTCTGAAATGGAAGTTGCTTCTTTCAAACAGAAGTGGAGAAATTCTGTTTCCTTGTTGTAAAATTGCGAGTCCTTGTTGCTTCCCAGACACATTTTCTCCCACATAGCATCCTAAAAACAATAATAGCAATTTCTTTAACTTCAGTCACTATTTCCAATCAGCTGCTAAACATTAGTGTGATACATATTTAAAGACAATGAGAAACCCTCCAGTCCATTTGACATAAAACTGGGTTACTACATACTCTTCAAAACAACATTGGGTAATTGTCATATGAGGGTTGTTGTTATAGACCCAGGCCCAGATGGAAACAGTTTGAGTTGAAGCCAGCAGAACACCACGGGCGACAGATGGTACAAACAGTGGAAATAACTCAAAGGAAGAGGAGAACACAGGAAGCTGAGGAGGAGCGAGGTGAACAAAGTGACGACTGACAAGGATCTGACGATCAGACAGCAGGGTGGGTAGTGAAACAGAGGGGAGAACCTAATTCCTAAATGGGAACAGCTGTGTGTGATAATGTATGCAGGCTGAAGGGGATAGAAGGTGAATAGCAGGGGAAAACGACAAAAGATGGAGTGAAAGCAACTTAGAAGCAACAACAGAATGTAAACAATAATAAATGAAAACAGAACAACTAAACATTACAGAAAAATTTATAAACTTACTGAACTGAAATACCAATAACTAATCACAAAAAGGAAATAAACGAAACAACTAAGAATAATACTTAACCCTAAATAAGCCAAAAAAAAGTGATTGTGAAACCTTTTTTTAAAATCAGATCAAAGAGGTTTAATTTTTTTTTATAAATGTGTAATATATGTAATAAAGGGAAGGTGTTATTAGGCATTTTACAGGGACATGGTGCCATCTTATAGCACAACCTTCATTTATGTTCACATATTATTTCAGTTTTCACAAATAATTTTGCAGGGTACCTAATTATACCAAGTAGAAATGTTTTACCTCCAAACAGTTAATATATAAGGCGTAAAGTTCGGATTTATCACAATCATCCAGAAATCTGCTGTCTTCAACTGCTGACAAATGCTGCTGCAAATATTCTTGCACTTCATCAAAGCTGAAACAAAATTTTTAATTGTTAGGTGTATAAAGTTCATTAAAAAAAAATGTTGTTAGTAACAATGTAACGCTTACGTTTTATCAAACTTTAGTATCAACCAACATTAACAAAACTTTGCTGTAAATTAAGTAACAAAATATAACAAATAAAAGTAATATTTGCACTTTTTAATAGGAAAAAAAACAGTACTCCGCAAAAAATTTTCATTACTCAAAAAATGTAATAATGTAAGTAATATCAAGTTTACAGTGACCAATTTTTTTTAACTTACCTAAACTTTAGCAGTAGTTTGAGGATCACAGATCGCACAACAGGATTTTTATCAGGTGACTCATCAAAAGGTGACAAGTCTTTGGTCTGTACCTGTTCATGTTCTGTTTCAAAAGCAATACAAGTGAATAATCATTAAGAACTTTAGATGATGATTTTCTAAAATAGAGCAATGATAACACCTTAATGTTCTTTTTATCCAATGTTTCGATTGTCTGTTTATAGAACGTTTATGAGTTTTCGTGTTGTTTTATTGGGTTGTAACCAGGTTGTATGACAGTAGGTTGTGTGTGATAAAACTATAAAATGCTTAAATACTTAAGCTGCTTGCAGTGGAAAATGTGTTATTTTGATCGTACAATTTGACCAAAAATGTAACATAATTACAATCTTATTTACATTTTGATAAATAAAGTTAACAAATGTACTTTTTTGTGAGGTTTAATGCAGAGAATTTTAGATTCTATTACAAAATGTAATCATTCCCGAGACACATTAATGTTTACATTGTATTTTAGAATACAATGGAGAAAAACATTCCAGCTCGCATTGAGTTTTAAGCAAGGCTGATTTAACCAGCACATTAACTACCATATTTTCTGCACTGTACTGCAGAGATAGCTTGATTTAGAAGTTTGGTTAATAGATTTAATTACATGAAACTAAAGTCTTTCAACATAAATAATGTTTGAGTGATCTTTTTGTCTGAGATTCAGTAACATCAGATATGCTAAAAGTTTACTACTTAATAACACATATTTAGACTGTTGAGAGGAAAACCCTGGATAATCGAGAATACAAGTGTCTTTTTTGTGTTTCTTGTATTTTTGTATGTAGTTCCAGAGGAATTTTGGATCTGGCTTGGCATTCTTTATAATAGTCAGGAGGAAGAAAAGTTTTTTGTTATATTTTTAACTACTTTATTATTAATGTTAAAAATAGGTTGTTAGTACTAACTGACCAACGTTTGATGCTTTTTTTAATGCAAGAACCCTCTCTTTAATTAGTTTCACGCCCCAATTACTTATCCATGGCAGAATAAGTGATTTTCTTTTCTGACAAAAACAGTGACAGTGTGTTTTACAATCAGTTCCTTGGATTATTTGATCCTATTCAACCTGCTTGACAACATCTTAAAATTCTTCAAGCTCATGTTATCTGACCAAATAACCATCTCTTTTTTGACAAGTTTTAAACTGCAGTTAGAGAGGCCATCTAACGTGTTACTGGATTTACTAAACCTCTTAGGACAGTTATTCATTAAATGTGGATGTGTCCATCCCGTTTATATTAAAACCTCTGCAGTTATTAGTCTTCCTCAGGTAAACAGAGATAATTTGTTTCATATTTTCCACAATACTTCTAATGTTTAAATGTCCGACAGACATTCGGGCTTTGCAACTAGAAGTCCAACAATTTTCAAACTATTACCATTATGGGAAAAAAAATCATTTTGCAATGGATAGCAAAAATAAAATAAATTTACCTGTCTCAATTCTTAGGTAAGACAACAAGTGTGTTATTACTTCTTTGCTTGGTGGTTTGTTGTCTTTGAAGCACACAGCAGAAAGCAGGTCAATAAAGAATCCATTACAGCGTCGTCTGAAATCTCCATTTTTCTTGAAAGAAACCCTAAAGAGACATAAACATTAAAGGAGATTCTTCTAATAAATCACAATATAATAACTTGTATATTGCTGTTTTGTGCTCCTCTTTGCACCTTTCAGCACAATTCTCACAAATAAATGTTCTGCTGATATGATTCAGTACTTGTACAGACTTTTAATTGTCAAAATCTTAATGGGTAAAATGGTTGACTGTGTTAAAATACCCTTATATTGGCAAAGCAACAACGTCCAGTGTGTTTTAGTCAAAAATAAAATAGTTTTCTCTCTGACATTACATAAAAGCTTTGACTATTTATAATTTAATGGAATTTGAATGAGTAAATCTCTGCTGGACTTTGTTTGGTTTTTAAGTCTCAGACATCTTCAGAAATCTTTTACACATGGACGACCCTGTTCTGAATCTTGGATTATAAGGAAATTTTACTGTGTTAAAACATTTTGTTTTCATTAATCAAATTTACTTTTTGAAGACTACTTTCCTAAGAACAAAAACTCTATATCAGATGTTAAAAAAATATTCTTATTCAAACTCAGTGTTAAACAGACACTTGATAAGACCTTTCTGTAGTTTATAAACCTTTACCTAAATGTTAAAAAATATAGGGCCAAAAATGGAAATATTTGTCCCTATAATGTTTAATAAAAAGCTGTATTACCTGTGCAACATCTCCTCTTTTATTTAAAAGGATATTTATGCTGTATTTCCTGTGTTAGGTACAGTAAAGGTTATTTAAATTTGATACCTACTAAGGCCAACTAAATTCTGGACATTAAACTAATTTAAAGGGGCTACGGTTGCTACATACAACTCGGCTATTTAGATAGCAACGGAAAGGGTCAGAAGGATCATTTTATGTGCAATAAACAGTTGATGAGCAACATGTAAATAATCAATATCATAATTCAGCACCCTTTAAAATTTACAATTATTGTAATGAGGAAATAAGTGAAGGTCAGTATTCAGTATTATTTTAAGAACTATGATAATTAAAGAAACAATCAGTGTGTTTTAACTATTTTTTTAAATAATCTTATTCACTGTATGGAATATAAATATATAATATAACGCTTACCGTATATCTTCAGAGACACAGAGACCAAAGCCACTTGCTATCTCCTGCCTACAGGTAGGACAGGATGTGTGTCCAGTTTCCAGACTTTCTTTTATGCATGTCAAGCAAAACATGTGATGACAGGGTAAATCCACAGGCTCCTCAGGCTCTGTCATGCATACTCCACACTGAACTCCAAACCTTTTGGAAATTGTGTTACAATCAACAAAATAAATTCAACACAATTAATAGTGAAAATCCTTTTCACAGTTTTCCACCAAATCTCTCAAATTATTATAAAAGAAGTAATTACCTAAAAAGGTGATCAGCTGCTGCTTTCTTACAGGATTTCAGGTTTTCAATCACAGCTTCAAAAGGCTTGTTGGATTTTACATCTGAGTTTCTCTCCAGAACCTTTGATAATAAAAATGAATCATCAGTACAACACTATCTGCAACTTTATTCATTCTGACTTTTTTGTTCCAGATTAACAAAAAAAAATCTCAGGTAATTTACCAAAATAATTTAACATAAAAAAAACAAATTAAACAAGCAAATTAAATAGACATTAAACAGAGAAAGCAATAACAAAAACATACATAACACTGCTATCATCACTAATCTCCATGCATGTACTCACCCCGGTCAACGTTTTCATGTGCTTTAGGACCAGTTCTTTGAGCTGAATGTCTTCACCTCTAAAACCCAGCAGCATATGTTCCACAAATAGTGAAAGAATGTGGATACGTTTCCAGCTTTTACTACAAAACATAGAAAATATTTTTAGTTTTATTGTCTGAATGGTTCAAATGTATATTTCTAAAGAACTCTACTATAATGAATGACTATGGTGAAAATTTCTGAATAAACTTGTTCATAAATGGTTAATGGCCCTACTAAACATGCTAAATAAATCCAGAATATACTATGTTGACTTTTCAGTGTAAAACATTAATATAGACAGCTTTAAGAAAGTTAACACATCAGAGAATGCAAAAAAAAAAAATAAATACATAAATAAAAATTGTGAATATAGATAAATACATTTGTAAAAAGCAAGATTTACTGTTGTGTTATTTTAAAACACTTATAAAACATTGTTTGGCAATCGTAAGGGCTTCAATTTAGTTTTCCTTTAGAATAAATAAAATATTTCAGATTTTGAATTTTGTAGCTATTTTAAAATAGCTCTCAGGGTGTAAACTGGACCGTGGGATTAGAATTTCGTCCCACTTCATGTACCACATGTGATGTGATAACAAATAAAATTCCTTGATTCCTTGATTCCTTGATTCCTTAATATGATGGACCTTGTTGGAACGTAAAGCAAAAAGCAGGAAACACAGAGGCTTGTATAAGAGCTATTATTTCCAAAATGCACTGGATTAATCAAGTTTCATTTGGCACAAAAATAAAGAGTTTCAATGCAGGAATATGTGATATTGTGGAGAAGTGAGTAAGAAAGGTGACAAAGGAGCTAAGTTTGCTTGTTTACTCTGCTCCAACTAACTAACTGAGTAACGGTACAGAGTGTCATAGTACCAAACAAAATAATTTTTTTTTTAAATCAAAACATCCCGTCATCTGGCTGTGTGTGGAGCACCCAAGGGGTCCACCAACAATTCATCTTAATGAAAGCAAAGAGTTGACACAAACACCTTCTTTTGTTTTCTGGCAAAGCCTTGCCCACTCCATCCTCGAAGGACTAGATCCAAAATACACATACAGTCTGCATGTATTCCAAATGAAACAAAAAGCTTTAACCCTGGCTTTATTCATAATACCACAGAACAATCTTTGACAGAGATGTGTCTCCAGTGTTTGAAGTGACTAGCATTGTCCTCAGCTTTATCCACTGCAGAACATGCCAGGTGAACCAATATCTGTCCTAGGCCTGGAGATTGGTCCTGAAGAGAAGAAGAGGCTTCTAGCCACAGTCTCTAGTCTCTCCACCAGCGCTGCTACCAGGAAAAGCCCTCTGACCATGCCTCAAAATTTCCCTTATTCATCAAAGATTCTCTGAATCTTAACTGGATAAGGAAGAAGTTTTATGTCTGATCAGGAATAAATTATTTTAACAATTTGGATATTTGTTGTAGGTCTATTTCTACTTACTGTGTTTACAGCAAGCACATAGCCTGTGGTACAAACAGTGTTTATGAGGTTACAGTACTTTGGCCTCATCTCCAAAGCTTCTTACCAAACTGATCTTTAAATATTTGATTATCGGATACCCTATGAGAAAATGTTGTCACTGTACTATACAGTATGATGAGTTCTGCCTAATACATTTATAAAAAATGTATAATGGTGAGCATCTTTGTGACAATTTGTCTACATCCTAGCATGTAACAATTGCAAAAATTTCAGTTTGTTGCTGCTATGACCGTGGACTGCATGCTTAACATTAGAACCGCCAAGGGAGTAATTTTTACCACCTAGCATTTTCAAATGCTTGTATTTCTGTTCAAATAAAACCCCTACATCTTTAAGTTCATGACTTTTCCTAAAATGGATTTATTAATCATTCCATGAATTCTGGTGAGTGTGTAATAAAGAAAAGAAGAAAAAAAGACCATTTATACCTGGAACCACCGAGGGAGTCATTTTTACCCCCTTATATAAATTGCTGTATACAGGCGTTATTTTTCGCGACGCAATGTTAGCCCCTTTATCTGTTCCAAAATATAAATAAAAAAATCCCTGTGCAATCTTGATAATTATTTAATTCTTAAAAGAAAAACTCTTTAAAAAATATATGTTTTAAACATATATTAAACTCCATTATTATTTCAAAATATTTGGGAATGAGCCTCTTAATAACTTCTTGATATTACATCTTAGCAACGCTATTGCAGCAATGGGGTCAAAATGAGCCGATTGCTGAAGTTTGGAAAGTTGGCGGTTCAACTGTTGCATGACATCACAGTTTACTATTGATTTTACAACTGACATAACATTTTGGGCCACCTTAACTGTGAGACACCTTACTTGCTCTTCCTCTTTCTGTGTAGACTAAAATAGTCTGTAGTCTTTTTTGTTATTTGAATCTCAATTTCTGTTATTATTTGACAAATAGACAACTTTTAATATTTATTACTGTGGCAATGGAAGAGATCCATACCTGACAGGACCGAGTTCTTGCCTGCATCGTTCCCCATATTGATGGAGACTATGTTGGGAGAAAATTAACTCCATGGAAACTTGAAGCCTCTTCACCTGCCTCACCCAGTATAGGCAGAGGGCCTCAGAATCAAGATTTTGCGAATCCAGGTACTCAACACATGCTTTTGCTGCAATCAAATCCAAATCCTAAAGAAAAGCAAAAATGGTTGGCAATCAGTATTTTATATTTCCTAACAAGTATTTAATAACATCAGACATGTTGAAATGTACAAAAAGTACTTTTTTTAGATACTTAAAGATCAATCAAAATTGTGCTTTGTTTATTAGATTATCAGTATCGACATGTGTTATGAAATTATTTACTCAATTTCATATATTTTCATTTTATGAAACCAATTAACTAATTATGCCTTTGTGTGTTGCAAACCCAAGAGAAGGAAATATAATAGCCTTAAGATTTTTTTAAATGCAATGTCTGTCCTACAAAATTCACAAAATACATTGGCAGAATGGGAATTACACCTTCTAAGATTATTAAATAAAATAAAGTTACCATTTCAGGACAGTTTCTGCTGTGCAGCTTTCTTCGCAAAGGTAAAACAATGTCCGGTTGAAGAGAAATGATCCGTGAGAGGTTTTGAAGGCGACTTCGGTAGGTATAGAAGGCAAAGTGGATGTGGAGGAGTGTAGGCTTTTCTGCATCTCGTGTTTGTCTCTGCACTTTATCAATGCAACTGGACAGAGCTTTGCACAACAGCTGAGGAACAAATGCGAAAGGGAATTCATAATAGCTTGGCTTAACTATAATGTAAATATAAAATTTCACATGACTGTGAAAATACTTTCAATGAATTTTAGTGGATTTGCTAATTTGTTTATCTTTTGCTAATGTGACATTATTATTTACAGAATGATTTTAAAATTTGTACATTTCTTAAGAATTTTCTGTATTTTCATTCAGTGAAATAATATTTCTTTTAAAGAAGTGTTAAATTTACACAATAATTTACAAGAAATATAAGATATTCATTTTCTACCCACAAATACAAAGGCAGCCTCACTGAGACAATACTAGATTTGAACTTTTCTAGACAAATTTCTCTGAACGTTCTGAATATTTCCTTGAACACAAACATGACTCATTATGAATGTAGTTTATTTAGACCTCTTACCTCTAACTCATCAGCAGATGCCACTTTTATGCTCATGGATACAAAGTCCAACAGGTACCTTTGAAAAAGGTCTTTCTTCACTCTCTCATTCACATTTTCAGCCATGTATCTGCCAAATGACGTATTCAAGGACAACTCATGAAAGTGCTGAAATGAATAACCTGCAAGGGAAATAAAATGTTTGAGGTTAAAGGATGTTCTGAAACAAAAGGGTTTAGTGTTTAAACATTGTGCTTTGTAAAGATAAGTAAATGTCTGTGGAAGGATATTTCAATAAAGTTTATTTACTCTTATGTCTAAATGATTGCATCATGAGCTCCTCCAGGAAGTCTTTGATACACCAACTAAATGGCATCTGGCAGTGCATGGTGTCCCCCCCTATAACGTGGCTTTGTACCATTAGAAAGCTGAAGGTCAGAGAAAACCAAAATAGGGTTAAAAGTACAAAAAGCTTGCCCATGGTATTTAATTCATCAAAACATTTTATATATTATATTTCTTGATGTCATTAAACCTTTTAAATAAATTTAAAAGGTTTATAAATGTTATTTTTTATACTATTTAGAAGAGACAACTAAATTTTCTCAGAGTAAACTGTAAACAAAAAATAGGAATGACCCCGAATTTGGTTTAATTGTACTGGTATATAGCAGATGTAGACAAGGCAAGCTTATTGATATGGCACAAGTATGAAATGAAAAATGGGCAAAATGACCAGCATCAAGACCCAATGATAAGACAATATTAAAATTAACATGTCTTTTGTCTTTTTGACTTTTGTCTCAGTGCAAGCCAGTTTGGTGGGTTTGAGAGTGACATAGTGACAACATGTGATTAGCATCACTAGCTATTAACATGATTTTAAAGAATAAATGAGAATCCTTCTCGATAAATATAAAAATGGTAAATAATCAGCTTAACAGGAAGACTCTGTAGAGCTTGACTGCTATAGAAGAGGTGAATCAGCTACTTGATTCATTTCTGTTGAACCAGTGACAGATCTAAAACTTGCATGTCACCAGGCCTCAAGGACTGGACTTGCCCCCCTATGGTATAGACAATGAAGGGATATAAAATTAAACTACTTTTAAAACAACGGGTTAGAAAAGCCGTCTAAACATCTTAAATCTAAAGTTGCACCAGTTGTGCAAAAAGAAAAAAGAAAAGAGAATGAGAATTAATATGAGGCTGAGCAGATTAACTGAAATCCTGTGGCATCTACTGTTGGGATCTATGGTGTAGTGATATTATTTGAACAAAATCAAGATACTTACTATATCTCTTTTACAAAGGGCACATTGAGCATTTCTTTGTTGCCAAAAATCTCAAACCATAGGTTCCTTATGTCTTCACCTTCCTTCACCAAGAGATCTAAATTGCAATCTTTATCAATGACTGAAACCAAGTTGGCTAGAAGTGGAGTAACAACTGCTTGGATCTTCCGCCATAGTGTGTGTCTGTAGGATATAATTATGTTAACAGGAATCAACTTAAAGGATGGTGTCATGAACTGAAAATATTTTCTAAATGTAAAATGCCATTATAAAACAATATCTATGACTGACTGGTGGTCTATTGAGTTCTGTCGCCATAACTATAGCAGAAGAAAATAAGCAATAGCTTCAATGCGAGACTTACACAAATGTTCCTCCCTCTTGTAGAGCACTAACATTTGATGCTTGACTTAGGACCCACTTTTTTGGATGGAGGATACTGGCCTCATACTCTTTCAACAAGGAGTGGAGATGTTTGTTTACATGTTTTGCAAATACACCTAAAAAACAAAATTGTTAATGTCACACCTTTTTAGGACAATGTGACACAGTTATAATTGAGCAAGATATTTCTTGTCTAAGCGGGGCAGCCTCATATATTACAATAAATGGTAGATGGATTACATTTATGTAGCCCTGTTTTTGTTGTACCAACCACTGTCAGTACAATACACTACAGCCAAATACATTCAATAATGCACTGAATTTGAAAGCTGAAACAGAACCTTTTAAATGTACGACAAATGGTGTATCCATTGTTGCTCCACTTTAGGAATAATAGATAAAATATATACTTTCCATGTTTTCAATACATTGGACTAAGAGATTTTGTGACTGTCCAACATCAGGAAAGATTTGTAAATAAACAAATATTATTTTTGATATTGGGTATAAATAAAAGACAGAAAGGAGGCACAGGGAAACGACTGAGAGGTATGCAACAGGGAGCATAATGGGGAACACACAGAATAATCCAGCGGGGAGTGAATTAATGAACCGGCGACACTGATAACTTAAATGGGTGCAGCTGTGGATAATAATTGGGGGAAAGGCTGAGGGAGAGAGACGGTGACAGGCAGGGAAACAGGGGATCAGATGAGAGAATATAAACAAAAATAAATGAAAGTAGAGCAAATAAGCAAATTGAGACAAACAATGGTTTAACTACTGATAAAAGGAAAACAGAATAACCAATAATAATTGGAAATAACTAAAAACAAAACCAAACGGCAACACAGGCCAGGGCAGTTTCTTACTTTCCTCTAGAAGTGTTAGAAGGTTCACAACTCTCCTGGTGCTGAGTTCTCCACTGTCAGCAGCATCTCGAAGCATTCCCACAGCAGTCTGAACACAGCTTTTCACTAAATCAGTCCTATCAAAAACTCCCAGAACCTTCAAAAAACATAAAACAAATCATTAGGGGGGTTGGGTACAAAAATGGAAGTATTCTTAAGTAGTATTATTAAAACAAGTAGAAATACAATTGGTAGAATGAAAAAAACATTATGCTGTTTAAAATATTCACATATACTTTAGGTTGAATTTAGCAATTAGCAATAAATAGTTTAAGTCTCTGTATATTGCCCTGACAATGTCTTTCCAGTTTTGTGTATGAATGAAGAATTTGACTTACAGCAAGATCGGCATTTTGATGCATTTCGAACTGATCTTCAATCTGTGTGGCTTGATGAAACAGAATAAGATTTGTTTTTATTAAGCAATCATAAATAGAGTAATACTTTATTAAATAATAGTAACGTAAATTACCCTCCGACGGCTCTTCAAAGAGATCACTAATGCACTGCTTTTTTAAGGCATTAATATCAGAAACAAACTCCCTTGATCTTCTGAGATCATCGATGTGAACAGACTTCCAATGACCTAAAACATTATGTCTTACAGTTGGTATTTATATAATTTTGTTAATTTTTAATTAGCTCATAACATTTTTGGAAACACAATTGTGTATAGTTGTGTGTAAGTGCATTACTAACCGCCTTGAAATCCTATATAGGAGGTCCCCCCTTCCATTCGAGGAAGTTTTGCAATAAAATACACAAATGTGTTTGTGTCATCTGTAGCAAGGCACTTGTTTAGTTCATTGATGCAGGAGTACCTGAGAAGTGCATTGGTTTATTACAAGTATAACACAACAGCAAAAAATACAGACTATTTTATTATAACGGTAGACATAAAAGTGATTGAGGAATACCAAGACTTACTTGGCAGAGGAGAGAATATTTCCTTTTTGGAAGTCATCATCAAACTCAGTTTGGACAATGAGTACTTTGTCCATGTTTGTTGAGCCAAGAAATTCCCTAATGCCAGGAAAATGCCATAATGTATTTTATAACATTATGCCTCCATTTGGCAATTGAATATCAAGTACAAAATACTTGCCTATTGCATAAGTATCTATGAAGCAAAAGAAGTAAATGATACACACCTAATGGTTTTGAGGAAAGAGTACTCTGTTTCAAATTGCAGCAGAAACAGCAGCTTGACATGTTTACATGTTATCTGATTTTGCAGTTTTTCAATGTCTACTGCAGTTAGCAGCCTGGAAAACGTTGTAACCTGAAATAAAAGGCAGAAAATGAAATGGCAACAATGAAATTTACTTTAATAGTCTTGAAAAAAATGTGTAAAAATTAAATAGGAAATATTAAGATTTTAAGAACTCACAAATAAAGATTTTGAACCATTCCAAATTATTTTAAAAAAGGAACTCTAAAATCTTCTCAGCCAATTAAACAAACTTAAGCTCATTTACCAAAACTGAAAGAACAGGCAAGACATTACACATTTTCTCTACAGTCCATCTAATATCTTAGTAACCATCTACCTTCAGCAGAAAAGAACAACTACACAATTTTAAAAGCCTTATAGCAATTACCATATGAAATCTCAAAAGGCTAAATGGTGACCGAAAATAATGTAGCTGAACCAAGAAACACAAATCTCTTTTATAATAAACAAATTTATAATGAACTAGGGCACTTTTATGAATTAAAATGTTATAAAACAGAGGGAAAAAAATTACCTCAGTGAATGACACTTGTGAGTTTTCAGACTTTTTTATGTGAAGTGCAATATAGTCTCCCAAAGATCTGTGCATGTTCCCTTTGACATATTCCTTCATCACATGGTCTCTCTCATCATGAGGGAGTTGAGATTGATCCAAACGAACGACTGAGTCTGGAGTTGCACAGTTGAGCATAACAGTTTTGACTTTATTCAGAGTGACTTGATTATCTGTTTCAAGGACCTCATTCTCGGTTGCTTGAAGGACAACAGAGGAGCATGTGTCCGAGTGGTAGCCAATAAAAACATCTCCTGGAGAATATGTCTTGCTTGGGGAGGAATAAAGTTCAATTGAGATGAAATTGTTAATCCATATTTGTAATTTATCAGCAATGTCCCGTTGTTCCTTTTTCAGGACAGAGTTAATATCCAGACAGTGTTTCTCCAATCTGTTAATTAATGGGATTGGAAACTGATCATAAACCACTTCTTTTTCTTCAATGACAATGAGCCTGAAATTTGGATGAACCCTGCATTTCACTCGATGTGTTCCTAATCCAAGATCAACATACTTCTGACCCCCTAGAGTCACATAGTATTGATTAAGTGCATCATACAGACTTTCATACAGATTTTGTAGGTTCAGAAGAACAACAGTTTGTCCAGTCTCCATGCAAACTTTGACACGATTGATGTTCCTACAAATTTGCATGTACTCTTGGTCCTTTGGGAAGCTGGACCCAAAAATGATTTCTGGTTTGATTTTATGAGACAAGAATATTTTTTGGAGAATCTGAAGTGCTGCATAGTTTTTAGTAAGGATTAAAAGGTACCGATTTTCCTCCATTGGGCAAGCTGGAAAAATATTTTCTTTGATCATCTCAATAGTACTAGTGTTGGCATTGGAAAAGTCATCCAAAAGTTCTCTTGAGAAAATGTTTGTCACGTTAACATCATCTTTTCCACTGAAGTTTCGCAGCACTGCTCTAGTGATTTGATCTGCAGTAGGACACTTATTAGTGGTCTTTGTGATGAAAAATACCATTTTAATTAGACTATAAAAGTCCCGTAGACCAAAAAAGCCTTTGACCTCTTTGCAAACTGTTATGTATGCTTTGGCAAATGGCTTGAACAGATGTTTTATCTTCTCAAAAATTTCTTTTTCAGATGAACAGATACCTTCAGCACTTTTAATTAGTTCTTTCTCACTTAGATTACCACGGGACACAAAAATCCCACGATTCATTTTGGCAGGGTCCAGTGCCCAATTGGAAATTCCAATGAAACCAACCCTCTGATGAGGTTGTGGCTTCTCGTCAACACAACCCTCTTCCAATAATGGATGCAGTGTTTTTAATGGCATTTTTGGGGAATCCTCGGCCAACCCTATCTCATCAAGTACAACTACTGAGGTGTATTCATCCAGATTTTTGCTTTCTTGAAACCGAGCACATTGTTTGAATGTGTGGATGATTCCTTCAGGGGTTGAATGGGGACTGCACTGGAAAGACACCAGATGTATCTGCTTTAGTGTCTTAAATAGGTCAGTGTGTGATGTGGGGCCTTGCATAGCGTCTGCAACTAGGGTTTTCGATAATGATTTTGAGCTCCCTGGTTTCCCAACAATAAACAATGGGATTCTTAACTCAATACAAACAACCATCATAAAGAAGTTCTCTTTTAAAGCTTCATTTCTGGCTATTGTCTTACCCAAAGGTACCCCACTTAGTAGAAGGTCCTGCATGAGTTGGATTTCCAGTTGTATTCTCTGTGGTTTGTACTCATTTGTGAGAAGCTGACTAATAGTTTTCTGATACTGTTCTTTGCTCTCTAAGCAGGACTGATAGCACACTCCAGTGGCCATCAAGAGTGACCAGATAACTTTTTCACTGGCAGGAGAAAATGTTACTTTTTCTCTCCCTTTAGTTTGCTTCTGCATTTCATTTTTTAAATTGTCAGCAAACATTGAGTGATTCCTGTGGAACCAAACAAATATTTACATGCAACGTTCAACATCTCTGAGACTGACAAAACTACATTCATCTTTCCTTTGCCGCATGAACTGTTGTGATGATGATAACACGTTAGATATCATTGGAATGTGTCGTTCGTCAATCACATTGGCTTTCGCCTGCCTTTGTACAATTTGTTTAATATACATTTGTTCTGTTGAATCATTGAGTTGCCCAAAATCCCAAACAAGAGGTACCATGCTTGGTGGTAACACATGGACACGATACACTAGCTGGCGAAGAGGAATGGACCCAAGTTTGTCTTGTGTTTCCTGAGCATGGACCCTGTAGCCTAATCCTGATGCCTCAAGCCTCTCAATCATTTCAGTGGTATGTTTTCTATATGGGTTGCATGCAGCAATAATCTGCAGCCCCGTCTGAGAACCAAGGCTTCTTCCCTGAACTGAATGATCACAAAGGATCTCCTTGATGCTACTAATGGCATCTGTGGTGTTTGCCTCATCAAAGAAAAGAACTGAGTCGAATTCATGGGTTTCTTTGTTGATCTTGGCAAGAGTTTCTGCTTCAACCACTTTATCATTAATTATTTTAGATGTTGTCCCTCCATGAACTTTGACCAGTTTCATGTTCTCTGCTGGTGCTCCACATCTTCGCAGTTCACACATGAACTTTATAAGTCTTGTCTTACCACAGCCCGTCTCCCCCATTATTATAACTGGGATTCCACACCTAAATCGCATGTGTATTGCCATCATTTTGAGGATGTTGTCCGTGGTCAGTTCGTAGGTTTCATCAGGATCTGTTGGCCATTTGATCCCAAGTACACTGCACAGATGCTCAATCTTGTCAGCTCTAGGGAGTTGATCAAAATCCACATTAAAAGGAACTCTTTGATGTTTTAGCCCCCTGTAGAGCTCTTCAGTCATGATGTTTTTCTTTATTACTTTTCCTGTTGATGGATTAATGGCATCAACCGTTTTCATGTTATTGGGCCTTAGATGAAATCCTATGAAGGTCATGGATGTGTGGTCATCATTAAATAAGATGTATGGATGAGGTTCAGATTCCCATTTTTTCCGAATAAGGAATGGAGCCAAGTCTTTTTCATCGACTCCAGTCAGGTCAGTTTGCTTTTTTCCAAGACTCTCATCAGTAGTACACAGTGATGGTGTGGCAAAGTCTTTTGACATCAAGATCATGAACTCAACAACAAAGTTTTTGAACCCTTGAAGAGTATCTCCAACAAACTCAACATTGCAGAAGACTGAACTTTCACAGTCTTGCAACTGTAGATTAAGAAACCAGACAAAGTTGCGAAGTTCAGCCCATGATGGATCCAGGACACCACAGTAGAACAAGAGTATCTGAAGACAGTCTGAATGAGTGCCTTCAATACCCTTGTAAGTAAAGTTGTCAAGATTGTCATTTTTGTGAAAACGTTTGAGATACTGGTATGGTCTTTGAAAAGTTTCACTCTCAAAACATTCATCATCCATCAGTGGGTCATCATTTTCAGTGAAAGAAGTTTCTTCCTTTTGCATTTCCGTAGCCATGATTTCCTTAGGAGGTCGACAAAAAACCTTTGGGAAAACATCGGGGATTGCAAAGTTTTCTTTTTGTCCCTAAAAGTACAGAAATATAACCATTAAAGTATACTTTAAATTACATCGACATACTTTAAAATACAGTGAACCCTCGCTATAACTCTGTTCACTTTCCACCGCTTTGCAGATTTTTTGGAGCAGTTTTCTATTCCCCGATCGGCTAAATAGTGCAAAGTCAGGACAAAGCCGCACAAATATGCGTACATCTCAATTTGTCCGACTGTACATTGTATTGATTATGAAAACTATTAGTAAAGTAATTTTTAAGAAAAATTTGTCATTTCTTTGGTCTGTGTATATATATATATATATATATATATATATATATATATATATATATATAGAGAGAGAGAGAGAGAGAGAGAGAGAGAGAGAGAGAGAAACTTTCAAGGATGCTACAAGATCGCTACAGGCAAAAAATATATTTATTTTACGTGCGGACGGACATGTTCACATCATTATCATCATCCACGTTTGAGCTTACCAGTCTTGTGCCACCTCTGGCCAAATCATATGTGGTTTCTGTTAACTCTATGATGTACAGTTGTTTATGGGTACAGTGCCACATTTGCCCCTCTGAATCCATCAAGTATCGTAAAAAGAGCAATTTGAAAAGGAATTCATCCAGGCCTTTCTGAACCTGAGTTTAATATTTTAAAAAGAAGGCAAAATTTGCATGTGAGTTAACAACTGCCAAGATGACAACCCAGAAAAACATTGCATCAAATAAAAAAAAAATTCAATTTTATTTAATTTTACAAAATAATCGTCGGATCCAGTTTTTATTTATTTATTATTATTCTTACAATTTGTTAATGGGTAGATTATTCATTTGAGAACCTTCATGAACATGATATTTCTCAAAATAAAAAATTTCACACACTGGGCTTATTGAAAAGTGATGTAAATGAAGTTAACTGGCATTGTTAGCACCACCCACTTGCAGATCTGGTTTGGAGCAATTCTACCAAAATTATTTGTTACAGCTTTTCTGACTATTATTTTCTCGAGAATGCCAACATTCAAATAGCCATATGTTTTTTTCCTTGATTTTTAAGTTTCTGTCTTTATTTGTGAAGCTTAGAATCCACTGTTTCATAGTGTACTAATAATTAAAAAGTCCGTCCAGAGGTTTTTTTAATCCATGTCACTGGGCGGAGTAATCGATCTGCGATCACATCAAACACAGTATACTCCAAATTGCTCCGGGTGGGGCAACCACCTTAGGTAAAGCATCACAGATTTGATCTTACCTGGCATGCTTTACCTGAGGTGGTTGCTCCATCTGGTCCACTGTTCTCTGCTCTCTTTAAATTTGCCATGTCATTCCATATATTATGAAATAAATAAATAAATCTTGACGTAAATAAAAAAATACAATACATTAAAATAAAAATAACATGAAAACATTATTTTCAATTTTATTTCACTTGGCAGCAGCAAGCAGCAGTCCGTGGAAGACCTCCTCCTGCAGGAGTTCAGCAGAAACCTGTTGCTACTTAGTACTTATTTACTCATATATTTATTAAGTTTTGAATAGAAAAGCTCTTCATATACTGTACTGCAGCTTTAACTTTAAATAATATTTAATTATATTTATTCATGTTTTTCGAGTATATCTGTATAAAAGGCACAACTTACCGAGGATGTTACATCAAGGTGAAAAACCGTTACATCTTTTTGCTTTGGAGTGTCATACAAAGACTGGAGAACTTGGTGGTCATCAATGTTATTTTCAGAGAGGCGAATGCACTTTTTATAGGCACTTCCCTGTTCAATATATAGTTCCAGTTTTTCATACATTCTTTGTACATACAGAGATTTGCCTAAAAAATTGAAAAATTAACTGTTATGCAGCTGAGTAAAATCAAAATACTTGGTAAAAGAAAGGAGAACCTACCAACTCCAGCACGCTGTGATGAGACAATGCCAACAGTATGGCCACCTTTAAACATGGCATCCTTCAGATCTGAGAGGGACGAAAATTGCCTGGACAAATAACTTTGGATCTTGTCTAACGGCTCTTGAGGGACAAAGTCTCTCTTGAACTGACTGAGTGCGGTTGGAATATAAGTGTGTTCCCTCTCAGAGCTACAATAGATCACAAGCATGTAATGATGACAATTAAAGTGAGTGCTGAGCTTCTGAAAGCATTTCTCCATTGCACAGCTGATGTCATACGTAAGTTGATCTGCCCAAATCATTGTGTAAACTTTCTGGCCAATGTCGCCTGGTGTGAGACATCTCCGCAAGAAAAGCTCTACTTGCTCATAGGATGTTGATGGATTACACAAAAGAACCTCATCATAACTTGGTAATGGCTCATATTCCCTATTTATGTACAAGCAGATACTTGATGTCAGAACCTTATCATGTGGGCAGATTAGGAGATTTGGCTGCTTTGGAATGAGCCCTTTTGGTAGACATCTTCTTAGGGAATTATCCCTTTTTTCAGAGAGCTCTGGTTCTGATTCTGTCTGATCTTGGTTTTCTGGGCCAGCCATCATTTTAAGTAAATGCCCCAAACTTCGGATGTCTAAAAAGTCATGGAAAAACATTTCAACATTGCTGATGTAGTCTCTCCACAAGTCTTCTAGTTCTCTTAAACCAACGGCCTTGTCTCCATTTTCTGGTGCATCCTCATGTGTTAAATTGGTAATGCAAACTGAAAATTTGTCATCCATTACATCATGGATTTGACCTGACTTGAATTTGGTGAAAAGCCTCTGCCATGGTCTCCATACATCTGAAGTTGAGCAGTTAGGTTTGATGAAAGAGAGCATCATTAGTGCTTGTTCATCTATTTCTGAGTTTACATTTGTAGGACACAGAACACTGCATAGGTAAAATATCTGTTCTGCTGTGAAAAAGTTTACGTAGTAGTGATCAGATCGAACTTCATCCATGAATTTTTGCCAGTCACAAATAAACAACTCCATCTTCCTGGACAATGCTACGAGTTGATCATTCAGACTTCCATTCATTTCAACGGTAATAGTCTTGCAAAAATGTATGTCCATGATGATACATTGATCACTCTGATTTTTGCAATAAACTTTTGCTTCCCAGCATCTAAAGAGTGGATTCCCTGTAGTATGAAGATCTTCGAAGGCTTTGGAAAGTCTCTGAACATTTTCAAACACCTGAATGGAAAGAATATGCTTTATTATAGCACATGTAAAACTGATAGATTGTACAAAATGTGTATACATTTAATAAAAATTAATAGGAAAAATTCCTTTCATGAAATAATAAGAAAATTAAATCAATGGACTGGACCTCAGTAAAACGTTCCACTTCACTTTGATTTTGTTGCTTTTTTCCAGACATGAGCATCAGCTTGTTTTGTAGCTCTTTTAGATCCTCATAGGTATATGTCAAGGTTCGACCTTGTGCATCTTGAATCTGGAGTGTCAGGGAAGTCTCTAAAACCAGCTGTAGAAGGAAGATGTAAATGATTATAAAAAACGATTATTTGGTTTATTACACAAAGAAAAAGTTTTTTTTTAGAATGTCAGGAATGTGCTGCCACCTTATATTGCCACATGTATTCCTACTGAGTTATATGGGAAAATGTCGATCACCAGCCTTGTACCTCAGATCTAGAGGCTCTGCAGATTCATGGCCAAGCCCCTATCACCCGCCACCTTTTTGACTAAAGCCCATAGTCTTAACTTTGCCTCTTCTACAATTTACAACTAATAATATGTAACAACTAATCCTGTTTTTTCTACATACATTAATCTCTTTGACAACAGCACCCATTGTTTTGAAGCTACAACTTCATACACAGTATAAAGCACCTTCAGGTAAGCAAAGAAACACTTAGCTTGCAGAGCTGTCCAAACAAAGAGCTTAGAACACTGATCCGATAAAAGAAAACGGCAATATAAAGACAAGGTTGAAAGTTGACTCTAACCCTAAGTGTCTCTGGGACAGTATGAAAACGATGACTGGATGTGTGCCCAGAAGTCATGTCTACATAGCACAGTGCTGGATTTGATGTGTCTGATTTTTCACATGAACACAACAAACCTATATCAGCACTTGCTTCAGATCAAGTGGAAAAGACATGCCCAGACATTAGCTTTAGAGTCAAAGATGTCCAGAAGCAGTTCAGGCAGCTGAAGCCAAATTAGCTTTCCCCGATGGTGTTCATCCTTGCACCCTTTAAATTCATTCTGAGCGTCTTACAGCAGTCTTTCATTTTATTTTCATGCTGTCCTTATCTCCATCCAAAATACCTGTCATATGGAAAACCTCTTGTCTTTTTCCCAATCCCTTACAAATCAAGTGTCAGTTGTATGTTTTTCTAATCTTAGGCGCACATTATTAAATGCTTTGAAACAATTGTTCTCAATCACTTAGGAAAACAGGTTACTTCTTAAGATTAAGAATAAAGATTAAGATTAAATCAAGTTTATTTGCCAGTTTGCTCATAGGAAGTGTGTGAGGGTAGATGATGACCTGTATATCCTCCATAGTATCTATCAAAACCTCTAAAAAGCCAGCATTTCTGTTTAAATTATGTTCTTTGATTTTGCCAGTGCTTTTAATTCTATTCAACTACATATTTTAGCAAACAAGTAATTTCATTTTGCCATTGATTAGATTTTAGACTATCGATTCAATTGTCCACAATTTTTAAGGGTGGGAGAGAAGTGTTCTGACTTGATTTTAACAAAAATTCTTGCACCACAAGGGACAGTTTAATCTCCCTTTTTAATCACTCTGTACACAGCCGATTTTCAGCATAGAGCCTTACTGTTGAGGACAAAATTAGAATGAACAAACAGAATAAAAAGGCCGGCTCAGTGGTTGGACTAAGCCTTAACTCAGTGGACATTATCATGGACAAAAGGAGGGGAGTTAAACGTATGGCTGTTCTGTTTTCTCTAGACTACAGTCTTTGCAGGAGCTCTTTTGGTGGGTGAATGATAATACCCCATTCAACTGAGCGCATAGGAAACTCTTTTATTACTGCTGCAAAACGCTTTTATTATGAAAACCTTGTATGGATTACTATTTGTACTTTTGTTGATATTATTGACCTATAATGTGGTAGTACTATTGTTGTGATCTATAGGATTCAAGGATTCAAGGAGACTTTATTGTCATTTCAACACATGTGGTACATGAGGTGGAATGAAATTACATACTCACGGTACAGTTCCACCCAAGAGCTAATATTAAAATAGATAAAATAATCTATAGCAGAGTCCAGTGTGAATGTGTTTTGCTTGTTTATATGGGTTTTACATGTCCATGGGAACTGTTTTAACCCCTTCAGGCTCAATACAGCAAACCTTATCTTGGCTAAAATAAACACATTTTAGCATTCTAATATTAGATTAAAAACTGTCTAAAGCTTGTGGGCTATCTCTAGCCGCCTAACTTATTACAGTACCCCATTCAGCATATTAGGTTTAGCTTTTATATTATACTTAGCTACAAAGCTAGTTTAAGCTAAAATGCTAATCTTACCATGATGCTTATTACTAGCACGTTGATGAACAGTTCTAAAAAATAACCCTTTTCCTTTTAAACAGCACTCTGAAAGAAATTAAATGTAATCCAGCTAAGTTATATATTTTTATATTTTTTCAATGTACATGAAATTATAATTTATTAATTTCTCAATTTTCCCCGTTAAAATTCAACCTTCTAACTTAAAAAGCTCATTGTGCACAACACTAAGGACAATTATATTTAAGGAGAATTAAATTGAATTACCCGTTTCTGGTTTTGGGCTTTAATGATATACATCCCTCTCTCATTTATTGATGTAGCCAAGGACAAAGAAGAAAATTCGACAGATCCATGGGTTTCTCTAACAGTCTTTAACCATTCCAAATGACGAGCTGTATCACGCTAAAACACAAAAACAAAAGATTCTTTTACAAATCAGAGAATTTATGTTATTTATAAGCACACAAACACAGACACATTACTATGTACATATATATTTATAAAACTTATTTATTTGAATTTACTTATTAATGGGTTGATAAGAAATTACACAATGGCGATAAATACGAATAAGAAATCAAGTTAAACCAAAACAATAAAATCTAAAGAAAATAAGCCTTTTCTGTGTTTGTACTGCATGCAGGATATTCATAAACTATATATTTACCAAAAATCTTAAATTAAGATAATGTTTGACTTTTTTAATGTATTGTTATTAAACTTTAAATAATTATGTACATTTTTTGTAGCTAAACAACAAAATTTCTCAAATCTCTATCAGATTTATCTCTACAATTTTGAGACATTATATCTGAATGGATAAAAATGTGTGTCAAAGTATGTAGTACCAAACAACAAAGTCAGCGTTGCTATTTAAAGTTGAAACATTTCACTTATAATTTGTAAATAAATTATATAGCCTTAACGGTTTCATCACTTTAAAACAATTGAGCAAAAACAAATTATAACTTGGAACTTGGAAAGTTTTTCACTAATACTATAAAGCTAATGTTATCTTAAAAAGGTTTACAACTGATTCATTGGTAGCAAAAAAAAGTATATTACCAGCTTTTTTGGCAAGTCTTTGTCATTTTCAAGAGCTTTCCACAGAGTTGGCAGCGAATCCATGAAGTTATTAAAACTGGAGTCTTGTTTTAACCCGTACAGCAAAGACGAATAACCCAGTACAGCATCATGAAAAAATGCCACTCGATCAACATCTTGATCATTTTCTCCAGCAGAAATAGATGCCAGGTCCACAAAAACTTTCAGTTCATTGATATCTGCAATAAGAAGTTGACTTTAACAAATACTAAACATTTAAATTTACAAAAAAATAAACATTGCTTCTACTTATATTATACCTTCCAGTTCCTTTTTCACCCATTTGATAAACATTTCACTTTTACTGAGCACACAAAGGCACTTCTTGCGTTGATCTGTTATGCCTTTCAGAATATCTTTTGCATTTATAAAGTTTTCATCGATGTCATTGAGGTTCTTTGTCCCGGAGGTCTCGTCAGTCTGGAAAAAATACAAATTTACCAGATGAAATAAGAGATGAGAATTTAAAACAAATACAAATACTTTTGCCCTTTAAAAATAAGCTTTTTGTGGTCAACAGCACGCAATACAGCATTGTTTAGATACATTTGGTTTCAGAGGTTTCAGACCAAATCACAGCTCATGCCAGTACATTTCACTGTGAATAATGAACCTTCATAGCTGCATCCAGAGTCTTTACAAGGTATTTGCTTTTGTTCTTAGGTCAATTTGTAAAATAGGTCAAAACATAATTGCGTAATTGTTATATGTGCATACATTTGTCTAAACCATGTGTGTCAGACTCACGGTCCACGGGCCACATCCGGACCGGCATGTCATTTTATCTGTGAGATCACTTTACATATTATTTTTATTTATGACCCAGCGATTTGGAGCGCAGGTAAGATAAAAAGTTACATATCCCACAATGCACCACTTTAGCCTAGCTCATGGCTGGAACTGCGTGAGAAGCTCTTCTCAGTGATGACAAACATAGACGAACTTGTATCCAAACTTGTACCCAAAAAAGATGCCAGGCGTCCAGCTTTGATTAAACGACATAAGAGCAAAGGAAACTGAAAGATTTGATTTGTTGACACAGACATTTTGTTAATATTTTCAGGTTTTAATGCAGTATGTTGATATTTTTAATTTGTTTAATTTTGACAGGATATATTTCATTGAGAGCAACATTTTTTTGGATATTTTGGTAAGTTTATTCTTTATTAATTATTCTATTTTTATTTTTTTTAATATAACATGACATAAAAGTAAGGAAATTTTAATGTTTGTTCTTTTATCGTTTACTTTTTTAATTGTATAATTTAGGTTGGATAAATTTTTTATGGAGAGCATAATATTATTAGTAATTTAAGTTTTAAGTTGATTTATTACAGAATAAAAGTCATGCCTGTTTTTATTAATATTAATGTTAAAAAAAAAGTTACTGGACAGCGGCTGGATAGCTCAATTGGAATGTCACCAGTCTTCCAATTCATGGGTTTGAATCCAGCCCAGGGCAAAAAATACACAACAGCATCCAGTGTGGGTCCTTAGGCAAGACCCTTTGCGCTAATGCCTACCTGGCGCATGCAAAAGGCTGCCTCGGTGTGGTTTACACCAAAAACTATTTCCGGATCAATGAAGTATACATTATTATTATTATTTTAAAGTTTTAGTGTATTTAATAAATGTATGTCCTGTTTGGCCCTGGAACTCAAATGTATTTTGGATGTTGACCCCCTGTGCGATTGAGTTTGACACCCCTGGTCTAAACAGATGAATGCTGCATCTTTAACCTTCTGGAAATTGTTCCCAAGGATGAAATGTATAGCTACTGTATAGATGTATGTATTTTCACAGATATCCTCCTTTTTTAATATATATATATATATTTTTCACTTTGCCTTAATGTCAAACAAGAAACCAATGTATTCCAGGCATGGCTTTAAAATACACAGGTGTGCTTTCAATTACCTCAGCTGGGTCAGAGGTTTTTTAATTCATGCATGATTAGTATCTAGGCTTTCCCAAATTATTTAAAGTGCTTTAATGTTTCTGTATGTAAATATCTGGTTTTGAAGACATTATTAAATAAATCTCTAGCATGTTCTCTCTCTTGTTATGTTGACATTCAGCAAATATATGTAATTTAGGTAATTTTAAATGATTTTAAACAAGAGAGATTGGGTCTATTTTAACCTCAGACAGTGGGAGTCCTATAAACCAATATCATCTCTTCTAACTACATTTTCTTTATCCCATTCTTAACCTTCTTTAGGTCATCAATATGTTTTTTTCTTTTGTTTTTTATTGTCTCATATTTTAATCTCTTGTAACACACTTTGTGTTGCCTTTACTTTGTATGAAAAGTGCATAAATATGAATATATTTGTTCATATTGTTTTTTGGGTCATATGCATCAGTAGGAGGATACACTTTCTCCGGCTGTACACAGATACCGAAATTTCAATATCAGTAGTTTCTAAACAAAACCATTTAAAAAATTTACTGGGACTGATGCTTTGTTGAGAAGTCTTAATAAAGAAACCTTTATCTAAAGTGAGTGACAGTTATAAACCTACCATTTGCAGCAATTTCTCAAGGATGCTGAAATCTCCTTCTGAACATAATGCATTCTTGATGTCCAAGATTATTTTGGTAGAGTCCATCACCAAATGATTATCATGGTACTGCTTAATCTGTTCAGTTCTTCTTTTGATCCATTTTCTGTCATCAGACGGGTTTACTCTGCACATTATACCTAAATCTTTGTGCAGGTCTTGATATTTTCCGTTGTAGTCCTCAAAAATGTTGTCAACATCCTCCAGTAACATTTCCCCACTCCTAATGTTGTCATAAAGATTTTTATAATTGCTGTAGCAACTCTTGTATATTTTTTTGTGAACAAAATCAAGAGAATAGATTTGTTCCTTTTTTTTGCCCTGTTCAGTTCCTTCTTCATCAGAGTGTTCGGTGTCATCTTCATCAGAGTTTTCAATGTCATCTTCATCAGAGTGTTCGATGTCATCTTCATCAGAGTGTTCGGTGTCATCTTCATCAGAGTGTTCTCTCGACAGTTCTTTGACTTGGTTAGTCCAGCAGCTTTTGAAAATCAAACTGTCTTTAAAGGCATGTAGTTCTGTAGCCATGTCATAGATGGTATCAGAAAGGTTGAAGTAAGTGACCTTCATTGGTTCCTTTTTTTTGCGCTCATCAAGTGTGCAAACGTTCATGAATTCCTTCAACTTCATTTCGTCAAAGTTCTTTTGAACTTTTTCATCCAATCCTTGGAAGTCAACTGTAGTTTAAAAGCAATTGTAGAGATTAGACTAAAATTAGATATCGTAAATGAGAATACTAAATCTTAATTTAAACATATTTTGACAGTTTAATACAGTTTAATACATATCTAATCTTTAAATAAAACTTTTTTCTGTTTTACAACTACTTCCAGAATGATTCTGTTTCATAGTACCCATTTAATTCATACCTAGTACCCATTTAATTTAGTCCTGCCCAACTGATCTACAACCAGATGCAGGACTGCAGTACAGTTCATGCTTTCTAGATGATTGAAGATGCACCCAGACTTTTGTAGCAGATATTGGGTAGCATGTCCAGAGCTAGTGTCAATCTAGGAAAATCTGCTGTGATCTATTTTCTAATTTTGATAAATAAGCAGTAGGGTTAAATGCTAGTACACATGCAGCTACCTGGGTACCTAAATGAATTTCCCAAAGTGTAACTTAAACAGATAACCCTCGGCTGTAGGAGTCAGGGGGAGATCCCATGATGTTAGTTGCTATTTGTTGGATGTGTTTTCATTGCTAGCTGTGAATTCAGGACATGTCACTCCACAGCAAAATCTTCAAACACAAAAGGGTTGTCTCGTGTTTGTATATATCACCAAAGTAGTGGGGGCTCTCTATAAACATCCATGTTTTGTAATTATTTTTCACTTACTTTTAAAAATTGCCCGAAGAGTATTTTGCATAAATGACCTACCGCTGACATCTTCAGGTACCTCCTGACAGGTTTGTAGGAGACTTCTGATCAGTTCTTTTTCAGTATGTATCGCATCTGCTTCCTCTCTCCTTAATCTCAAGATCCTTTTAATGTTGCGTTCATCTTTGCAGCGACCATCATCACAGAGAGCATCTACAAAAACAAACAATCCACCTAATGAGAAACCATGACAAAAACTAATAGCACCAATTTCAAGCTTTCTCTTAAGAAGTGAGTTATATGAATGTCTCAAACAACCGGTTGGTAACTGTAACCTGCCACTGGTATGCTTGACTGTTTCCCAAGTAGGTAGACACTCAAATCAAATTTTCATTACAATAATAAAGATAGCACTCAACTGCATGGTACAAACAGCCTAAATATAAAATTATTGAATGTGTAGGTTTCCATATGTTCTCTTACATAAAAAACGGAGGGAAAATGGACCCAATGAGAACGAATATTCTAACTTTGTTATATTTTGGGAGAAAATGTAACTTTTTTATTTCCGATATATATAATGTATATATGTATATAATGTCCTTAAATGTCATATTTTGACATTATGGCCACTCCTCTGCCATTTACTCCTTTTGTAGATAGGATACTGATAATAAATGTTGACAGGTCAAAGGGTATCTACAATGTTACAAAATGGGTAAAACATTTTTATGATGTGGTAATAATTTCTGTACAACAAAGTTTTTGTGTAATGCATTTTTGCTGGATTGTCTGATTTTCCCGTTGCATTAAATCTAATTTGAGACAACCCACAACTTTTTAATTGATTAAACTATAACAATTCTGCAGGAGACAGATTCATTACTTTTTACATGGCTTTGTTAGAGACATTAAGACACAACTATACTTAAGCCAAGAAATTATTTATAGGATCAAACTATTTAAATATTTAAATGTTTTAAGGGAAAATAATTCTAGGCACAGACAAGGTGTTGAGGGGGTATTAAAATTGGATCTCTGCTTTTTACAGGTGATGTTGTCATATTGGCTTCATCAGCTCATGACCTACAACTCTCACTGGAGCAGTTTGTAGCCGAATATGAGAGGATGAGAATCAGTGCCTCCAAATCCAAGGCCATGGTCTTGAGCTGAAAAAGAGTCAAGTACTTTCTCCGGGTCAGCGGGGAGGTTCTGTCTTAAGTGGACGAGTTATGGAATATAGAATATTGTTCACAAAAAAGGGGAAAAAGTAGGAAAAAGGATCGATTCGGCGTCAGCAATTATGTGGTGCTGTACCACTTTTTCATGGTGAAGAGAAAGCTGAGTCAAAAAGTGAAGCTCTTGAATTACAGGTCCATTCCTGCCCTCATCTGTGCTACTGCTTTAAATAGTAGTTTTAGAGATTTTAAAACAGTAGAATTTGTGTTTGATATCATCTTGTCTTTGATATGCTTCTGTCCCTCTTCATGGTGTCAAAGAAGTTCACATATAAGGTTTTATTGGTTCCATGGTTATCAACCAATACAATAAGAAATGCATGGCTGTTTTAATTATCAGAGGTATTTATATAGAAGCCTTGAAGCCTTACTTTTGTGATGACAACATCCATTGGAAACATACTGGTGGATGAAATCATACCACGGGGACCTACTAACATGATGATACTATTGTGTTTCTCTTATGGTGAGTTTCCGAAATATTTATTGTGTTGTGTTCCGGGGTCCTTTGCAGTTTGTTCTTTGCTGTCGCCACTAACCATTCAGCCACCAGATAGCGTCAGACTCACCTTTCCCGGAGTTGTGTGCTGTCGTCCTGCACACCTGAGTCCTATCGGTTCACCAGGCAGTGAGTACAAGAGGAGCTGACGCCTGAGTGTTAGCCAGTAACGGTACCTCTGAGCCTCCTAAGGTTAGTCTCTGTTTCCCCTGTTTTTCTTCCTGTTTTTTCCTGTTGTCAGGTTTTACCTGGAGACGCCCTGGATCCTTCTTGTGGCGATCTATCTGGTTTTTTCCTGATACAACCATCCTCGTGACGCAGTGGAACGAACCCACTGGTTGCCCGAGTTCCCGAACTCACCACCTCCGTCAGTTTTCAAGCTCCGCCTGGATTCTCCGACTGGCCGTGAGCGCATCACCTCCGTCTGCTTGTAAGTTCCGCCTGGATTCTCCGCCTGGCCGTCGTGCCGCTACTCTAACTCCTGTCTACCTTAACCTATCTGTCCGCCCTCCATCGCACTTCATCTTCAAGGACACCCGAACAACCTCAGCAAACCCCCCAGGCTTCACACCCCACTTCCACAATAAGCCGACCGCTCCGTGAGCCCCGCCTCTCTCTGGACCCGTTACTTCACCCTGTTCAGTTATAATTTATTAAATTCACTTTCACTGAAACTTTCTCTCCTGTGTTGTGTTCTGCATGTGGGTTTGTAAAATAATCCCATCATGACAGAACACTCAGGCCAACAAACAAGCCCAGCAGACGCAATCAGGAGAACATTATCTGAACAACACACCCTGTTACAGTCACACAACATAGCCTTAAGAGAACTAGGCACACACCAAGCTGAAACCAACCGACGGCTAGACGAACTTGCTAACTTTCTTCACAGTTCTGTCCCTCAGACCCCATCCCCAGATCCTGCATCAGTTCCAGATCCAGTCCAGTTAGTCCGACCAACATTTTCGGAAATCCGGCCTCCATCTCCTGAAAGATTTTCTGGTGACCTGAGCAAATGTAAGGGTTTTCTGTTACAATGTTCTATAATATTCAATCACTCTCCACAAAGTGTTTCTCACGACAGCAGTAAGATCGCTTATATCTTCTCCCTGTTGTCCGGGCGGGCTTTAGAGTGGGCTGAGGCCCGTTTCCCTTTCCCCGCTGATTAGGCTTGCTCGTTTGATGATTTTCTGAGGGAGTTCCGACAAGTATTCAGTCATGACTCAGATAAATCATTTAATTCACGCAAATTATGGAAGATCAAATTGGGCCAGCGTACTATAGCAGACTTCGCTGTAGATTTTAGAATAAGAGCTGCAGCTTTTATTTTAACGCTCTGAACGAGTCTCTTAAAGATGAGCTCGCTACCTTAGACGAACCAATAAATCTGACCATTCGCCTGGATAACGGAATCTGGTCTCGTACTAGGGACAGAAACCGGAGAGACCCGCCATTTAGGAACCTGGGAGGTGTTACATCTACTCCTGTGGTCTCTCCTTCTCCTCCTACTTCTCAGGACCCCGAACCCATGCAGGTGGGTCGAACTCGCCTCTCCCCAGAGGAGCGACAAAGGCGAATCTCAGCCCGTCTTCGTCTGTACTGTGGATCCCCTGGACACTTCCTCGCCCAGTGCCCTCTTGGTCTGCCAGTAGAGGCGAGGAGGCTGGCGGACCACCTACAAAGTAACGACTCCCCTCGCCTATCATTACCTGCCACGTTAGTGTTCAAGAACCAGACATTACCGTTGTCCGCTCTTGTTGATTCAGGCTGTGAACAGAATGTCATTGACAGCTCGCTAGTCCAACAAATGTCTGAGAGAACAACATAATCTATCATGTTTTATGAACTATTACCTTATCCATCGAATTGCGGGGTAGTTAGACAGATTATTTTAAACAATTGTTTACCCTAAGTGATAGGCCTCAAGTTTACGTTAATAAGATATGGTTGTCTAAATTTCAACATTGGCCATACTGTATCTTCATTTTTTCTAAACTTCTAGGTGTTTGACATCCTTTGAAAGCTTTGAATCCACCATTTTACAATCTGAAATTTTACAAACTAAAAATCTCCGAAAGAGAATTGTTACTAATTTTGAGATGGCCATTTAAAAATAAAGCAAGTAGCAAATTTAAAAATTTTGGATACCAGACAAACAAAGGCACTGAAAAAAAATAACATTTAAAGAGCAAAGTAGAGACGGGCAACAATAAATAAATGTATCCACTCACCTATTTTCAGTAAATCAAGAAAGTTTTTTTCCCTCTTGAAAATTTGATTCAATGTTTTGATTTTAATCTCCCCATTTAAGAACTTTTCAGAGACAGACTTAAACAATGAAGCTCCCAAAGTCATCTTAAGCTGCGCTTCCTCCGACAGATTGTTAATCGGGCCTTCCCTGACACCTGAAAAAAAACATTGTCAATAAACTGCTGTTAGGATTCAAGGATAAGGGAAGCACACATACTGAATACCTGTTTAGAACTTAAAAGACAAATTTAGCTATCTTTAACTGTGCATCTTTAAAAACTTTAAAGGCCACATGAGCAACCAATAACTTGTTTATACCACAAAAGAAACAATATAACAAACTATTGTGTTGAGAGCATTACAATTTACTTTTATTTACTGGGTTTGAGGTGAAACTTTGCTATAAATGAATATGCAGTTATTCAGTTCATGTAATTTGTATTGTACCTGAACAATAATGATAAAATGTCATCCAATTACCTGCCATTTTGAAGACAGTTTTTGCCATGTGCCAGTCTAATAGGTACTGAAATGTCAAGTCTTCACCAGCAAGATCCCCTTCGGTATCTACTGGCCATGACTTGAGCACAACAACGGACATCAGTTTTCCAAACTTTGTGATATTGAACTTGTTTGTCAGTTCTTTCATAGCAGATGTATCCTGAGAAAATAAAAAACAAAGTATAAAAAATATGGTACAGTAACAATGTTTTTAGAAATATTTCTTAAATTGTCAATGAGGTTAGCAGCTAGTGCAGGTAGTTAAACACTTGCTTTCTAAAAAGAGACACAAGTGTTTTACTGCATTTAGTGAATAACAACTGGTACATAAATATATAAAATGTTATTCTTTTGTGAAAAGGCTAAAATTAGGACTGTGTACAAAAATATATTCCACCTGTCTTTCTACCTGTATTAATGTTACCTGACTTACTAACTTTTTATGTTTTGTAAATTCCCGAAATTCCAAAAAATTGCGAACAATAATTTACTGGAGTAGTTTTAATGCACTTTATATTATTTCACTTTTGCATTTGTATGTGTTTTCCTTAGTGATTCATAATGCAACCTAAATTTCGTCCAGTGTAAAGTCTTCATTATTTCACATTATTAAGTATTCTTATGCTGGTTGGCTCTGCAAAAGAGGAGACAATAACTCTGGATAGGATGCCCGGGTTAGATTCTTAAGTAATATTAACAACGATCTAGATCTTTTAAGAAGTTTTAAATTACTCTCTTATTGCATTTAACCATAGCTTTTTGGCCCGTAATCAGGAGGTCATAAGACTGTGCATATCTGACAGAAAATGAAACTGAATCAATTATATATTTGTTGACTTTAGTGTCATAAAAACTAATTGCTTAATATAAAAAAAAATAGTGTCTTTCTTGACTTCACTACAAGAAATAAACGTTTTTCACTTGTATAAACATTAATATTTTAAAAATAAAACAATATTTAACAAAGAATGTCTCTTTTTAGGTTTAAATACTAATACTGAAAAAAGAGACCCCGAGTGACAAAACAAATGGTGACATCGGGATAGCGTGAAATTAGATGGAGTCCTATAAATTATTCCCAAAGAAAAGCAGCAAATTATTAATCGGTAGTAATTTAGATTTTATATGGAAGATTTTGAACAAAAAACCACTGCCATTATAGAAAGTAGTACGAGTATATTTCACCACCTAAGAAGTCATCTGCTGCAAACTTTGTAAACTAGGTTATCATCTCTCCTCCCACCAAAGAAAACGTCTGATAAAGCACCTGATGACGCTCACTTCTTCGTTTGCTAAAGTCAATCCGGACAACATAAAAAGTATGAAGTACAGGCGCGGCTGGCCAATTGTGGGTGATAGTGCACCACCCTTTTTGAGTCACAAGAAAAAAAAGGGAGGAAAAAGAGATTATTTTGTCTATCCAGGTCTGCATATTACTGTCCAATCAGCAGTCACTTTCCAACAAAAAAAACCCACCCCCTTGGGGCAATCTCAGTCAGATCAACTTCGCCCCAGGGGCTCTTATACACTTGTGTTGTGAAATTTTTTTTGTTCAAATTTTGGACCAATGCATTTCAATGGTCTCAGGGAGGGCTTGCCCAAATGTAATTACGTAATACACACTGATGCGTGCTCTCAGAAGCACAGCACCCGCACTTGTCATGCGACCACCAGACATTGACATTGACAACATGCCTAGCAACTTGAACTCCATCCAGTCATTGAGACATATACTGTCTAGTACTCCTTGTTGGTAGCAACGAATTATGTGATTAAAGTCAGTAAAGATACATCTGCCAAATGTTCCCACCTCTCAAAAATTCCTGCTCCCCTCTCACTACGCCATAAATATTTTTTCTAGATCAGCCCCTGCCTGGCATCCTTTAATTCACTAGCTCTTAAATTTTCTAGTTTTTTATTTTTTTTATTTTACTTTTTCTTGGTAAAGGGATTAATTCTATGTACTGGCTGCCTGTTCATCTATTTTTCGTTGGTAACTAAGACTTTTTTACATAAGGTAATGAGATAATCTAATAACAATAAAAGAATAAGCATATTGTGTCTTTCTTAAAGTATTAACTATCAGTTTGTCTTACCTGGCAAATTTTTGCTACTGCCTCCATGGCACATTTCTCCATTATGCAAAGCAAAGGACTTGTGTCACTCAGTTCCTCCACCATTTTCGAGTAGATTCCAATTTGATTAACAAGGTGTTCCTAGTACACAAATACATATTTGCATTGTGTATAAAGAATGCATTTAAAACAAACCAATACAAAGATAAAGGTCCCACCTGTTTAAGTTTTCCTTCAAAATCTTTCGAGAATGTGTTTTTCCACAAAGAAGTTCGTTCATCATTAATAAATGACATTGAAAGTAGCTTCGCCCAGACCTAAAAATTTTTAATTAAGTGAAATTTAGAAAGAGAGGTGAACAGAATTTTCCAATCAGCAAGAAAAAAAAGGTGATACAACTTGCACTAATCAATAGACAGGTGAGAAATATTTACCAATTTTCAAAAATTAAAACTCACAGCCCGCAAATAAAAATTACACCATGTAATAAACTTTCTTTCACATGAATTGAAATCAAATAAATAATACAAATATTTGCCTTTTTCACAAAGCATAATAAATATTTTGTATTTTTATTTTATTTAACACTATCTTTATCAGTGACACTATTTTTTAATGGGTGTTTTTATGACTTGAATAAAACAAGGTTTAGTGAAAAGATTTAGGATGTGTTTTACATCAAAGCAAATTGGAATTGCTCAAAATTCCTGTGTGAATCAGTTAAAGTCTAAACAGTGCATATGAAATAACCCATCAGATTTCTGCCATTCATTCTTACCTTTTTTTCATTCTGAAATACGAACTCTGGCTGGCCCCATGCATTAAGCAGATTGTTGTGAAAAGTTTCTCTTCGCCATTCAGTTATAATTTCGAATGTCTCCCAAAATACCTCAACTTGGGTTCTCTCTCTTGTCTGGAATATTTTTTAGAAAATGATTACTTAAATTACACATTGCTACATAAATAAAAGTTTGACTAAGTGTAGAGACCCAAGTGGGATTAACTATCAATTCCTGCCTCAGAGTTAGTGAGACCATATGTCTTGGAGATCAAACAGACGAGCTCCAAGAACTGAAGAGGAACATCACAGTAATCTGGTTGTTTTATGCTGCGGCAGACCGAACCAAGAAGTCGTACAGCCGTTTTCAGGCAACATTCTCCATATTTGTCATTAAAACTAGAAAAACAAGATTGTTAGTGATTGTGCTTAACTATTATATCTCTACTATTTGTAGAAATTGCAAAGTAATATTTTCAAACAGCTTGATACAAATGTTACAGACAAAAATTTGCGAAAATTGCTCAAGATTTAGTTTAGGAGGTTTGTCTTTGTACATACCTTTGTTTCTGAATGGTTTCCCTTCTAATGAGATGAGATGACAAGTCTTTTAATGCCTGTTTTAAAAACAGAGTACTTAATTTTATAAAGCTTAAAGCTAATGTTCTCGATAGTCTTCACATTTGTAATATTATTATCACTTTTTAGCTTTTATATACTCAATTTCAAAAGCTGTAAATATACAAACCCTGTAGATGGAATGATCAATATTAGATTTCATGCTTTTCTGCATAAAATATAGGATGTCAAGGAGCTCAACCGGTACAGTAGCCAAAAAGCTCATCAGTTGACCCAAAGGCAGCAGTGACATCCAGGAGTATACAAGAAGTTGGTCAATCTCAAGAAGGTATGCATGATCTACCATTATTTTAATCTGAACACTGTATACAAATTAGAGAGGGGTTAAGGTATGAAATTTAAAAAAATGCGGTCATCAATGCTTATTTAAATAAAATGACATACTTGGCACCCATTTCAGTATGATATGATGGTTCATTTTGCCTCAAAGTCCTTAAGGAATCAAATGGTATTGGTTGGAATGGCTCACTTTCTCCTTTCAGCAGATGAATTAAGGGGATGACCAAGACCCACTTTGGTGTGTATTTCCTTGCTTGACGGCAAAATGTCTCAACAATATCTGCAACACTATCAAGTAAAGGTCTTGTTAGGTTATAATGACATTATAACAGATTTGAATAAAAAAAAAAGAAAAAAGAAGTAACTTCAACCCAATGTTGGTACCCAGTGTGCTTAAAAAGTTGTTTACAATTACGGGCTGCACAGTGGCCCAGTGGGTAGCACTGTTGCCATACAGCAAGAAGGCTCTGGGTTCAATTCCACCGTGGCTGGAATTTGCATGTTCTCCCTGTGCATTCGTGGGTTCTCTCTGGGTACTCTGGCTTCCTCTCACAGTCCAAAAACATGACTATTAGGCTGATTACGTGCTACCTTAGGTGTGAATGTGTGTATGAGTGGTTTTTGTCCTGTATGTCTCTGTGTTGCCCTGCAATGGATTGGTGACCTGTCCAGGGTGAACCCCTGCCTTTCGGCCATTGTAAGTTGGAGATAGGCGCCAGCAGACCCACCTGACCCCAATAGGGACAAGGGTGCATAGAAAATGGATGGATGGATGTTTACAATTACGATACTTAATAACAAAACAAAAATATTACAATCCCAATAATGATTTAAAACTAAAACTCAGAAGCAACTAGGTAGATTGGAGTTTATAGGTGTGCTTCCACTGATGGAAACTTCTCAAAAATCAATAAAAGCAATTCCTGAAATTGACAAAAGCTTTTAGAAATCCACCCTATTACAGTCCTATTAGGCCCCTTTTTCCACCAAACTAGTGTTAGGCACTGGTTCTTTGTGTTTCCACTGACCAAGCTGGTTCCAAACTGGTGCATAGCTGGCACCAACTCTTTCTGGGGCCAGAAAAAAGAACCGTTTCAACGTGATGACGTCAGGGACTGGGGGCGGGGGTAAAGAATACAGGTAAAGGGCTGCAATTTTTAAACAACACTGGAGTTGCTTGTGCAACAAAAGAAAAACAATGAATCTGAAGTCAAAGCAGTGGTCAGTGGAGGAGACAATCATCCTGCTCCCAGTATGGCCCTCCACCAAAGCACAAAATAACTCGAGGGGGCTTCAAGGACCAAACCGGTGTTCCAATACATCCAGCGAGAGATGGCTGCGGGAGAGTATGAGCGCAATGGTAAGCAAATCATTAACAAGCTTAAAAAGGGTTGTTGTGGTTTTGTGGCGGTTGGATTTGGCGCTAAATCTACTGGGTAATACGCATATGCATGGAGCGATGTAATGACGTCGCTTTCTGGGCAGCACCAGTGTGTGGAAAAACAAACGGTTCTTTGTCGGTTTGCACTTGAAACCAGCCGCGAACAGGCTGTAGCACCAGCATGGAACCAGTCCTCGGTGGAAAATGGGTATTAGAGGGGTTGGGACTTTTTAGATGGACCATAAATTAAAGGTGGAGCTTCAACAAGAAAACAACTCTGGTTTCTGAAATGGTTCATGCAGTCAAAACAACCTTTAGTATATTGTAATATTGTTCGGATCTTATTCTTTGATTTGCAATCTAAAGTTTTGATGGCATTGTTACCACATTGCAGCAACAAAGAAGATTGTCTCTGCATAACACAATGTGATTAAGGTAAATAGGTCTGTTTAGGAGAACAGTTGAAAAAAACAACCAGATAAAAAGATTCCATGGGGGGAAAAAAAGGTCTCTTGATGATCTAGAAGAAATGGTCAAAAAAGTTTGGTCAAAGATATTGGTCTTTCTCACTATATTCTAACCTTGTCAAAAGTTTTAGGACAAGTTTTTTCCTGCTTGGAAAAAAGGGATGGTAGTTGGTAGTCTCGTCAAAATACTGTATTTTCCTAAAGATGTATTGACAGTAAAAGACGAGTTGGCCTCAAGTTTCACCTTTATAAGGCCTACAATGGAGACTTGAATTGTCCTCAGACAGTTTTAAAGCTGTTCACAACTTGACCAAAATGTCTCATAGTAGCATTATGTTTGATACACTAATGATTAAGAACATTAAATCACTTTGTGGCTAGGAGCCGTGACTCAGTTGATCATAATGACAATATTTTAGACTTTATTGGTCATATTGCCATACATGCTGACAACATATATTAAGTCTGCTTATAAAACTATATTCAGAACTAAATATTGAAAAAGAAATCAACATCATCATTAACAATGATTTTATTTCTGTGAAATCAAGTACCAAGGGAGAAATTCTAGCACTGAAGGGAGATGAGGTCACCAAAACACAGGACTATTAATGGGGAAATTAAGACTTAATTAAAAACGTCCAAAATAACTTCTAGAAATTAGTGGGGAGCCATGTAACAACTGAGACCAGATTAAATAAAGGGAATTAAGAAAATTTGAGAAAAGAGGCAGAACAACAAAAGAGTTAAGCAGTTATCGAGTGAAAGAGATTAGGTTAATCGTTTGGGAGCTTGATTACAAAACAAGGAGGCTGATTAGAAATACGTGCAGCTCTGAGGAGAACACACGAAAAGGGGAGAAATGACAGAAGAGCATGTCTAAAACCCGAACTGGGGAAAATGCAGAAAAAGGAAATAAGGAATAACTAAATATGAGGAATAAACATGATGTAACTAAAAGGAATCATTAATAAATTATTTAAATGTAAAATAAGTCAATATAGAGAATTTTTTGCAAGCAGGATCGGCAAAAACATGCAGATATTTAGCAGTAAATAAAAAAAAAAATTAGCCCAACTCCAAATTACTTTAAAACCTACAGGGACTGAAAAGGGGTCCGTTCTGACATTTAAATAACCAATTGTCATTAGTTTATTTGAGTCACTATTTCTGTGACTCAAATAAACACATATGACTAATGTGTGCTGATAACACTTGAGTGGAGTTCAAATTACCATTATCCTAACTATATGTTCAAAATTCTTCTTCCTTAACGTAGTTCCTAAATAGTAAAAAATAATTTGGTTAATTATTTTTGATAATTTCATCAGAAACCAAATGCCAACCATTACCTTTTTTGATCTGCCAGAGGATCTATGAATTCTCTCCAATCATCTTTGAAGTGATGCTGTGGCTTTTTGGGCAGACAAAGGAGATCACATAGAGCCAAAAACTGGTCTTTCTTGAAGCCTTTAAGATATTTGTTGTTGACAATCAAGGCAACAACTCCAGCATGTAGGGGTTGAAAGAGAGGTTTGTTGATGAAGTTGTTCAGAAAATCTCCGAGCATTTTGTTCACCTGCAATATCAGAGTTACAGAATCAGTAAACATCAAATGTACTCGAATTATCTGCTAGAATACTTGTTGGTTAACCAGTATTTATGTTTGTTTTGCCAAAAATGTATGAATAATTTGGGGTATGCAGTACTGATATTTACCTCATCTGCACCATAAGACAGCTCCCATTGCCTCTCATTACCATCATGAAGTAAAGGAGAGCTGTATTGATGAATAAACTGTTGCAGCAGAATAAAGAAGTTGTCTACATTTTGTTTATTCCATGTTGTAGGAAGATCAAAGATAATGCTTAACATATTCTTTCCAGCTTGATCTCTCCCCTTAAGCACATTGCTCCTTGAGGAATCCCAAATCCAAGAACGCTTGAGTTCTCGGTAGATGACATCGTCATATTGTCGCCATGACCCTAAAAATTAATAAATCAATGAGAGTAGTGCCAGTTTTCAGGACACAAATTTTAATTTCATACATTATTTTGCATCTAAGAAGTTGATATACTAGTATATGCAGTTTTGAGCAGATAATAGTTAGGAAGGAACATGTGCATACATTTTGAATAACTAACTTTAATTCTAAGTGCATAGCTTTCCAAATTATTCTCTGCAGTTCAGCAAATTTTAATATTCCCCTGTTCAATCTAAAAGCAATTTCACTTTCTTAATAGACAGTTTCTGTTGAGCATATGGGTAAAATTGTAAATCTATACCTTTACCTTCTGGACCTAAAAGCTTTTCCTTGATTGACAGGCACCTATTGATCAGTGAATTTCCCTCTTTTTGGTAGATGGTCTCGTAAACCCCTTCTTCACCATGCTTGCATATAATGTATTTGTAAGGGATGCTCATGTGAATTATATTCTTGGGAATCGAAATGTGTGTAGTAACAAGACGTTGATTGTTCCCGAGGTTCCTGTGAACCACAAGCACTATTCATTAGAGGCAAGCACAACAAAGATTAACAATTTAGCGCCGAAATCTCATAAATATTAGGCTATGTCTGAACAATTTTTTGTAAATCCATGTCTATTTAATTTGTCTTAATGAAAATAAAGGACATCTAATATTTTTCTAAAATGTTTTTAAATACAACCCCTTACTTCAAAGAGGACATTTCTGCACCCACTGAGTTCCAGTCCCGAAAAAGTTTTTCAGACATCAGGAAGATGTTGTCATCTGGATTTATGTCTTTTGAAGTTACAGCATAGAAGTATACTTGTATAAATTCTTCATTTGGTGAGCTGAAGCAAAAACAAATACACAAATCACATCCGTTAATGTTTTACATTAGTGTAGATTTTTTGTCGATTAAAGTCAGTAATGTTTCACAATTAAGGTAAGAAGTTATTCTTACATAACGTTTTATTTAAAAAATATAATTTTTATAGATACAGCTATTAAGTTTATATTGACGTACATCTGTACTTCAGTTGATGTTTTACAGATGCTTGCTGCCCCTGGATGACCTGCTTCCCCATTTTTGGATGGACTGGGAGAAGATGACAACTTTGTGACCCCTTTCTCTCCGATGGTTGTTTGCTGTTCTTGTTTTTTTGGTATGTTATCGGGTTTACCATCAGAGGCCTTTAAAAATAGAAAATATTAAGTAATTATATATAGTTTTTAAATGTATTGCATTTTATGCAATACATTCAATAAACTATAAATAAACTGGCTGCTTCTGTTGGATTTTCTTAAAAATATTAAAACGTAAAACATTTATCAACAATATAACCAAACATGTCACAAATAGTTACCTTTGCACACTGAGGTTTTCCTTTTGAGGGTGGAGACAAATCTAAATAGTTTTCATTAGTTCCTCTGTTTGTCCCAACTGCTTGGATATGTTGGGATCCATTTTGATTACTGATATTTTTACCACTGTTTACAGGAGTCTGATTATCATCTTTTTTCACAGAGACATGTTTTTCTTGATTTATTGTCATATCTTGGTTTTCAACATTGGTATGTTTCTCTGCTTGGTTTCCCCCATTAGCTGTTTGTTCCACTGACTTTGACCCAATTAAATTGGATTCTCCAGGCATCAATGGTGATGCAGTCATTGGCCTTGAAACAATGTCATTTGACCTGTCACAGTGAACCAGTAGGGCATCTGGGTGCTCTAGTAGACAGGGAACCGACAAGTTTGTTGTTGGTTGTTTTGTCTTTGTATTGCTTCCAGATGAATTGGAGGAATGTGTTAGACAAACAGATTGGTTTAATCTAGAGGTTTCATTAATGCATGCTTGACCCTTGTTCTGAGCAGGCACAACTACCAAATCCTCCTCCATATGTTTTTTTTCTTCGTGTACACTCTTTGGTAGTCTCAGTTGATCGGATGAAGATATATTAGGATCTGAAAGGTCCTCTGCTGTAGCAACATCTCCAGATGGATCTGAGTCAACCCCTGGCTCCTAAAAAAATGGCATGTTTACTGGATAGAACATGATAAAAAGTTCCTGAATTACAAAATACTGGAGAATTAAAGATATAGGAGAGGATCTTTAGGTCGTTCTCATTTTTACAACACTTCGCGTGCGGCACCTCATCTCCAGTAATGCCCCCTGATATCGGGAGCGTGCACGTCCTCAGCACATGCAGTTTATCAGCGAGTTCAAACACCGTTTTTGTCTGCTGTACGGGGAGAACCTCTCTTCAATGGTGAATGATGCATATTGTCCGTCCCGTTTTACTTCCTAAACAACAATCTCCGCATAGGCGAATTCAAACATGAGCGCGTTGTACGGGTCGGGTGGGTGGGGACATTAGTGATATACGTCATCGCGTAAATTAGATTTCCGCATTGAAAGCCAGTTATTTTTCACCACTGGTCGTTTTTGATTGGCTGTAATTTTCAATGGGATTTTCCATTGAAATTTTTCTATTGAAAATATCCTCTCCTATACCTTTAACCAAACAAAGTGAAATATAATAAAAAGTCATGTCAATTTGGGACCGTCATTAATACACATAAGATGGGTTAGAGTAAATCCTCTTTACAAACATTAGAACCGGGATGTCTTTCACAGCAAGCAGAACAGTTGGCCAATGCAAAGGCAGAAGTTCTTCACAATCCACACATTTTTATCATTTAATCTTAATTTTCTCTCAAATATTGTTTCACTACCTGTCTGACACACTGGAAGATGTTGAACTGTTTGCTTCAGCACAAGGCAGAGGCATTTTCAAGGAAACTAGCACTGCTGTGTTGAATATAACATAGCTGTTGTATGCTTTTTTGTGTGTGTGTGTGTCCTTGTTTTACAACTACATTTTGGAATAGAGGATTCATCACTCGTTTACTTTTTGGAGCTACATTTGGAATATGAATACATTTGTCATTACAAAGGCATTGTCTGCATGTGTGTCACAGTGTGGACCACTGTGACATAGATGTTGTCCACTGCAATCTACAATTTAATCATCACAGTCGTTCAACAAGTTTACCGTATAAGAAAATGTATATCATCTTTGTGTCAACAGAAAAAAAATAGATTTATAAACCTAGGAAATTTTGTGTTCACAAATCACACTGAGCTGATGACTGCCTAGTTATGTGGACTGATGTCAATTTCAGTGTTAATATCAATAAACCTTGTTAAACACACAGAAGCTCAGTTACCTCTCTCTCCTCTGATTTTGGGGAACTGTCAATGTTTTGGGTAACACCCTCATCTGGGGTGATTCCAGAAATAATTTTTGGGTTCTCCTTGCAGCATGTTTGTTCGTCATTCATTTGTCTATTATCATCATCTTGCTTTTCAGACACAATCAGTTTATCTTGAGACATCATCTTTTTTTCATCAGCTTCAAATATTGACAGCTTTAACACCTGTTGTTGAAGTCTTTGCTCAGGTGATTCAGAAGCAGTAGAATTACATTCTGCAGATGAGGTGAAAGTAACGCACATATATAACTATCAAAAAAGTGGCTTTAGTTGTCATCAGCACACTGCAATTCATCTGTTTTTTCTACTATACCTTTTGTTTGCTGCTTTGTCTCGTCAGTACTTAGTGTTGACAACTGAGCTGGGTTAATACATATCCTTGATCCTTTAGTTTCCCCACTGGATGGTGGACCATTCCCCTCAGAAGCCACAGGAATTGCCCCATCTCCTTCTTTCCATGTTCCTGTGATCGGTGAAATTACAACTATCTTCTCTGTGGATGCGACTTGGGTCCGGGTAAAGGATATGTCTCTTGTGTCCTCAAACACAGCATTGGCAGTATCATCTCTAGTAAAATGAGAGTCTGTCCT
>JAVLVB010000668.1:6172408-6186694 GCA_032876305.1 Orestias chungarensis | reverse complement strand
CCCCCCCCCCACACACTGTGTCTCCACTCTTCCAGTGTGAAGATGAAGCCGACCGGTGGCTGGTGATGCAGGCAGGCTGCAGACGTCATCAGTCCCTTGGGAAGAAGGCCTATTTTTACTGGTGGGCACAAATAACACCAAGCTGCAAAACATATTTATGGTAGCTCCTCTTATCCCGGTCTGCTAGGAAACATAGCTGCCTGTGCTCTGCACCTCCCTCTCCATTAATATTTTTCACAAATGCAAATCCGTCAAACACTGTGCCCAAAAGTCCAAATGGCAACGGCTAACATGGTTTTATGCAACCCTGCTCCAGCATTTCTAATGCTTTATCGGAAAGGTTTAAAACAAGATATTTTGTCTCCAATAAACAAAATATGAAAATAATGCAGGGACAAATGTGACATGATAAAATTATGAAAAACTTATAGGACTCATCTGTGATACAAACCAATGACAATTTAGACAAAACTAGCCCAGTCATAAAAATAGTTTCTGTCCTAACTACTTGTTTAAGGTGTTTTTATCTCATCCACAGGTTGGTGAGTGAGCCTCTACCTCCCCTCAATGAAGGGTCTGACCCATAGATGCGTCCTAACAGCTCTTTAAATCCAATCAGGAGGAGCTCGAAGATCCCCTGACTTAGGTGCCAGAAACGAAATGGCAGCTAGCTTTATAGCATTCAACTGAAAAGTTGGCTCAATGAAGAAAGCAGGATGAAACAGAAATTAAGAATTAACCATAAGCAGACCAAGTTTCAGTCATTCTGACTTAAACAATACAATTTATAAACTGGCAAAACATGCAGTAGTGAAATGTGACTTTTATTGTCAAAATACACTGTGGAACATGTCTTATTGTTTACCTCCAAGGATATTATTAAAACAAGTGAACTGGAATATAAATTACAAGATAAACTGTAGATGGACATACAAGACCTTTTGGAAAACTAATCCAATTTGTTGAGGCATTTAGAAAAGAAAAAATCATTGGAGATAATGTAGGTATTTCTAAATAAATATTTTAATGTATATTTAGCCTATCAATATACCATTCCAGTAGGTGGTGGTAATGTGCCAAATTGTTGTTAGTCATTTGCTATTGAATAAAAAAATAAAAAGAATATTCCTTGTTCGCCTTCTTTGATGCCAACACTTGAAGCCAAAACAAACCAGATCCAACATGGATTCTGATGGGACAGTACATCGTGTTAGATGCTATATGCAGCACCATCCAATCAAGATTAACCTGACATCTATTTTAGTTGGACTATGCAGCAATTGACTGGATTGTGGTAAATAAGACAGGAAGAGAGACACTGTGGCAAATCAGGTTGTCCTTCACCTTTGCTCTCAGTAGGTTGAAGAACTCCCTTCAAAATGTTCTATGTGAATTTCCTTACATCCTCTCAGGCTGCTTGCTTGATTAACGCCTGTCCAGACAACTTCACATCATACCGTTGTACTTACCTGCCTGTCCACCCTCTCAGCCCTTCTCTCTGCCTCTTCTTGGAGGAAAGAACCAATAAATCATTACCAACAAACACCAGTCAACCCTACCTGCTGATTCTCGCCTCTGTGGGTTTACTCATCTCCTTCATGGGACCTCCATCATCATCACAATGGCCTCCTCTTCAATGATCTCCACCATATGCTTTCTTTAACAATCACTTAGGTTCACTCTTAGCGCCATCCTGAATTTCCCAACTGGAACCTGGGAGGGCAAATTATTATTTTACTTGTGTTGTTAACAGCTTGGGGGGGACTTGCATAGACTAAACATGACAGATTTACAGAAAAAAAATAAAGTGAAAACTGTCATGGTTTTAGTAAGGGCTCTGTTTATTGACAATGATATTGTGGATGTGAATGGGGATCTTCGGAGCGGCTGCAGGAACTCGAGGACGACGAGGCAACAGGGAGCTCTGCAGGGAGGCAGACAGTTGAAATGACTGATCCGAGTGGAACTATGGTTGTGAATCTTACTTGTTGGAGAGTCTACCGCCAGGTAGAGATGACCGGACCTGGTTGACTTGGGTTGTGGTGTGTTGCGGATTAGTGGCGTGATCCAGAGAGGGGAGCGTGGATGGATGGTGGAGGCTGTCTGTTGAGATCAGATGGTGAACTGCAACTCGAGTAAACCCAGGATGAACGAGGAGGAACGAGGAAATGCTGACGTCCGTGAGTGAAGTCTTGAATCCTTGTCTTTGTAGAGACGTGAGTAATGTCTTCTTCTGAGAAGCATTCTTGAGCTGGAACCTGGGTTTTCCAAACACGAGAGTGGATAATAGGGACACAAGAGACACAAAAGCAACTGAACTCATACACTTTCCAGCTGAAATGTGAAACTTCTGTAAAACAGAAGAAGCCACTTTTTGCCCCCTTAAATCGATCCATAAACTACTCTTAATTATAAACATTAATCAAGGATCAACATGCAAGAAGAAACCAAGAAGAAGGGAGCGTTATGACCCTTCTTATCCTCTCCACCACTGCATCACAGTTGCACCACAGTTTATTTGAAGGTGCAATAAATGTATTTTTAACTTAAATGAAGTAGCCATTGCATTGTGTGCAAGGCATTTCATAAGCAAGGCAACTAGAAAAAAATATGTATATATATCTCTGACTAACAGAGAACTGAGTCTTGTCTTTCAGAACCAATAAAGAACTGTTCAAAAGATTCAGATAGTTTGATAACTTCAAAAATTGTACCCCATGGGATGAATATGTGTGTGGTGACTTATGAAACACTGACACCACTTTTGCATTTTCTATAATCTCTAAATGAACTTTATTTCACAATCTGTTTGAGGCTGTTGTTATGTCTGTTGTTCTGGACTTTTTTACTAGCACGCTTTTCTTTCCACACAACTTTCTATATATATTCTTGGATTGGAATCTCTATGCGGAGCCAGCATCTCTAGCCGTTAACTAAATTAAAATGGGTGAATGACTAAATGTGATTCGTCTTTTGTTGAAACATATCATATCTACTTGTAGTAGTTTTTCTAAATCAGCTGACCTAAATTAAAAGAATAATCGTAAAACAAACTTGAAACACCCAGAAGATTAATGAGAAAGTATTATGTATTATTCATTCACAAGTGCAGCAGATAGGAGTATACATCAACGTAGATATTATAGTGATTTTTCAAATGGTTTTGTTCTTGTAACAATTTACTTTAATCTGAAAACTACCTTTTGTTGTAAAAAGTAGGAAGATTTCAAACAAAGTAATTATTGTTGCCTATGTTTTTTGTAGTGGGTTAACAGTAATAGAAAATGTAATATATTGGGTAAATATAGTGTGTATTATGCTATTTAAATGTTTGTTGGGATAATGCATACATTTGAAATTGTGTTTTGAAACAGAGCTATTCTCTTTATCCCAAAGTGTTTTAAGGAATCTCACTTTTTACAGACATTTGAACCTTTTCTTTAATTGGGGCACCCCATCTCTTTAAAGACCCATCATTTATGAATGAAGGGCAAAGGGTTATACAGGATTAGCGGTAATCCTTAGTATCTCCTGTTGTGATTTTTCTAAGTCAAATAACATTTGGTTGAGTCCTATTATGTAAAAGATTTTATGAAAAAAAGCAACATTTATTCCAGAAAACTTTTAAGTCACCTGCAAACCAGAAAAGGAAACTGACATCATCATCATCTAGTCCTAGCAGAAAAGCACAAATATCGGATACAGTGTTGTGCAGCAAAGCAAAAGAAAACCCTTGTACTGTTTAGGTGATCAAAGAAATAATATACCAATATCAATAATAATATAGCCTCTTCTATCGTAAAAAGAGATATTTGTGTCTTAATGAATGCATTTTACAGTACTATGTAGGCCATGCATTTCAACAAAAGTTTTATGATTCATTTTATTTAGTCTTCAAAGTTATTAAATAAAATCAGTATTTAATCTTACAAGATACCTTGCTAACTTCATTAACCACGATGGTTTGTCTACGTTGTGTGGCAACGTATGACCAATTTATGGCATTCAGTTACCCGGACTTGAAACTCTATGAATTGTGGGGACAGAGCAGAAACTTTCATAAGATTAAAATAAAAACAACCATTCGGGCGGCAGAAAAAAACCACTGAGCCACTGCAGCAGCAGCAACGTTCTGGTCGGATGTGGCGCATCAACATATTTCTCTCCCACACACTTTTCAAATGTCTTTTTTATCTATCAACATAATCAAAAATGTTTGTAAAGACACACAGACTGTAAAAATAAATAAATTTAAAGTGTTTTTTTTTTTATGATCTCATTAGTGACATTTATTACGAGGAGTTTGGCTTATATAAGACTAACAAGATTTTCCATCAACCATGATTTACATTTTTCAGTTTCAAATTTCAGCTGGAAAGTGTATGGAAACCTTATTTTGAGGTTCATGACCCATGCTTATTAACATTTACAAAAAGATTAGATCACTACAGAACTGCAGTTCAGCAGATCCGACTAGTGTTGGGTGTTTTTAATAAACATAATTAGAAAAAAATTTACTGTAGTCTGTAGCAACTAAATGCCTATAAAAATTCATAGTTATAGGTGAGAATAGATTGATTTTGGTAAAAATAAAGTACTTACCATAATGCCATACAAAGGAATACATGTAAAAATGACTAATGGATCCCTTAAAAGTTTAAGAAATTTCAGCCAAACTTTTGCTTAAAAGAAAGTTCATGTTAATTTCTTTAATGCCACGTTTTGTTTCCATTTTAACAAGACGTAAACAACCCCTTTTACAGTAATAGTTACATAAAAAAAATATGGTCACACAAAAAAAAACTGTTTAACAATGAAGTGATGTGGGCGCGCCGAGATTTTGTGGTTAGGAGTTTGAAATTGTCAGCAAGTATCGCAGTCTGTATAGGTGTGTTGAGTAGAAACCACGAGTGCACACACAAAGATTTCTCTGTCACGGCATGAGGTTCCTACCTCATTCGTCAGTGTGGAACTTCACCCACACTTTGAAACCACGTCATCAGGCTCAATGGAGCAGCATTGTGGGATACAAATACATACGGCATAATGTTAATCAGGACTGTAAACAAGTATTTTAACAACTCCAATTAAATTAAAACAAATCAACTAGTAAATTTTGTGCAAGATTGATAGAAATTAATGTATGAATATGTCTTTACAAAATAAATAAAAGGAATAGCCTTAATACCAAAAAATATAATTTAGCAAATCATTTTTATCACAGAATCAGAAATATCTAAAATTTAAAAGAATATTATGTTTAAACATTTGAGTAATAAATAACTGAAGTACCAACACTAAACCCTGTGGAACTCTATCAGTTATATTTATTATTTGTGATTGTAAATCATAATTAAAATTAGGACTTATAAAAATTATGGTTTAAACGTTTTTTGAAATATCAGCTAGACATCAATTGTGCCAAAAATCTATGTTGATTTGTATAAATTTGTTCTGAATGTACAATGTTGACTTCTAAGTTTTTATAAATTATCAGGTTGCTTTTTCATTACTGTTTTACACAGTATCAAATATAGAGAGAGCTGTGCCTCTGTAATTTCATTGGGTGGAATTTTTATTGATAAAGGTAACATTTGCTATTCTTATTTTAACTACTGTTGCTCATTTGTGAATTTTATTCCTTTAATAAACAGAAACTGTGTTCATATCTTCAACATACTAGTGACGTCTATTTTGGATCTACTTTTCTTTCCATTGATTTCATTTGGACTAAGGTCGGTTGATTGACAAGGACATTCTGGTAGCTTTATTTTACTTTTCAAGCAGCCATAAGAGAATTTGTTGTCCAGAAAAGGAAGTGTAATGTTTAAATAAATTGCTCCTGAAAAGTAAAAGGTTAATAGCCATTAAAAATATGTCCATGTAGATGGGTTGTTTAGAGGAAAGCTGCTGTTAGGCTAAATTGCACACAAGTTGGGTTTATGTCCGTTTATGGTATAAAGTACTTGGCTTCGTTTCTTGTTGTGTGATACTTTGATAATGACGATCCATTTCAGAGGCCATAAATCAGTACTAAACAACAATGAATGGAAGTAACAGGGAGCAGAATGTCCTTGCATAATTTATCTATTTTTCTCTTGCTTCCTGTCTTCAATACAATTTCTCTATGGTGTTTCATTAAACATGACTCAGTTGACACATGAATTTGTGCTGATTTTAGTGCACTTGTGGATTACTTTGGTTGCTACTGAGGTCAGGTGTCAGTTAAACCCATTATAAATGTGTTTTCTGAGAAAACAAGATGGGTCAACAACCTGATGAAGAAGACTGGATCAGTTCTGGTGACGACTGTGGAAACCAATAAATCAAGAACATTATGGACAACCATGAAAATCCTCTTCATGAGACTTTCATTAGAAATTAGATTCTCTTCAGTCAAAGGCTTCTTCAGATTAGATGTAAAACGGACTGCTATAGGGTGTCCTTCCAGGCCACAGCAATCACCATCTATAATAACTCTAACTAAATGATTTACCTCAACAGCAATCAATTTCTGTTTGGGATAAATAAAGTGTTTTTGATTTGATGTTTTACGCAAGTAGTTTCCCTTATGTATACAGACTTGTTTCATAATCTTTTTCAAGTTAAATGTCAAACTATATTTTTGGGGGTAAATTTAGATTATACTGATTTAAACAGTTTATAGAAACAATTGCTACTTTGGTCAACTGGAAGAGAAAACTATGATAGTTTCAGATGAAACTGATGTAGCACTGCTGTGTAAAAAAGGGTGTTAGTTAACCATCTTTGAAATGGCTATGAAGAATGCTAATATTTATTTCTTTGTTTTTCAAAAACAAAATTGGCAAAACATAAAACCTAAAAAGTCAAAATATTGAAACAATATAGTTCAATGAACCCATGAGGTTTGCGTGTAAAGGTGAGCGTGACAAAGTAGGATATGATAAAAGGCTTTCAGTTTTGTTTCTGCACTCATAGCTCCTTCAAAACTGTTGAACAAGATCACGTCTAAAGATCACGTTATCTTTAGATTCCTTTTATGATTTTACTGTATTTAATTACACCCATGCTCACGGATCAAACTGTTTGCCAGCTAACAAAAAATAAAAACAGCAGGGCTAAAGACTTTCGTACAAACTAATAATTAATGCCTGTATTAAAATTACCACTGAATTCCCCACATCTGCCCTGCTACTGTAATTTACCTATGTGTTAAACCCAGCATCCAACAGCTACGCATTGTGTTACCCAGTGGAGACATGAACAAAAAAAATGTTTCTTTAAACAACGTGGAAGTTAAATCATTTCTCCACGTGCCAAGCATTCCTGACAACAATTAATCACAATTTGTCTGAACATGCAACTGGAGTTCAGAAATATGACAAATACTGCCAGAGATCTCGGTGTGCTCAGCGAAAATAAAGTTGACTCATACAAAGAATGCATCAGTCACACACTACCGGATACCTCTCGCTGGGTGGTGGTGCCACATCGCAACGTAATATTATGTGCAACGTTTGTTTTTCGACCCACTAATGTTTATGATCATTTTCATCTGTTTAATGTAAAAGGCCCTTTGTGTTTTACTCTTCTGCAAGGCAACATTCACGTCTAAAGCAAAACGGAGCTGATATTGAATCCTTGGGTTAAAAATGGCAATTTACTAGGGTTATTTACTTGAGGTCATCTTTGTAACTCTATGCTTGATCCTCATAGTCTCCTAATTACCTTCATATCAGCCCTATACTCCCTACTGTGAAAAAGTTCATGGTAAGTTTATCAAGGTATTGATAAAGAGCAGCTAAACATAATTGAACAATTGTTTCAGTTCAGTTTATTTATATGCCCCCAATTTAAAACGAGTGTCGTCTTTGGACAACTTAGTTGAAAGATCACTTCAGTCCAATTGGTCCTAGGTTATCAAAAAATTTATGTCATTCAGTTTATTATTAAAAACAAACTAAAAGAGATTTTCAGTCAGAGGAAGCCCAGTAGATTGCATCGAGCCATTGACTTATTCATTCCTCCTAGACCAGCATTAAGCTACTGCTGACTTTACAGTAATCCCTCATATATCCCTGATAGTGAGCATGTATGACAAATTCAGAGAAAGCTTTCTGAAATTTAGCACCAGTTACTGATAACTGTTAATTGTTTAAGTTTTCATAGAAATATTCATCCTAACATAAACAAGAACCACACTTTCTTTTGTTGCAGTTTCCACTATGTGTAGAAAAAAACTGTCTTGCATTGATTAAATTTTTTGGCTATATATTTATTTTATTCCGTATCCATGTACAATGTCTATAAGACACCCAAATACCTGTCAGTGTTAAAGTTCATGTTTTTCTCCTTTCTTGTTTTTTGTATTATTAGATACATTTTAACGGGGAAACAGTGAGAGGGTGTGCGGTGTGTGACATAAATAGTAGTTCATCATTTCCCAGCTACCGTCGGCAGGCCCACCACCCCCACTCTTCTCTGAGAAGCATTTTTTAGACCAAAATATCTCTCCCCTGTTGGTTAACCCTCCTCTCCTCCTTCCCCAGACACACACAGCCACCTCCATTTCCGCCAGAGATGTGACATCGCAGCGTGTACCATGTGATCCACCCGCGCAAAGCTTAGCGGTGATGGATGGGGCCTACCTGTGACGCACAGAGCTGCTAGTGTAACCCTGTACGAGCTGAAATTGAGAGAGGAAAACAAAGGCCTTTATTCCGTCACTTTGGAATAGCGTAATAGGATGGCACTGACGAGGTATTCACAAAGCTGTAGATATTTTGAAATGGCCACAAATTCATAAAAGGAGGTTCAAAAGGTACCTTTGTATTTGAATACTGATACCAAAAGAGAATGCTAGTTTGTTTCTATACTAGAAACAAACTAGCATTTTATACGTTTAAAACAGTAACTTGGAAATTCTCAAGTCGGAAAAATAAAAAACACTATTTGAAATGCTGTGACAGGTCAGCTCGTACCACCCAAAAAAACAGAACAATATTGAGCTGATCGCTGACCAAAGGAAATGTTGAAACCAAACCAGTTCCCGGTTCGACTTCCCCGAGTGCTGACGTCTGGAAACAAAATGTCTTGACGGTGGGTTGAAAAGAGAAGTGAGCAGTTTTTCCTGGTTCGACTCCGACCACACAGACATGTCAGACTTTCTGTTGAGGGATAAAACACAAAATGTCTGACCATTACTAAAACATCGTTTTTAATCAAAATAAAAAAATCTTGACCTACACTAGCACTTTAAAACTTTCATGGCTTAAACAATTTGCAGTCTATTGTGATTTCCTGTATTTAATTCTTATTTTTTTGAGCATCAGCGTCATACATTCATTGGTCTATAAATGGACTTTTGTATGTTTGAAAGTCCACTGTAACTATAAATGTTCATGATGGCATTAAATCCACAGTTAGTCTTATCTCAGTTTGTACTTCATTCCTCTTTTCCATGGCAACAGAGGCATATAAAAGATCGTCCATAACAAACACGTGCACTGCTCTGTATAAGAAACCTATTACAGGGAAACGTTACTTTTTTTTGACTGAAAAAAATGTCACCATAAATCACATTTAAATTGCATGTTTGTGGAAAACATATAAAAACATAATTTGGTTAGAAGCTAACGTGTTAAAGAAACAGAAAAAGATTTCATACTGTGTGAAGGTCAGGAAACAATAAACATTAACATATACATGTATAATCCAAAAGGTTGAAATATGTGAAATATCAATTATAATATATTATAATTCATGTCATTATTGGTTGAAAGCTACAGTAATGAAACACAGAAAGAGCTTTCCTTTGGCTTTGGAGTCGTCTTTAAGAAAGCAGCATTTACACAGTGTGTGAAATATCAAAGGTGGTTCTCTTCAAGGTGTTGACTTTTATGAATTAGTAATAAGGCTTCAAAGGTGAATGTATTGAACTGAATTACATAAACATTGTCACGGACATTTAATCCTGAAACAACAACAATCTGAATAGCAATAACAGGTAATGCCTGGGGGGAAGGTAATCTGTCACAGTAGCATACAAAAACACTAATCAACTATTTTAAGACACACAACCATACCTGTACACACTCCCACCTAAGAACAATTTCCCTCTTCAACCCAACAGTCATGTGTTTTGACTGTAGAAGAAAGGACCCATGCATGCACAGGGAGAAAACGCAACCTCTGAGCAAAAACACCCCAGACTGGGATTCCAACCCGGGACTTGCAATAAATTCAATTGAACTGTACTAAGCAGTTAAGAATGAACCACAAATGACAGCATATGGTATAGACCGGAGGTCTTCAACAGGGGTCCGCAGACATACTGCATGGGGGTCATGAAAGTTTTGATATATATATATATATATATATATATATATATATATGTATATATATCAAGTCCATAGACCAAAACCCGTGTCGGTGCGCGTTTTGATTTCAGCAAGTCACATGACCGATAGGGGGTCCCCGCTCCATCTCACCATCAGTTTGGGGGTCCTTGGCCTGGAAAACGCTGAAGACCCCTGGTATGGACATTCTGTCAAGACACTGAGATGTTACAGCTTATAAATAAATAACATAATTTTGAACATCTCACAAAAGTATATGAGGTGTATACAACCGCATACATAATCATCACAACACAAATAAGGTAAAACAATCAAACATCCCAAAAATCCACCAGAAATTGTAGTGGTTCTACAATTATCAACAGAGTGAGACCTCTGTCTATGTTTTTACCATCTCCGGCTGTCTGACTGTAGAAGGTACTTTCTGTCCAATGCGGGTACCGTGCGTGACGTGTGGTGACGCCACGGAACGTAACCTCGTAAAACCGCTGGAGGCGTCGCGTGCAGCCAACACTCGGCTTCGGCTGCTCCGACTAACCGTTGCTCCGGGCTCAGAGGCGAACCCGACGTTCGTCCGCAGCTTTCTCCCGCCGCAGGGTCTTTCTGAGGGCATGGACAGGACGCCGCGTCCGGCACACTAAGGTATTCAGCCAACACTCGGAAATAATGATGAAGAAGGACATCAACCTGACCCTGGTGGACGACGCAGACCTGAAACCGCACCTCCGCGACGCCGAGAGCCTCCTCAGCTCCCCCGACCTGGGGCTGCTCAAGCTGGCCTCTCCGGAGCTGGAGAGGCTCATCATCCAGTCCAACGGGCTGGTCACCACGACGCCCACGAGCTCCCAGTTCCTCTACCCGAAGACGGTGACCGACGAGCAGGAGTTCGCCGAGGGCTTCGTGAAGGCGCTGGAGGATTTACACAAGCAGAACCAGCTGAACGGAACCGCTCCCAGTAACGGCAGCCTGGAGCTGGGGGCCGACATCCCCCCGGCTACGGGGCAGCCCGACCTACCGGTGTACACCAACTTGAATAGCTACGGCGGCGGGCCGCTGGGGACCACAGTCAACTACTCCACGGACACGGTCCCCTTCCCGCCGCCCCCGTCTCATCACCTGGGGTCGGCCCCGCTGCCCCCGGAGCTCTCCCGGGTTCAGCCGCCCAAGGAGGAGCCTCAGACGGTGCCGGACGTCCAGAGCTTCGGGGAGAGTCCTCCGCTGTCTCCCGTTGAAATGGACTCACAGGAGCGCATCAAAGCCGAGAGGAAGAGGCTGAGGAACCGCATCGCCGCCTCCAAGTGTCGGAAGCGCAAGCTGGAGCGCATCTCCCGTCTGGAGGACAAAGTGAAGAGCCTGAAGAGCCAGAACGGGGACCTGGCGTCCACCGCCGGCCTGCTGAGGGAGCAGGTGGCGCACCTGAAGCAGAAGGTGCTCAGCCACGTCAACAGTGGCTGCCAGATGTTACCTCACGAGGTCCAGGTTCACTGACGGGGGAGAACCGGGCCGAACAGCCGACAAGCTCCAGACTTTATTCTGTTTGTGGTCCAGATGAGTGCCAATCCGGCAGGCGGACGTCTCCTGAGCCGGCCAGAGGCATAATCGGCTCAAGCGGCTGTTTAGGGCCGTAAAAAGGATCCAGCCCCCCCCCCTTATTATGACACTTAACTCAGCTCACGCTTCACTTAATTGTGAGTTTTTGGCTAATTTAATAGATCTCAGAGTTTACCAGTTTAATAAATGAAACTGAGACTCAAAAGAACTGGTGGGCGTACTAGTTGTAAATAAACAAAGAAGTGTACATATTCACTAGGGATGCACCGATTGCTGTTTTCTGGCCGATCACCATTCAAAGAACCTGCCAATTTTGGCTGATACCTATTTATTTATTTTTTACGCCAGTGTGACAAAGTCGCTATATTGGTAAATGTTGAGAGGAGAGACGGTCGAAAAGATCAGATTCACTACCTTACCTTAAATCTGGGCTGGCTGGCCGGCCAAGTTATCGGTGCACCCCTGATATTCACTACTTCATGCCATTAGTCTAAGCTTTTCCACCGTTGGTGTTTTGAGGTGGAGTCAAATTTCACACACTCGGCGTGAAACCTCGCCTGTCGTTTAGCCGTTCCGCTTGGGAATGCTGTTGGCGTTTCCTTGGCTCTGGCCGCTGATGCTGTGTAGGTTTGGTGAAATTGTAAGCATACATGGTGGAACATAGCTCAACAAAACGCTTTAATGGCGTTCAGAGAAACAAGGGCAAAAAAAAATGTTATTCCTAGATGTATTTCCTTAATTGCTTTCAGTTGCTGATTGGTTTGAGTCAAAAGATGCCTCCAGCCTAATCTGTAACCCTGTTCTACCTCGTATGTGTCTCTGCTAGTGGGTGGAAAAAGAAGAACGTTTTTAATAAGTGTTTACTTGACTGTATACAGTCTCAAAGCTGGACCAAACGGATATTTCTACATGATTATGCACATTAACCCTCAACGTAAAGGAGGTTCGTTGGAAGAAAAACAAAAAAGCTTTCAGTTGGTATGAGATAATCTCAGTATGTAACGTATTTACTTTGTATTTCTGTAGGCAAATATTTGCATGTATTGGACAAACTCGAATGTTGCCCTCTGAGTGTTACAGGGCACGATTTTCTCTGTTGTTTACCTTTACATGTGTGTGTTTTGTCTGTTTTCTGTTTTATTTTTTTTACTCTGGTGTCATTATTTCTGTGTTTTGTTTCATAAACTGTTGTTATATTTCTCGTAGCCTACAGTCAGTTTAGGCTTTTGCTGTCGTGTTTTGAAATAAAATGCTGCTCAGCAATGAACATTTTGCTTTGTCTTTGCTCATTTATGTGTTGATGGTGATATTTGGATACCTATCATTTCCTGAAGCAAAATAATTTTTATGCCCGTTCAGATAATGCCTCCCAATTTAATGAAACCTTAATTTGTGAAATCTACATTATGTAAGAATTCAGATCCCATAATTTCTCATCTCTGGACTCAAAGCCTAATCTTCAAAAAGAGGAATTACTCCACCTGGTGGCTAAATTTAACAAGTACATCAATCTAATAAAATAAATATTTACACGTTACCAAGTAAACCAGCAGGAAGGGATTTAATTGACACAGTGCTATTTATATGGATATATTTTTTAATCAAAGACTGTTTAGCTATGTTTGAATTAGGCATTTTAAATGAACTAATAGTCAATAATTGCTAAAATGTATATATAGTGACGTTGGGTCTACTGATAAATTATTCACTTCACAATGAGCCTATTTTGGGTTTAGGATGAAGTGAAATTTACAGTGAAGCATCAAAACAATTTGTTTATTACTTTTACTTTTAGTACTTGGAATTATAAACAGAATTTTACCTTATAGCATTATAACAAAAGGATTTAATTGGACTTAGCTGTTTTATTGCTTGTGATGTAAACAGATCAAGTTCTCTGCCAAAGTGCTTATAATTGTCATCTGTGGAATAAAATCAAATTAATCTTGGATGTTGAGGGATTTAATTTTGTCTTTTTCATTGTTATCAATGTAAAAAAAACAAAAAAAAACTAGTTTCTTTGACTATGAATGAGGAACAATTAGTATAGTTTAATTCAATACTCTTTAGTTTGAGTGTTAATATCTAGAGAACCAAAAACAGATTTTATTGATTCATTTCTAGCGAATCCCGGGGAAACGTTTTACAAATCCACCAGTTATTTGAGTCATATTGACGTTGTCAAACGGATCATTATATATGTATGTATTCTTTTTACATATATACATTTTTACTTTATTTCTTTTGCACCTTTTAAATATCTCATCATTTTATTTTGTGCACTCATATTGCATGCTACAAGTACTTCTTGAGAGTTGAATGGTTCTTCTCATCAAAAGTATTTCATTGCATTGTCGCCTAGGGTTATGTGAATATGAAGGGTAAACAATGTTGC
>JAVLVB010000668.1:6116103-6160303 GCA_032876305.1 Orestias chungarensis | reverse complement strand
TAAGAATGGCAGGTTTGATATGGGCCGATAGTTGTTCAGTACTGTGGCATCCAGACTGCTCTTCTTTAGGAGAGGCTTAATGACAGCAGTTTTCAAGGCCTTTGGGAATATTCCAGTCTGAAGTGAGATATTGACTAATTGAGCGAGTTGTGGAAGCAAACTGCTCAGCACAGACTTTAGGAATCTAGTGGGTAACTCACATGAAGTGTGTCAGCTCCATATGTCTAACTGGGGGTAGAGGAGCTATGTCTGTTGTGGAAACCAGAGAGATTACTCCACGGGTCTCTTCAAAATCCAAGTAAATAAATAAGAAACCTTATCAGCTATTGGTGGGATATGACAATGTAAACAAAGGTTAAAAACCAAGTTAAATCCTGCAGCGACCTGAGCCATCGCCCCACTCTGAGACTTCCTTCACCCTTCTCTATGTTTAGACTTTTATCTCGGCTCGGCTGCAGAGGAACCCAAGAAGCTCCTGCCAATAATGAACCAACAAACAACCGCTCTCCTCTCGCAGCCACGGCCTATCAGCTTACATGAAGGAACAGAGAAATGCTTGTTAAAAATTGAACAACTCCCTTTTCCCTGGACACTGAGGCAGCGAGAGGCTCTGCACAGGTGTGAAACAACCAACTATTACAAACTGGACCAGTGAGGTGCTGAGAAAGTTATTAGAACTACAGAGTAATGCATTTCTGATTTTTGTTTATTTTTGATGAGCTAATACTTATTAAACCATATTAAAAACTGTTGATTCTGAACGGTTTACTGACATGGTTGATTTAAGTTTATTGAAGCCCCTTGGTTTTTTTTTTATCCATTGTTTTAAAGTTGAAAGGCAAGACAAAGAGATGTATTTATTGTTTAACATGCTAGCAAGTTTGAACACTTAGTGGAAATTAATTTACTTTACAAGAACAAATAAATAAATAAAAAAGTTTATTAATGGAGGAAAATTTAGAAAATCATTTTTCCAAAGATTGGAGATCCCAGCAAATTACTCTCAAGATCAGATCATGCAACGATTAGAGAAATGGTTTGGTCAAAACCCGGATAGCTCAATCTTACTCCTGAAAAACAGTAAAAATATTAGTTTTTTCAAAAGAAAACTGAGAGCAACAATAAATGATATCTGCACTTAGTTAATAATTATATCAGCTTATTGTTTTACATATACATCTGACTGCATCCATTTGACAGTAGTTAACCTAATCTATAATGAGGAAACAGCGATTTGGTGACAAAAATGTTTACTGAAATCAAATCTGCACGTCACATTTGGTTTTTGTGTCTACTTTGACCAGATTTATTAGAACTCTATGTTGTTGTGTTATTGTCGCCCTGCTCTGCAGATGTTCCTGCCTATAAACTTATTTATTTACATTCTTGTTTATCGGACTTATGGTGTCACAATGAAGGAAATTAGGCAATTAGATGTAAAAAGTTAGAAAGTTAGAAAGTTTAAGTCTTTAAGTCTCTTCAAACTCTTAGTTTATTTTTAATTATTCAAAATTTCCCTGAAATTTTGAATAACCCCTTTCATAATAATATGAAACACACCATCATTGTACTTTACATGGCAGACATTTAACTTTATCTTTCATTTTAATTGCAGAAGCAAACCTTAAAGAAAGTTTCAAAATTGAACTTCCATACCAGCAACTTTCTGATCGTCAGCAAATGTACAATCTGAGGTAGAGTCTGCCAAATTATTGCTGAGGACCAAAGTTCTGGCTTGAAAATCGAAACTAAGCAGAGATTACAGGGGTTTAAAAATAATTGGTCACTTCTGCAAGTCTGGATGTCATGAAACACCATCTCAGACTCTTGTTGGCTTTCAGAAGTGGCTGTTCAGCAAGTGCTGTGCAGAGAGATTACTGCAGTCCCCTTTCTGCCTTCCTGAGATAAGCTGCAAAAAAGAGAGCTGCTGTAACCTCCGCAAAACTCTAATTTGATGCACAAGCTCACAGTTGGACGACTCCTTTACAAAACTCAGAGTAATTAACAAATTCTCACCAATCAAACTCGTTTCGGCAGCCTTAAAGAAACAGTCAGATTAAGCTGAATTGCTTATATGTACTTAATGTTTTGAGTATTTATAGGATTGATAATTTAAAAATGCTTAATAAATATAACCATAACCCTCAACTTTATTGGTATATTTACATAAAGAACTCCATAACAGTAAACTATAAGCAAAATAAAAATAAAAATAAAATGCAAACCCTAAAAAGATCCAATGCATCTCAATCTCAATTTAAATACAGCTGTTCTTTAAATCACAAAGTTTGTTTCAGAGAATATTAATAGGCAAATAGTATTATGGAGGTCAAGACACACAACAGATAAGTCAGGGATAATGTTATGGAAATGGTTAAAGCAGAGACAGTTCATATAATATTGAAATCTTTGAGCATCTTACTTTGGAATTTAATCCATCATCTTTTGGCAAAAATACAACAACTTAATGCGGGTCCATAAAATTGGCTTTTAAAGAAAAAGGCCAGAAAGAAAGCTTTTGTTAAAAACAAAAGGCTTAGGATTTCTGTTTGCCATTGTGACTTTAAGGGACACACCAAACATGTTGACGAAGATTATCTACCAAACCCAAATGTTCCCTAAGTGAAACACAGCGGTGGCACCATCATCTTTTTTTTATCAGTGGGGACAGGAAGTTGGTCAAACCTAATTAAAGACTAAGGAAGCCTCAAAACTGGGGTAAGGTTTCATTTTCCACTAGGAAAACAACCCTTAAACCGATATTAACAGATGCTTTCTATCCACTCGGAATGAGCTTGAGCTATTTTGCAAGCAAGCTTTGGTGACGATCAGACAATGATAGCTGGTAGAGGAATACAGTAAAAAAACATTCAGCTGAAGATACACTAAAATGTGACTGTAAAGCATGTTAACTTAGGGAGACTGAATATTCACACGAAAGCCATAAAACAAAATATTTTTCTTCTACTGTCCAATTATGCACCTCTTGTAATTGTAGCATGATTTAAAGCAACAACCACGAAGTTTCAGTTTTGGTTCATTTTGGTGGCCAGTGTGGACAAAAGCTGTACTGTTTTCATAGGGACTTTACATTGACTTCCTTTCATTTTGTATGGATTTCTTGGTCTTAGCAGAACTTTGGAAAACCTGACTAAGTACCGACGAGTTGATTCAGCCGTTCGATTCAGGTGTGTTGGACCAGAGACGCATTTAAAAGTCGCAGGACAAAAGGTGATGATCCCTGCAGTACAGCCTAACAGTAATTTGCCGCACCCAAGCCTGAAAATTTCTTGATCTGCAGTAAGTCAGTCAATTGTTCATCTATCATTTACATTTATGCATTTAGCAGGCGCTTTTATCCATGGCGACTTACAAAAAGAGGGTTTAACATTGAACTACGACGCAATTTACTCAGTTACCTGCAATATGCTAGAAAAGGATTTAGCATTAATGATGACACTCATTTACAGCATTTAGGTAAACACAGAAGGCCCAAGTACCATACATAGAGTGCTAAATAATATCAGGGGGGGTAATAAGTGCATTTAGATCTGTCAGGGCAAGAGATACTCTCCGAAGAGCTGGGTCTTCAAGGATTTCTTGAAGGTGGAAAGAGAATCTGATGCTCTGATAGTGCACGTAAGGTCGTTCCACCAGCGAGGAACCACAAATGAAAAGAGTTTAGATTGACCTGCACGGGGCCTTGGTCGCGTTAGTTGGCGCTCCTTGGAGGAACGAAGCGGACGGGCAGTGACGTAAGCCTTTAAGAAGGTGTTGAGGTAGATGGGCGCTGATCCATCAAACACTCTGTATGCCAGCATGAGTGATTTGAATTTGATGCGTGCAGCTAAGGGAAGCCAATGGAGTTCAGTGAAAAGGGGTGTGACATGCGCTCGCTTTGGCTGGTTGAAAACCAAGCTAGCTGCAGCTATCAGTCAGACTTTGTTTTTTTTTTTACAAATACAGAATATAGCAAACAGTGGAGAACTTTCCCAGTAATGACAGACTGACCAAATTACTTTGTGAGGTAGTCGACTCATCTAGGAGGGCAACATAGTGTTTACTATATATATATATATATATATATATATATATATATATATTCAATTAATCTCTAAATTGCCTAGCAGATAGAAAGTAACATTAGAAGAACAAAAAACAAAAAATCAAACAGGACGTCTCGTTTTAACATGAACTCTAGGTTTGTGCATTTCTGGTTAAAACATGTTTGTTTGGTTTTAGTGAAGTTATTTACACTGGGTGGAGTATCCATAAAGTTTACTCAGGGATGAGTAGCAATTCTTAACGTATGTAAAAGTAAACAGTATGGTGCAATAAAACTACTCTGAAAGATTTATTTATTCTTATTTGAACTCAGGTAAATTTGAGTAATTCCTGCCCACCTCTGGTGAATAATTGGTCGTGAGGAGAGGCAGGGATTCTCCATGGACCAGGACAGGGCAGCACAACATTACACATTTATCCAAATACACATATAACTCAGGGAAATTTAAAGAGACCTGTTAAACTGTGGCAGGAAGCTTAGAGTACCTGGGGAGAACCGGTGCATGCACATGGAGAAACTTCCTTGCAAGACAGCAGGGCTTCCAGCCACCTTGCTTTTTCCAACTAAAAAGTCTATTTTCATTGTTAAACGCTGAGAATACTACAAATTCTAAGAAAAATAAGAGATAAGACATGACTGCAGTTTGTTTATCAGCTGCCTATTCATGGACCTATACAACTGTGTTATGTTTTCTCAACTAATGCAGTTTCATGCAATTTAACTCTGATTGCTGATCTTAAGGACTACTTCAGGTTTTTTTTTGGTTTTTTTGCAACTGCTCTTATAAACTACGCAATGCCAACCAACCTAAAAAGGTTTGATGGACATTAACTTTTCCAAGAAACATCCTTTTGTAGTCATAAACAAGGATTTAAAGAAAAATTCAAGGGTTATATTACTGAAAGTACATAATAAATCACTGATTTTAGTCATCTGACTTACTGAAACAGATTTTAAATATTAATTACACACAAATTGATGTTTTATTTGTGATATAAGATCCAACCAATAAAACAGCTTTTTTAATACAGAAATATGGGATTCATTAAAAGTATGTTTAATACCTACTTGAAGGTTATTATTTTCATAAGCTAAGTTTTATCTGAGCAGCTATCCTTATTCTGATTAGCCTGTGTTTGACCTTTTTCCTTATAGCATCAGTGGTAGATCATTTAAACTGGTTACAATGATTTCCTGTCTCTGACTTGGTTTTTAAGCATTCGTTTCTAACGGCTTTAACATTGGGAAATATTCCACGAATGTTATATATCGTCGTTTTATTAATTTGTTGAGCCATTTTTCTATACATTTAATATGATTATTTTGTATGAAAATCAAAGAGGTTCTAAGTTTAAAACAGCCATTTGTTGATTGGGATCGGAGTCAGAGCCAAGTCTTTGCTGATTAATTCCAGTTATTTTAATATTTAAAAGGAAAATAAATTATATTTTAGCATTGTATCAGTTTGGTTTGAGGTGTGGAGGGTTAGGGTGCAGTTTTTTTAAGCAGAATCTGCAGCCATTAAATATCTGACCTCACAGCAATCTGCTTGTGTCTGCATCTGTGACCAAAACTAACCGCTAGACGTAGTTCATCTGGTTTATACTCCGACGAGATGATTACAGGAGTGATACGAAGCTTCACCGCCATGTCGCTAACTCTCCATGAATGAGAAACAGCAATTACTGATTAATACAACCAGACAGTGAGAGTATTAGTCAGCTACCGTCCGGCACCACAGTAGCCGGAGACTGCATTTATTCCTCCAATCACGTTCAACCTTCTTCTTCTAGGAAGCAGGAGGGTGCAGATGAGAGGAGCAGGCGCTATAAATAGCCATTCTTTCATTTTTCATCCCTCTTACTCTGAACAGAAGCAGCAAAGGAGAGCCGGCCGAATGTGGACAATTTTTTTTGTTTTATGTAGGTGAATTCAGGACAGCTAAGATTAAATACAAAAACCTTACCTCTGTCTGAGGAACACTTTGTCCAGCTGCTAGGAGGAATGTCTTATTCCTGCTTTAACTGTCGGCTGCTTTAGTGCATCAAGCGCAGATTTGCTCTGCATATCCTGCCTTTAAGGCTTCCTTTTGTTCTTGTTCAAAGGTTGCGCCAGCCGTTCTGCAAATGCTTGAATTTGGTCGGCATCCAGAATATAAAACTGCTGATGCTGAGACAGATTCAGATGCATTCAGGTGCCAGCCACAAAAAAACAAGTAAAGATTACAGCAGGAAATTCTTATCTTAAAAAGCAATAATCTGAAATTTACTGCAGTTTTCATTTAGACTGTAACCACAAACTGTCTGACATTTGAATGAAAACGACTAAATGGATGGAAGTGGGTTTCTTGCCATGTGAAGCAGAAGATAACATCAAGTCCTGCCAGCAGATCCAGCAGCTAAACCGAAGACTGTGAGCTCAGGATTTTTGTTTCTTTAAATATAAATTAACATTAAACCCTATACAGACTCTCTCTACAATCTATTATATTTTTATCCCTCTCTGCACATTTCTAAACATGCAGTATCACATAGATTTTTTAAATTTAGTTATAATGTGTGATATATTGTAATATCCATCCCTGGATCCGACTTAATGTCCAAACCACAGGATCTCTTCATATGGCTCAGTGTGTCTCATTCACTAATGAATCATGTTTTAAAAATATATATTGAAGATAAGATTAACTCTGCCGTTGCCTTATCTGAATCTAATTCTTCTTAGTTATTAATCTTTATTTATTTATTTCCATGCCCTGATCAGTTCAGATTCATTTAAAAACCATTAGATGGTTTGAAACGCCTTTTTCCCCTCAGCGATCCATTTCATCCTTCATTTATTCATCCATTCACACATTTTATTGCCTCCATCTCCAGCTCCTCTCTGAACAGCTGTCAGGGGGAAGAAACGCTTTAATTCAGGTTGTTTTCATCTACATGGTTTTACTGGGAATGATCAGAGTGGATCCAGCAGGTTGTCCGGAACAGATCTATTTATGCTGAGCCAGGAAATCAGCAATAAGGATAATAAAACCTACCTTTGCAGATCTCTATCCGGCTGCTGCTGTGCACCGTGTTCAGCAAACACTGACTGTCAAGTCAGAGAGGAAAACCAGCCTCACATCCGGTTACTGGCTTCACAATAAAAGCATTCAGACAACCTTCTGTTTAAAAGGTCTGCAGTCTCTTTAGAGTACCAGTAATGACTACTGTGGAATGGTAAACATTTATATCCATGTTTCTTTCATATATATTCATGTTTCTTTTCATACTAGAAGTGTGTGCATATAACAAAGAGCTATAAATTCCTGATAAGGCCTGTTTATTATCTCTCTGAGGAGCTGAGTTCAGAGGGGCACGGGAAGGGGGCTATCCATCGATCCCTAGCAATAAATCTGTTAGTTGGGGGGTGAAACCAGATGACAAAGTTGTACTATCTTTTCTTCCTGTGTCTGCAGACTGATGGGGTCAGTGAGGGGTCAGTGAGGAGGGGGAATAATGGTTTCTGCAACAGTTTGTGTAAATCACATGTGATTTGTTTTATTACTCTGTATACTCCCTACTTTCAATAAAATAGCCTGATGCAGAAGTAGAGCTCAGACCCGAGTAAGCCATTGCACTAGAACGGCCTCGGCTCTCCCTTTCTGCAGAAAGGAAACTCTTATATCGCAAGACGTTTTTTTGACTGAGCGATTGTGAGTTTATATTTTTATTTGAACATTGTGAGAACCTGAATACGCTGTCCTGAGATACACAGTTTTTACATTCCTGGGACTTGTGAACTCCCACAAACAGGAAGTGAACGTGTTTTTTGTTTTCTAATTTTAGGTTTTTCTTTAGCTCGATTTATGCACGTTGAAAGTTTGACTATGATCTGAAACAAGGAATGGGAGCAGCTGGTCAATCATCTCAATCGATTACGTTGGATTTTTATCAAACATCTGTCTGCCTAACGATACGCTGGATTAAAGAGGAACAGAAAAAGCAAATACTGTTCATGAGACTTGCTGCAGAGCAATAGTCTTCAGTCAGAGGCCTTAAAGAATCACTGTAAGTCTGACAGCTACAGAAGATCCCACAGCCTTACCATCCATGACGACTTCAAGATAAAACCATGATATTCAGTTTAACTTTAGGGTGAAATAAGTTGTTTTTATTGGATTTGAGATATATAGCTCTATCGCATTACTACACCAACAAATTAAATTGGTAATAAAGTGAAACCAATGTATTGAAGAACAATATAAGCCTTTTTTCTCCATGTTAATTTGGTTTGTAATGCTTTGTTTTTATTGCAAAATGATAATAACAACAGTTCGATTGCTCCATTTTTAATTATATGTTTTTGTGTGTAAAAATGTGGATCATGTTTGTCATTTTGCATTTTTAATCTTTCTTTATTTGTGAAAGGCTTATGTGCACTTAAACAAACTCTGTATTTTACTGATATCTAAAACAAATCATTCTCGTTGATTTTTTATCTTTTTTATTATTATTATGTCTCATACTTTCCCTTACAAATCTTCCACGTATTTGTCTGCCATTGTTTTGAAACCCAGGATCACTTCCGGTGTTTTTGTAAACCTCGATCTTGACGGGGCCTTTGTGAAACTGGCATTTGGGCGGGGCTTAAGACACGCTCAGAGGACTGACAGCTGCTCCGACCAATCCTGGCCCGAGATGAGAGTCGTGAAACATTCCATCTCAAACAATGACCTGGTCCTTTATTATTGATGAGAGCTGCAGGAGAGTCTGAATTATTGATCAGGAGGTGAGCAGTAACCACTGCTGCCATTTTCTACAGGAGCAGACACAGACTTTATGATTCTCACTGTGATAAATATCACTGCAGAAAAATCAATACTGGAGCAAAACAAGGAAGAGCTGAATGTAAATCTCTGTGAATCAGAAAATCTATAGTTGCAGAAAAGTTAATTCTTTCTGTTTGACAGAAAACTTTTGTTTCTTCTGAAAAGTCATTTGAATATAATTTCTGAAGAATTATCTTAGATAGAATTAAATTTATCAAACAAAGCAAATCATTTCCACTCACTGACTCACTTGAGGCTCGTATTATTCTTTAATCATATAATTAATCTTGTCTAAAAAAGCGATCATAACCATTGACACATTTGAAATAAATGGTTTAAGGAAGCATCGAGATTTGGTTTCATGCCATAATTTTGATGGAAATACAAAACAAACAGAACATCCTTTAACCGTATAAATACTGTCTTGGACTTTGGTTGTATATTTATTTCATGACTTTTCACTCTTTTCTGTTCATATTCAGTTCATTCCTTAGGTTTAAGATTCCTTGCATTTCAATGAAGTATTTGGTGTGTAATTTCATTCTGCTCTCAGCTGCAAATATCAGTTAAACCTATTTGATTTGAGATCCTGATTTCATGTATTTTAATATCTTGTATTTAAACAAGGGTAACAGTGGAATTGGGGTAAAGTGTAGAGTTATGGTGTGAACTGAGCTTTGGTTGGCTTCATTGTTAGGTTGGGGTTTTGGTCAGGTTTAGGGCTAAGTGACATCTTTTCAGTCTGGTCTTGCCATGAACATCTCAAACAGTTATGTTGAAAATGTCTGTGTTTTTATTCGTCAAATCTCTGACTATAATCTGTCAAAATATGTTGGTTATATTACACATATATATATATATTTGATAGTGGAAAAAGGAAATTTTGCACACAATAAAGGAAACTTTATTATAATTGAACCCTGGCTTCAGTTTTCAAGGATATTTGGGCCTAAACACATTCTGCCTGTTGTTTCTCCTCCTCGCCAGGTGGTGGCGCCAAGCCTATTTCTTGGCTCGTCTAAACGTCTCTCCTCCGCGTGTTTCTGCTCTTCCGGTGAGAACAATGTTTACTTTCGCATAGTCACCGGTTCTGTTGGTGTGCTGGTTTGTTTCTTAGGTTTGCCCTAAACATATTAAGATATTTGTTTCTAATTTCCGGCTGTTGGGTGCACAGAGATCTGTGGGCTCAGGTGAAGCGACAGAACAGCGGCTCAGGTTTGCTCCTCTTCTTCTGGTTTGTTACATCAGACACCGCCGACGGCTAGAACCCACTGGTGTCCTTGATTATGTTGTCCCTGTGTGTGAAGTGTTTCTTTTAAGTATTATGGCCGATTCCAACTGTGTTTAAAAGAAACTTGAGGTTAATTGTCTATTAAACCTCCTAGAGAGGCAGAAGATGATGTTTTACTACAGAAGGAGGACCTGAATCCGCGTGGACTTTGAACCACAACTTTCTTGGGCCTGCCTCTGTTTGGCGGTGTTTCTAAACTTAAAAAAAACCATCTTGTTTTGCAAACACCTCTCTATAATATATATAATCTTAATATTAAGGTTTAAGACTGTTTAAAAATGAGATTAACCTCCACCAACAATGCACTAGATTGTATTAACTGCTTTGTTAAAGGTCCTCTGCTTCCTCTTTCAGATTGCTACTGAACCAGTTTTTTTTTTCTATAAAGTTCTAGTGATTCAGTATAATTTCAAGTTTTAATTGACAGCGTTGACAACCAAACAAACACAAAGCAAAGCGATTTGTCCTGTTCTCTCCCAGATGACTGGTCTGTCTCCGAGCTCTGAACATAATGCTTCCCCGGGCGGGTAAAGACTTTCTGGTCCGCATTGGGTTCTCCTGGAGGCCTCTGTTCCAGGCCCGGTACCTGCTGCTCACCAACACCCTGAGCGGCGGACTCATGCTGTCGGTGGGAGACATCCTGCAGCAGACTCGGGAAAACAGGAGGAAACCAGGCCGAGTCCGAGACTGGGGGAGGACAGGTACGGGAGGGATGCTGAGAATCAATATAAAACACCTACAGGGCAATATAAGGCAAATCCTTGAATACTTTTGTCCCATTTCTCCTTTTATCTAGCAAAGATTGTTCAACAAACTCATCTACTAAGGAAACATGAGTTACTAAAAATATGTATTTTCTCATCTTCACAACCTTAATTTAAGTCATATGCAGCTGTTAGGATGTTAAAACTTGATTAGGTCATTTTCATTTATGTATTTATCCAGTTTCTTGCAACGTTCTGCTGAATTAAGTAGAAATTATTGGGTTTACACATCAGCTGGCTGTTTTTGATTTGTCGCCTTTTTCCATTATCAAGTCTTCTCACTTAACAGAAAACTAAAAATTCATACCACAACACCCCCACAAAAGAACGTAGTTCTTTGTATCAAACTTTAATGCATAAATAACATTCTTGAATTGAAGTAGAAATTTTGAATTCCATGTAAATGTAAGGAACTACTAGTTTATTATATTTCCATTACCTTAACTTGGTTTTTACCTCAAAAATGTACATCAGAGCTCTTGCCGTTAATTGATGCAGTCGTACAATGAAAAAACAAAGGGATTTCTCTGTTGTTTAAAAAATGATAAAAAGAAATGTGATTTTTTTGTTTGTATAGGACCTGCTGATCTGTGGTCAGTCATTAAAAAGAAAATCTCTACTTTTGTTCACTTCTCAACACCCAGAAAATGTGTTTTGAAGTTGTTGTTTTTTAATATACTTGAGATCTAGATACAAAGATCTCCAAAGAACTACAGCTCTAAAGTTGCCCAGGTAAAGACAGACGAAACATGTTTTCTGCACCAATAAAATGCTGTATTGCAGCCTCACCACTAGGTGTCACTAATTTCTTCACATTGTCCTTTTAACAGTGGAAGCAATTTTATAAACTTGACCCTGATAACAAAACAAAAGCATTACAGAAGTCACTAAAAGTTGTTTATAACCATTTATGCTTGAGTCCATAATAAGGCAATAAATATCTCAATCTCAGAGCTGAAAGATCTGCCATTCTTTAAAAAAATTCTTTGTTCTTTACTTAATAGAGTAAGTCTGGTGTGTTTAACCCTGTTAACTCAAAGCTTTCCTTTAATCCCCTGAAGGGCGGATGTTTGTGACTGGCTGCTCCATGGGTCCGCTGCTGCACTACTGGTACATGTGGCTGGACAGAGTTTATGTGGGCAAAGCCCTGAAGACGCTGAGCAAGAAGGTTCTGGTGGATCAGCTGGTCGCCTCCCCAACTCTGGGAATGTGGTATTTTATAGGTAGGAGGGGGTTTACTGGCAATTAGCGGGATGTTTTCTCCACCCGTTGTGCACATATATGCACACACGCCTTAGGATTGGTCCAGGTGTGAGCAAAGAAAGATTTTCACAATGACGCACACTTGTAAGAAATCCTGTACAGAGTCAAAGGTTGTATGTAGAAATGTGGATGAGTTGAGCTAGATGGGAGTTCAAAGGACAATTCTGATTAATTGTTTGAGTTTTATTGACGTTTTTCAGTCGTGTTTATGAAAGTTCATTGCAGCTCATGTTGTGGACCTTATCTAATGCGGATTGTAACGATGATATGGGCTTATGAACGTACAACAGGTAGTTTTTCTTGTTGTTGTTGCTCACAGGTATGGATCTGTTGGAGGGACGCTCATTGTCCGAAGGATGGGCGGAGTTCAGAGGAAAGTTCTGGGAATTTTACAAGGCAAGTATGTAGGGAAGCAAAGATTGATTTCACAAAACTAATAATAAGAACTTCTGTGAATTTTTATGTTTCACCAAATAAATCTATGTTCTTTAGCTGTTGATCTTAAAAAAACATAGAAAACACTGAATATAAAAAGTATGCATTGTTTTAAAGCTCATTTCTCCTCTATAAGTGGTAAAAACCAAATGTTCAGCTAATTTATAACTCCAGGTAAGCAGCTTCTAATGTTGTGTTCTTGACATTCCTTGAACCTTTGGAGTTAAACTATAGTAAATGAGTAATTCAATCCGAAGCAGCGCTCTGGTTGACCTTTATAACTGGAATAATTTTTAAGAATCCCAGAGGCTATCTAGAACAACTCCTCATATCTGGGAAATCTTTGCTAAGTCACGTACGTGTAATTAATGCGTGGACCGCCAGAACTGGATTACTCCGTGCCATCATATTGTCGCGATCCTTGTAGACCCTGTGTCAACATGGATCTGCTTTAATCCAGTGTAAACAGAAGCACCTTCAGTAACCTGGAAAATATTCATGCAAAATGAACTAGCTCACATTATTCCTGTAGTTTTTAATTTATTTTACTGGGATTGTATGGATAGTGGTTTATTATTAGGATGTAGAAGGAAAATTATACATATTTAGTTAAGCTTATTAGTTACTTGTTTATTTTGTAAAATTAAGTAAGTAAATTTAAGTAAAAATTCAGTGGTAGAATAGGGACAGCGTTGAATTGCTGGGTGCACTATTTCAGCCGATGTTCCCCTTAAAGAAAGTGTCACGGTTTCGGCCATACAAGACGTAGCTTACTAAATTTGAAAATGTTCTCTTTCAAAATTAGAATTCTTTGTGTGACACAGCCTGATTACAGCATCCCCACAGTGAAACCCTGGGATGGTAAGCGTTTGGCTGCAGGTTTGCTTTTCTGTAGCGAGAGGGAAGCAGGTCAGAGTTGATGTTAAATGCCTGCTAACCTTTTAAAGGGAACATTTTAGAGGTTTCAAAAACGTTTCGCTCCTCAGCATTACAGCTTTGAACATACAGCCAGAGGGAAAGCGTAAATAAGTCTCACCATATGTCTCTATTGGTATAGTCAAATTCTAGATGTAAATACAATTCCGCATTTGTGGCAGGTCTTTGAAACTTCAGAAAACTTACTGCTGTAATTAGGAGGCTAAACATGAATAATTTTTTTTCTTCTTCACTTTTACCTGTTTCCTTTCTCCCCATAGTAAGGCAGTAATATGTTGGTCTATCAAAAAATACATTGAAATTGTTTAAAGCTTATAAATACTTTACTGAGACATTGTTGAGTAAGGTTAATGGCAATGTTTGCAATCAAAAGTTGCAGGTGAAACATGGTTAGATTAATATTTAGTTTTCCTCTGCAATCATCGTCACACCTGATGATTTTGGAAGCAATCGTTCAAGTTCTGTTCAGACCGAATTCTTCCCCCAACTGGATTAAGCTGTCTTCTTTACCTCCTCCTAACTATGATTCTAGTAATCATCAGTAAACCTGCAGTATGAGAGCTAAGTGCTCCGTTAGGAACTTAATGAAGTAATCAGATCTCTGATTTATGGTAGAGCTTATTGAGGTCTTTGCAACTTAGAACAAATATCAAAAAAAAATATTCTGAGTTTGACAGGGAGCCAATAAAGGTAAGCTAAAATTGGGGAGATATGATCTTTCTTTTTAAGTTTTATCAGAACTCTTGCTGCCGCGTTTTTGAGTTATAGTAGTCCAGCCTTTAAGTAACAAATGCATGGTCTAGTTTTTAAGGATTAGTCTTAGAGAAAATATTTTGACCCCTGACAATATGTTATACCTGTTAGATATGGGATTTAAATGACATCCTGATCAAAAATAACACAGAGGTTCTTTACTTTGTTACCAGAGGCCAATTTGATGCCGTCAAGTATAAGGTTGACTAAACGGTCTCTTTTTAGAGGTTCTACTCCAAAGATGGCAACTTCTGTCTTTTCATAGTATTGAGCCACAAGCAAATCTACATGAGGAGAAGATCTGACATTAAGATGAACAAACTGGGATCTATCAGACAAATAAGATTTAACCAGCCTCGTGCTGTTCCCTTCCCTACAATGTGTTAGTCTTTTATTGTGATCAGCTGGATCAGAACCAGAACTGAGACCAAACGGAACTAGAATAGACGCGTCCATTGTCTGATGCCATGAGAATTTCATTAGTGATGTTAGAGAGAGCCGCCGGATTGCAATCATGAGCTCTGACACCTTACGGAAACTTCAAACAGTTTACTACTGCTTAGATGATTAACCAGTTGATTAGCAACAATTGTTTTTCAAGGATATTAGATAAAGGAAGATTAGATATGGGTCTGTCATTTATTAAGTCTTCTTGATCAAGAGAAGGTTTCTTAAGTAAGGTTTTAATTCTAGCTACATTAAAAGCCTGTGGTTCTCCATTTACTAATGACAGATTAATCATATGTAAAATGTGGGAATTAAAGAGAATACTTCTTTAAACAATTTGGTTTGGATTGGGTCCAACATACTAGTTGAAGGCTTAGATGAAGACAATGTTTATGAAAGCTCAAAAGGGTCAGCTGGAAAAAAACACTTCAAACATAGATCAGGCTCTAGAGCTACATTCAGTTCTTCCTCGCTTACTAATGTAGTAGGTATGTTTGTGAGGATGTCAACAATTGGAGTTTTAATAAATTCAGTTTTACTTATAAAGAATTGCATAAAGTCATTACAGCTGAGAGCTGGAAGAATGGATGGCTCAACAGAGCTTTCATTTCTCCTAAGTTTGGCAACGGTATTAAAAAGAAACCTGGTGTTGCCCGTTTTTTCTTCCATTAATGATGTAAAATATACAGCTCTAGCTTGGCGAAGGGTACTTTTGTACAGAAGCAGGCTGTTTTTCAAAGATAAATAGGACTCTAGAAGTGAATAGCGCCATTTTCTTTCCAGTCTCCTTGTGTTCTCATTCAAACTAGGCAGTTCTGAATTAAACCAGGGAGCCAACCTACTATGAGTAATCACTTTCCTTTTTAAGGGGGTTACACTGTCTAATGCAATATGCAATGACAAAGTAACACTATGAACAATAGCATCAATCTGTGTAGGGCATAAGATTTAATTGCTGCCCTTCACTGTAGTTCTCTCAGATGCTGAAGAAATTACAGATGAAACTAATTATTTAAAAGCTATAGCCGTATTTAATATACAATCTCAGATTTGGTGTACTCAGCAAAAATAAACCTAGTTTGTTAAAATTGGTCAGACAGGAGATTATTATCAGGCATCACTTTGTTACACTCAATGCCATAATCAATACAAAGTCTAAAGTGTGACTAAGGAAATGGGTAGGTGTCTGGATTTTTTCTCAGATGCCGTCTCAGATGGCAGTAAAGGCTACATTTAGGCTTTCACTTTCGGTGTCAACATGAATGTTAAAATCTCTACAAGGTCACTTGAGTGTTTAAAAATAATTCAGATAAAAATCTGAGATCTGATCTAGAAATTCAGAGTAAGGACCTGGAGAAATAAAAAAAACAAGCACAGGTGGTTTAATTCTTTTAAAGGTTGGATGAGGAAGGCTAAGGGTTAAATGTTGATAGGAACTATAGCTAGTTGGTCTGTGATTCATTCATAAATCCGAAGGAAAAATTGTTGCTACTCCTCCGCCTCTCCGAGGACTTCGCGGAATGTGAAAATAGGAATAATTAGGAGTTAATTTAATAATACTGAAATAATCCTTTTGCTGCAGCCAGGTTTCTGTGAAACAAAACAATCTGATCATCACAAATAAAACCATCAACTAATTAAGACTTTGAAGAGAGAGATCTGATGTTCAATAAGCCCTTTTAATAGTTGTATTTTTGTTCAAACTGAGTCTTTTTGATCCTTATCAGATTTTCAGGATTTGGTCTTTTTAGATTGCTTTTTAATCTATTAGGTTTTTTGTCGTAGGCAGGATACCATCTCAATGGGATATTCGGTAGATGACAGTACAGAAGCTGTATAGAGGTGTGTTAAACTACGAATCTGCTTCTAGTCTGGACCCTGGTTTGTCAGTTATTTGGGTAATTAATAAATTTGGGCATGTTTAATGAAAGAAAAGCTGCTCCGTCCTAGGTGGGATGGATGCCGTCTCACCAAATCAGACGAGGTTTTCCCCAAAAGGTTCACCAATTATCAATTTAACCCACAACGTTTTTCAAGTACAACCTAGATAACCAGGGGTTGAATGACTATTTTAAATACATTTTCTTTGAAGGAAAAAAAAATTCATGTATTGATTATTGAAAAAATAGATCCGTTGTTCCCAGAGCTATTTTTGTTCACTATCGTTCTATGAGTGAAATCATTTAATAAAGCCTTTTCTAACGCTTCAGTCTGCAAAAGTAATAAAAGTATTTATAATTTATGCTGATATCATATTGTGTAAATATCGGTATAGAGCAATACTCAAGATGGGAATATAAGGAAGATATTAGAAGTGAAAAAGTTGTTTCGGGACATCTCAACTTTTAAATAGAAGTACTATGCATGTGAATCTTAAAAGCGTATCTTTTCATTTTTAGTAAGAAATATTTTTTTTGCAAAATTTCAAATCCCTTTTGTAAAAGACTATGTTCTCTGTTTCAGGTCTAGATAAACATATCTTGGTTTTTCTTCTGCCAACAGTTCTAATTGTAACCCCAACAGTGCTTGATAATAGTACATCAAATACAACCTGAGCTGCTTGTTCTTGTGCCACGCACTGATTTTTACTCTTCTTTTGTCTCGTTACTGATGTTTACTCTGCTAATCTGTTGGTTTTTGCTGTCCTCTTATCTTTCCGACAGGTGGACTGCTGTGTTTGGCCCGCGGCTCAGGCGATCAACTTCTACTTTCTCTCACCTAAATTCCGTGTTGTGTACATTAATTTTGTCACATTAGGTTGGGACACCTACCTTTCATATCTTAAACACAGGGTGAGTGTTTTATTCTGTTTGAAATTACTGTTCAAAAAACCTGTTTAAATCTTTATAAAAGCATTTTAATTAAAGGCGCTCTGTTTTTTGAGGGCCTTTTATATCGTTATTCAGACTGTTGCAGATTTTTGTATTCAATTTACCCAAGCAGCTTTTTGTAGGAAAGATCAACATCTAAGCACATAAATAAGACACAAGTTTTTTAGCTTCATTTTTAGGAAAATAATGCAGGATTTTTTTACATTTATTTTTAATCTAGAATTAGAAGCATCAGATGCTTTTTCTTTTGAATGTGTTTAGAATAATGAAGACAGGTTTCGTGCAGAACTGCATATATAAAACACAAGGATTAATGGAATTACAGATATTCAAGTATAACTATTATTGACAGATTATTAAATTAATTAATCTTTCTTTTTAAATGTCAAACTATCGAGGGAAGACGGGTGGGAATTGGCATTTTGTGCTATAATCTGGCACTGCCTGTCGTTCCTGACGGTCTGTGCCAAGTTGTTGTTGTGCTCTATCACTGTTCAATCAAAAACACACCTTGTTCAAATTAACGCAGGGATATTTTGCTTAAAAAAATCTAATGCAATATTGGCCACTCTTGTCCTCCATCTCAAACGTCCTGCGACTTATACCCACTCTGTTCGATTGTCTCAAGCACCTTTTTATCTATTACTAGAAGTCAAATCCTTTTGCTGATGCCTATTGCTTTTCTTTGTGCTGACAGGATGAAAGCGAGCAACTTGAAGTGACGTCTGAAGACAGTTCTGGGAATACTCGGCAGAAAGAACTCCCGTCGTCCAAACCTCTGGAGGAAAAAACTTAGTTCTCCTTTATTTGTGATGGGAATCAGAAGCATGAGAAAGTTTTGCCATAAGATAAAGATGTAGGCGTTGTTTTTTAATTTCCAGTCAGTTCCTCTGTCTGAAACGTGAAGTTTCGTAGAAGCGTTCAAAGACGAAAGCTGCTTCACTGCCCTCAGCCGCTAAGCCTTAAAGTGTAAAATTCCTGTTTCCAGATTTTATGGTTTTTGAGTTGAGAAAGTCAATGCAGCATTTTTCTCAACAAGCTTTAAGTTGATACATTACTTTTCTAGTTTTAGGTTGTGTGAAAGAATCACTATTGTTTTAAAACCAGCTTAATCCTGATTACCTGTATGAACCTTTGCCTTAATATCCAGTCCTGTACATAATTGTGCTAAATAATTTCCATCAACTATTTTATCTTTGATTCTTGTTAAATGATGCATGATGTATCTATAAAATGATTATATTAAAATCCAATATTACACAGAACTGTAGATAAATGCTTAAACTCGTAAAGTGAAGTTGGTAAATATTTATTATGTCAATAGGCAAGAAAACGTCTTCCAATTTACCAATTATGTTTATTGCAGAATTTTATAAGTTTAATGGACGGAATACATTTATTTAATTTACTTGAATGTGTTGAAAGAATCTACATAATAGATTATTTACATTTTCTTCTGTGTTTTTATTTATTTATTTTTTATTTGTTTTAGCATAAAATGCTACTATTCTAAATTCTGTAGTGCAAAATGAGTTAAGGGCAGAAGTCTGTAAAGAAATTATAAGTTTTTTTTAATTGTTATTATACTTAGTCCTTTTGTGTTGGTGTGTTTTCTAAAATGTAAAATCATCTTTGTTGAATGTGGACAAAATGTTTATTGTTGTTAATAATTACTATGTACACTGAACCTGTTAAAAACAAAAAGCAGAATTAAACAAAAGATCTAAATATTTTCTGAAAGTTGTTGGTGTGACCTTCAATTTTGTTCCGTCAAAACAGCTAATAAATAGTTTTCAATTTAATTGGCATCAATTACCAGTAGAGTATTTGGGTGTTATATTAACAAAGAATTTGGCTCAATTATATGAAACTAATTACAAACTAATAAATAAGAAAATATATGAGGACCTGGACAGGTGGAGCCTGGTTCCCCTCGACCTCGGCAGCAGAATCCGAACAATAAAGATAATTGTTCTTCCTAGACTGTTGTACATATTTACAGCACTCTCTCTAGAAGTTCCAGCAAAACAATTTAGGGATTGGGATAAGCATTTCTCTAGGTTTATATGGAGCAATAAAAGGCCAAGAGTAAGATACTCGACCCTGCAGCTGCCTGGGGATCAGGGGGTATGGGTTTACATTGCAAGACGGATTATTACTTGTCTGCCCAGGTTAGACATCTGGTGTGCAGGTGTAATCCAACCTATGAGGCTAAATGGAAGGACATCGAGCTGTCTTTGTTGGACTTCCCTATACAGTCTGTTTTGGGGTGTTTGGGTGAGCTGCACCGGGTATACCAAATACAAAATATGTGTTTGAGTTTCTCCTTGAAGAAGTGGGCAGAGGTGGTTAAAAAGTTCAATCTCCACAGACCGATGGGGGTATTGAGTTAGCCTGCGTACCACCCAGATATCCTTCCAGCATTGATAGACCATAAATATAGAAGATGGGCGAAACATGGAATCACGGCATTTTGTAAAATAATTAAAAATATGGAGTTAGTCAAATTTGAGGATTTATGTCGGACTTATGAGGTGGGCAGAGAAGACTTCTACCGTTATTTGCAGGTCCGAAGTTTCTATGAATAAGAACTCAACTGATTATATCAGACAACGATGGGAAACGGAAGCAGATGTAATAACTTCACCTGAGGCGTGGAAGCAGATTTGGAGAAGCACTCTGTCCACCACAAACTCTTTAACATGGCGCGATTTCAGCTGGAAGAATCTAATCTGATTTTTTATTACACATAAGCAGAGATCGAAGCTGGGTGGTCCACAGCTCTCATGCTGGAGGGAATGTTGTGTGGTTTGTGCAGACTACTTTCACCACAGTGGAGAACACTAGTTCTCGCCTGAACACAACGATCAGCCAAACTACCAACGAATCCCTTTCTCAGAATCCGACCGTCTCGTCAACATCTGAGACTCTGAATGTCACAGCTGATAACTTGGGTAGCACGAGTTCAGGTCAGATTGTCCGCAGTTGAAGACCTTTTGGAAGGAAGTTAATCAAGTAATCTATGAAATTATCGGTATAACTTTAACCTTGTCATTTCCTGGTAGGTACCTCGGAATACTTCCTGAGGGACCCAGTAATGAGGACACATACCTGTTAAAGATAATTATGATTGCAGGCAAGAAAGCGATTACTAAATGTTGGCTCCAGCCCAGACCTCCTACTCTGAAGCTGCTTGTGAATATTTTAAAGCTGATTCACAATATGGAATTGTTGACTTTTACAATACGGCTCAAGAAGGAGAAGGGAGAGAAACTTTGGGAAAAATGGGATCATTTTATTGCCAAAGGTGTGTAACAGCTAACTTTTATGACTGCACATCACTGTGATAGTCACCTGAGAGCTTCCCCTGTGTTACTTTTACGAGATTTCATACAGTGAAATGTCTGTAAAAATGTAATGTTCACTAGTATGACTGCCTGCCATCTGCCCCAGCCCTCATGTTTGAATGTGTTTGATTGTATGTATTTGAATGTTAAAAGACGAAATAAAAATAAAGTATAAAAAATTAAAAATACCTTTAAAAAAAAGAAACTTGTTAGTGTCATATTTATTTCTAACCAAATTATTCTGTTTACAAGGTAAAGTTGTAAGGGATACATTGCCATGGTTGGACTATTTAAACATAAAAGCAGATTTTTTTTGCTTTAAATTGCAATAAACCATAAATCTAGATTGCCATTTAGCAAACTTCAGTTTAAACTTTAAGTTAAACTAGTGCTAGTAAATGTTGTGGTTTTATACCTTTAAGAGTAATAATGACCGCTTTATCATTAGTCGGACTAAATCGATCCATAAAACCTTCAAATGTATAATTTACAAGCAAGTGAAATGTGGGATGTTGTTTGTGATGAAATGCATTTAATATATTTTCATATTGTAATGTTGCAGAGACAGGACCCTTTGTGTTTATCAAGAGAAACAAATTGGGATAGTTCTACATAAACAATTTATATAAATTAAAAATATTTGCGTGACAATAGAGAAAATGTCTAATTAGCAACTAAACAGACCCTAAAAAGTTAAAGTCCTGCAGGTTGGTAAAGCTAAGATGAAAATTACAGGAAATTAAACAAGAATTAAACAGAACCAGGTGGGGTGCATTTGGCAAACACAAGTCAGGTGTGACAGAATGGAAACAAACATATCTGAGTAAAACCAGCCTGAAACAAGAAGAGAGAAACAAATTCGGAAAGAAAGCATAAACCGAAATTTGTTTTAATCGGTAAAAGCTGGATCAGAAATAAAAACGTCAGCAGCAGAGCAAACACACTCTGCTTTGTTCAAATATTTGATAGGCCAGCTTGTGTTCAGAGCACTCCTCTTTGTCAGACGCTGAACACATCCTGCTGTCAAGGATGCCAGCCTGTGGGTTCGCATTTGACTGTCACCGATATGATCGACTGCCAAACCTTTCCTCTCTCAACATGCCTGCAACGAAGCACCTCACTTTCCTGCTTTCCATCCTCACACTGACGGCCTGCAGTGGTGAGTAAACGTTTCGCTTTCTGTCTGTTAAAGTCACGACTTTAACGTGCTGAGTTTTATTTTAGGAGCTGTCAAAGATGCAAATGCATGCAATCAGGAAAAAGGAAGTCGTGGAAGCTTGCCCGAGGTAGTATGTGGTGCAGAGTTGATGTCGTACACGGTTGATGTTAAAGATATATTTAACCTACATTTAACCTGCAGATATTTAAGTATTTTAGAGAAACACATTCACATTTACATGCAAACAAACGTGCAAATGTGGTTAGTGAGATAATTGGCTAACACTGCTGTCTCTGAAAAGCTTTGTGCTGAGTTTTCCCAGCCAGATCATTGTGGTTGTTTCACAATAAACTACTATTGGGCCCAGTGAATTGGCAGATATGTCCGTAAATGAAGAAGGCTCTTATTTCAGAGTTTAATAAGTGAGCTGTTGAATGCATTACACAACCCTTAAGCCCATGAATTTTATTTGTTGTGAAATTCTTTTTTTATTTTATTTTTTATTTAAAGAAAAACGGTCTTTCTTGCCTAACGCTACTTTTAAGACCGTGTCTAATCTGCAGTAAAGTTTTGACCAAAGTTTAAGTACGATCGATATCTCCTTTTCTCTCTAAAAAAAACTGTGTTCAGGGTGCTCAGTAAAAAGTATGGTCTAGTCGTCCTTATATTATATTTTTTTCCCCTCGTATTATTTGTCCAAATTTGGGAAGCAAAACTTTGATTGTAGATAAACCAGAGAGGTGGAGATTAAGACACTGGCATCATCTTGGCCCTAAATACTGAACAATTAATGATCACTGTGACCATTAGCAACAAGTGCAGCTCAAAACAAGTCGAAAGTGTAAAAGTTGTTAATGTTTTATCTCCAATTTCAGAACGTGAACCTCATACACATTCATCGCACAGAATACATATTTATATCCTTTGTTTTCCTGTTTTCTAATAACCTGAGATTCAATGTATAAGAACAGTAGAATATTACAGAAAATGTCAGAAACTGGTGTCTCACCCTAATCAGGTTACCTGAGCCAAATTGATCTTTCAGTGTGGGTCTGTAGGACACAATCATGAGGAAGACGGCCCACTTTATGTATTAAGAAGACAAGCCTCCACCTGCAGGTTATTTATATGTATCGAAAACATATTCACAGAAAGTTGTACAAGATTAAAATGTGTAACTAGAAAACATGGACCAGCAACAGAGAGGATTGTCAAAAATGTCCTTTAATAAAAACAATGATGCATAATTCTGATCCTGACCTGGAGCGTTTATTCAGCGTCACACTCCTGCATCCTAAAAAAAAAGCTTTGTCACAGGTCCGTCCTCCCAGCTGCTGTTATACTTTAAAACCATCATGTCCATCATGTCTCTCTGCAAACCCAGTACATGTCTACTGCTGGAATTTGCACATTATAACTGCACAGTATTTTTGTTGATCTTTTGCCCTTACTGTACTGCTTTTTTTTTTTCATTCTTCTTGTTTTCTACTTTTCTATAAAATTTTATATTTGCTTGTGACTGCTTCTGTTACAAAATAATTTCACTGCCATGTAGCAGTGAAATTATCGAGAACCATTATAAATAGTCTCATCTGTGCTAGGTAGAAAGAGAGACCCTTGCTCAAGTGTTTTAAAGTTATCTCTGGGGATAAAAATAAAGTTCACATTTAATTGCAAAATCAAGGTCCCTAAAGTCTGGAGAGGAGTACAGAGAAAGAAAAAGTATAAATTTTACTTGAGGTCTAGTGTGAAGTTTTCAAAGTCAGTGATGGTTTGGGTCACCATGTCGGTTCTGGTTCCCTGTCCACTGTCAATGCAGTGGTCCACCACAAAATCAAGAGCATACATGCTTCCCTCTGCTTTGACTTTATGGAGATGCAAACGCTGTCAAAGGTACCGGACGATGGTTCAGCGACCACAGTGGTTACCAGATATACTAAAAGTCGTCATCAAAGCAACCTTCTCATTTGTTACCCCTCAGCAGAACCCCAGGCTGGTCCTCTCCATGCCACCCTGCATCAATGTAGTAATTCACACCAAAAAAATAAACCAGCCAAATATCAAATGCTCAGAAACTTACGTTCAGAAGCCTGTGATGTATGCAAAAGATAAATAAATAAAAAGTATATGTAGTTCTTATTAATTTAATGTAATATTTTCTTTTTTCAGTTTTCATGATCTGTAAGACTTAATTAGCATAACTACAAGAGCTAAAGGGTTCAAATATTTCACTCTATGTAATGCTTTCAGTTTCACTCTCTGTATTTGGTGAAAAGATTTTTTGTTTTCAAGATTTTCTAACTTTCATAAGGAAAATAACTATTATTGCCCTAAAACTGACTAGGGTATTCACTCTAAAGACACAGGAAGGGTTTTACAGTGGAAATAATCATTCTGTAAAAAAATAAACCCTCAGCTCATGCACTTGGAATGACCTTATAGTCGTCTTTAAATCAACAGGACATTATTCTTGATCATGATCAACATTAATTTACACTCTCAGGCCCAACAGTCCAAATGTTTAACAAATCTTTTTGATCCTGATCAATACTTCACCTCATCGCCGTTTTTTCTGTTGTTAACCTTCTTGCAGAGACCCCGGTTTCTGCGGATACAGCGGCGACCACAAGTGCTTCACATGAGATCTCAAGCTCGGTGACTCAATCCACAGTGAAAACCCCAGCTGTCACGTCTCAGCCTAAAACGGCAACACAGACTACCAGCGAAGTTACTACAGTTTCACCACAGACTCCCACGGCAGAGAAAACCAGTCCAAGCATCACCACAGTGGAGAACACTAGTTCTCGCCTAAACACAACGATCAGCCAAACTACCAACGAATCCCTTTCTCAGAATCCGACCGTCTCGTCAACATCTGAGACTCTGAATGTCACAGCTGATAACTCGGGTAGCACGAGTTCAGGTCAGATTACTGTGCAGGCTCAGGTTTATTCTGAATTGATTAATTTGAAAATGGCATGGCTTTTTAGCTGAATCGAGTAGCACTGGAAACGGTACAGAAACACAACAGGAAATCCTTCCGTCACGCAACCACATGTTGGTTGTCACCAACAAACGAGTTTTGTAATCCAATGAAACCGACATAAAATATACGAATATATTCCTTTTTTTTGTCCTTCCCACTATCTTATTTCATTCTCCTAAAGTATAACTGCAATAATCCAATTTAAGGGATAACATTAATAAGGGATGTATTGATGATTAGCAAGTGTCTGGCTACTAGATGCCAAGTTTCCTTTCTAAGGAGTTTGTAGTTAAAGCACATCGTGTCAAGCCTGTCTTTCCAAACAATAGACAACCATTACTGTCCATTTTAGACTGAAAAATGTAGCTTTATAAGCGAATTTTAATGTTGGTCAGAAAAAAGCCTCTGTTTTAAAGTAACACCCTTTTTCATCAAAATTTCTAGCCTTTTGTATTAAGTGCAACTATTTGGTATGAAAGCTGAAACTATTGATTTTTTGTTTTTGTTAATTATTTTTAAGTTTTTCCTTGTCTGATGACCCTCAGCTCTTTCAGACAACAAGGGGAATTACAACTTGGCCAAAAATCCTGGACTTGTGGCCGTCATCTGCATCTTTGCTATCGTGTTTGCCCTCCTGCTGCTGGTTATGATGGTGAAATGCGTCAGATCATCGAACTCTGACTTTGAGAGGCTGGAAGATGTGCCTATGGTGAGTCACTACTGATAATGGTTTTTTTACATTCAGTTGGTTGAGAAGGAAGGGGTGTCAAGTTTCTAATATATCGTTTTCTGCAGTTTAAGCATTTTAAACTTCAGCGATAGCGTTTCTTTTCTGTTCTATTTGCATCAGCAGTTAAGTCCTTGGCGTGCTTCTTTTTCTTCGGGCCAATGCCTGTGCATGAAAACAACATGTAGGACGTTATGTGAGGTAAACGTCTGATGACTGAGCTTATTTCAAAACAAAGCTTATCAACCTCCCATCAGGTTGTCGGTAGCTTTTCAGACTCTGTATCTGCATCCTGGAGTCTTTACATTTTATTTCAGATGCAAGATCAAGCAGGGGGTTTCTTTCTCCCAAATACTATGAGGCTCATTTACATCAACCCAAAGTTACACATGTAGACATATGTGGCGAATAATTACATTTAACCAGTCATTCCACCATTTTTTCTTTTTAAGACTTTTGTTGTTACATGAAGTTGCTGTAAACTGTTTGTGAACATTGAGCTGGACCACAACCGCGTGCACTTTTCCGTGAGACTAACACAATAGCCAACAGTAGGAGCAGCAAAAAAGCCAAGTCTGCAAATTGTGCATGGAAAGATTACTCCCCAAGTTAATAAATTACAATACAATAGGGCTTTTTTTTTTCTTTTTTGAGGCTAACGTGTAGTCATTTATCATTTATACCTTATGGAGCTGTTTTTTTGTTTTTTTTGCCCAAATGTATTCACATTCCTGGCAAATTTACATTTGTGCTCAAACAAGTTTGTTTCAGATGCATAAGAAATTAATTTTAAAAAAGGCATAGTAGTCTTTTACTTTTTATTAACATGGAAAGAAAAGCTACAATTGCTAACTCGCTTTTTGTGTTTTTCCACCACTATTTGGTTGAGTTATCTCCCATGATGCACTTAAAGCCTCTGATTTTGAAAGGGATCACCCTAATCTTTTGCTCCCTTCACAGAAACTCTCTCAGCTTCATGTTGGGACTCTGACCTCAGAAATTAATGTGGGTAGACTTAAAATATTTCTGGAAGCCTTTATCTCACAGGGGTATAAATCAATTAGGCTGTAAAACTTTCATCTCCTTTGTGCAATGAACCACCTTCATCAGAGCAATATAAAACCACGAGGTTGTCAACACCACACTACACTTTCAGTTATCTTTAATAAGATATGTCTCACCTGACATTTCATTTTTTTTCCCAAAACTCATTCTTGTTCTCGATCTATGACCTTACTATGCAAATTTTTCGTGGAAAGAGGAACTTGTGTTTTTGTAGCTTCCAGTTCTTCATAGGCGTGATCTCTGATGAATCCTGAACTTTTATCATGACATAATACAAACTATTGATGATGGCAGCTCCGTGGTGTGTGGTTATCTGGATGCAAGTTGGGCTGATGCATTGCACAAAAAAAATGAAACAAAACTGATTTCAAGTTCTTTGACTTTGTATCAAAATAACTGCTAGACATTGTTGAAATCTAGACATGCATAAGGTTTATCGGCCCTGATATTAACCCTGCAGCTGGAACCTCTTCCAAGATGCCAAACCAGTTTAAACTTTTCTGTGTACATAAAGTATTTAAATCCATTTGTGAAGTTTTCCATTTGTGGAATAACTCATTTGCAACAAATGCTTTTTATGTTTTAGAGTTATTCCAATAAGTGATTTTAATATATCAAAATTTGAATTGGATACCCATGTTGAGTGTGTAAACGTCAGACGTTGTAGATTCAAACACTTTTAGCTGATATTCATTCAACTTTGCATGGAGACAAAAAGACCTGTGCTATTAAAACGTGCCACAGTAGGCAGCTCTGATGACAAAGACGAACAAGGTTTGTTTGAACAGCTCTCATGTCTTCTCTGCAGGGCAAAGTGAACGAGGCCTCTCCCTTCGCTCGGTACACAAAATGACAAAAGGCTCTTCACTGGACGACAGAGGAATTCAGTCTGCGGTTTAACTCTGATGTGTCTTGGGCCATAAAACCACGTTGATAGTATCAACAGCAGTCGGAAGGGACTCTTTAAGTTTACATAATAGTATGTTGTACTTTTGTCAATGTTATTGAAACATTCCTGGATCAACTTTAACCTGATTACTTTAATGCTGCTAACTCAATTGATTCAAACTGTGATTCTTAATCAAATTGCTCTTGCTCCACTGACTTGTTTATTCTTTTTTTTTTTTTTGATAAAGAATTAGCCCAAAAGTTAGAAACGCTGCAGTACAGGTTCTATTTAAGTCTGGCACATATGAAAGTCTAATCTAAATGGACAACATTATTTGGGGATAATGACTACCAACATGTCAGCTCAACAGTTTGAACGTCTGTGAAACTGTTTCCACATCACCTTTTCACATTTTTTTTCTCATCGCCTTCTAAAACTTTATCTTAAAGACCAACAAACAATAGGCCAAAAATTGCTTCAAAGTTTTCTGCAGTTGTAGCTTTGACTTCTCTTGTGTGCTCCTTGGTCTCACGTTGTTTGTTCACTAATTTTGTCCAACAAACCTCCGATGCCATCACAGAACAGCAGGAATGGGCTGGGATTAAAATACAGTCAGGGGTAGTAGATGACTACAGCTGTTTACACTGGATTTGTATGCATATCGACAAAAAGGAGGCAGATCACCAATGCATGTCAAACATTTCAGCTTGAAACAAAATAAACATGTTTTCCCCACTGCTGCACTTCACTTCTGCTACTTTGTGTTTTTCTTTCTCTTAAAAGCCCAATTATTAATTTTTTTGAGGGGTTTTAATGCAGCAGAAAGTGAAAAAGTTCAGGATGGTTGTATGAATAGGGAACTCAAAACATGTTGTTGTGGTTTCAGTTATCAACAAAATAGATCAAAGGTGTTTTCAGTTTTTCCATCCTCATAGAAATCGAGACCTTTTCTTCGAGGCAATAAAAACAAACTATGAATCCACATGCAGTGGTACTGATGGTAAAATCTCTGAGCTGATGCATGAGAATTGTTTTTTTGTTTTTTTTGAAAGCCTACTATTTAAATTAAATATCTAATTTATAGCAACTGCCCCTCTAAATAAACAAGGACTTTTGGTTTTGCATTCAAACTCCAGTAACTTCTGTTTTTATCACCTGAAAATGAATCCTATTTAAAGTCAAACACTTATTTTTGGCATATCGTATGCAGGGTGTTGCTATGATTGAAACAACTTGGTATGATTATTAAATAAAAAAAATTAAAATATGGCTATGTGACATCTTTCATTCAGGGGTCTCAATATATCAGTGCTGTTAAACGTATGATCACTATCATTGTGGTGAATTTTCCATTAATTTCAAACCAAATATGGAGGCTAATCTGTATGTTTTAACATACATAACTTTTTACTTGACATTTAGTTCGGATTTTTAGTTCCGTTTTTTTTTCTGCTGCTTAGTCAGGTTTGTAATATCTCCTGCTCTTACCAGAGGAAGCCACCAACAGACCTGCAGTCTGTTGTTTCACCCCTTCACCCACATACATTAACATATCAGGTTTCCCTGCATAGATGACAACGGGACCACAGATAAAGCTTGCTGCAGGATTACCCAAAAAGGTAAGAACACGTGAAGTAGCTGGTAACTGGCCAAACTGGTTCAGCTAATAAGGATGCAGCTGTATCCCAGGGTTGACTGAAGACTTGAGTGACAGGTTTAGCCTGTTTAGTATGATTAGGATATCAGATGAATTGAAGCACTTTAAACAGAGATTTTACTATTGTGATTATTATTATAATTTTTTTAAATTGGACCACTGTTGAGTTTAAGGAGTATACCCAGGTCTAATTTAATTTACAAATGACCAAAAGCAGTGAGGCCTCATTTAAATTAAAACTTACTGCAATTCAGTATAGACGTTTTACCAGGTATAAGCTCACAGACAAGGAATTTATCTTTAGTCGCACTTTCACCCAAAAGTTGTTAAAAATATAAAAAGAAAAAAATATTTTCTCTTGTGAATGTTTATAGACACTTTAAAAAAAAAAATAGAAGGACAATACTACTGACAGCCAGTTTTTAGTTCCGGTGTCTGCCTATTGGTCCAGGATTGTGAAGAGCCTTCTGCATTAAAAATTCTTATGAGGTTCATGGAACATTTTAAGTAGTTTTTTTTCTTATTTAAATTGACAAAATAATTAAAAGATTTACCAGATCACATAGCCCATAGATAAATTTTTTTAATGCTTTTTTTTAAAGTATTTTGTAATAACCAAATATAAGTTAATCACATTAAAGTTATTGAAGGGACTCAAATTATATTTGCTAAATTAAATCTTGTAACGCATATAAATTATTTTATACGCAGACTTTCTTTTTGCAGTTACGAAATATTACATTTAGGATTAGACGATGACATCAGACTAATAACAAAAAACAAGTTTTCACGACTAAAACTGATTATTAACGACTTTAAAGGAGCTTAGACTCTACAAGCAGCTTGTTGTGGGACAGAAACTCGGCGCAGACCACGTGCTCGGCGTGGCGACATTGTTTACGTGCCTCTGCTTCTGGTCACGTGGCCCAGCCGGCCCACGTCACCCTGACGTCACCGGGCACCGAGCCCGTCTGGCAAACTGCAGAGTTTGAAGTCTGAAGTTACCAAGTTTGAACTGCGGCAGTAAAATGGGAAACGGCGATAAGCGCGACAGTGTGAGCTGAGGGTCGCTTCCAGAGAGACTCTTCTTCTTCTGCTGCTGCTGCTGCTGCTGCTGCTTCTGCCTCTTCTTCTGGTCCAGAGGTCCGCGGTGAGTGAAACAGAACAAAAACGGTGATGGGACGGAAGATGCGCTCAGATAGGAAGCTGAAGCTCCGCGTCTGTTCAGCGCAGATATTGAAACACTGCGTCGTTTTTTCAGCGTCTCTTATTCCGTGGGTGGTTTAAGTGTCACCATCATCATTTAAACGTTTGAAAGCAGTGAATAGTCTATACCGCTTGCCTTTTCCCCAGTTTGTTATCTTATATTATAAAACAGATTAGATAAAGAAACTTTTTTTTAATTTTTTTTTTATGCATTGCCAAATAATGATTGATTAAATCCAGTTCTGTTCATTTAAACAGGCTCCAATTCACAACAATCTAATTTTAAACTTAATCAACAATCAGACTTTACAAGAACAACAGATCCACAAATATGAATCCAATCATATTGTCAGATAAAAACTCTGATGATTTCGTTCAAATTTGATTACTGCTTTAATAATAAATACAATAAAATAGATAAATTAAGTTTGTAACTTCAGAGAAGTGAAAGAGTAACAGTATTAAAGATGACACATGTAATAAGATCCTGTTTGCTGAAATCTCTCCTCCAGTTAAAGAACGTGGCGATTTAGGACAGCGCTATCAGTTATTTACCTTACACCAATTCCTAATCTCAAGAAAGCGATATTGCAGTTAATTCCCATGCAGTTGTTGATTTTGTGTGACTTTTTAAATGGGAAACATTAATATAAAGGTGTATTTGTGTCAAAATATGCAATGGTGAGGTCCAGTTCTCCCCTAACCTCCACATTCACCATGGCTGCCTTGCAAGTAAATGCTGGTGATTATAGATGTAACAGGAATTACAATTTTTAAACAATTTCCCTCTGTCAACATGTTGCCAACAGTGCTTGATGATACAAAACACAAATAAATACGCTATTAATACACTGTGTTTCCGATCCTGTTGAAGTCAGATTCCCAGATGCAAGCTCCGAGCCAGATGTAAACATCACACAAGTCGTCACAGACAGTTTTTATTCTGCGGTCGCTTTCTTCCAGTTCACATTGTTTTGGAAACTCCTAAAGAAAAAACAAAACAAAACAAAAAAACCAGGATCTATGCCAGAAAGTTTCTGTTGAAGTGTTTAACAACCATGACAGTTGATTTGTCAGTACAGATTTCAGTTTTTCGTTTTTGCTTAATAATCTCTAGGATGTTTACAGAAAGACACAGTTGCATTGTTTCCACGTTACTTGCTGCTCTCGTCATTGGACTCATAGGATTCTGAGTAAGCCAACGTGGAATGTGCTTCCCCAAAATGTTTACCCATCCTCCTTTCCTCCCTCTATCTCCTTCCTTCCTTTCATATCTGCTTACTTTGCTCAGCCTCCTTGACCCCCCCGGCAGAGACAAAAAACATCTTCTCTGCTCGACAAACACAAATATTCTGCCTTTCCTTTCTGCTTTGTTTTAAGAAATATTGAAGCAAGACACATTTTTTTGTTTACGCGTTGTTCATCTGCTTATATTTATGTCTCATTTTTTTATTTTTGCCACTAATTATTCAAGAAAGGAAATCAGTAAAAAAATGAACTTTGTTACTATTTGTTTATTTTTTTGATTCTGGTGTTTAATGACGTTCTTATGTTAGAGTTATTCAAATATGAGCTATGCAATTATTTAGAGTTTTATTTTATTTTTTCCCCCTTTGCTTTTTAATTTACCTGTATGAATTTCTGAGTCCTGGCTTCATCCATCATTAGTTGGAGTTATGGAGGCTTTGTTTTTGTAAACCAAGAGATTTCCCTCTAAGTGACGTAACCTTTCAAACGGCCTGCAGCAGTTTTTCCTCAGTCTGACCTGTTTTTGTGCCGTGGGAAACTTAAAAAAAATTCCTCAGTGTCACCAGTTTTGACAAACGTTAACAGGGTCGACCGCCCCATCGTCCCTGCGATCCTCCATTAGATGGAGCTCTCCTCCAGCTCAGCCGGATTCTCCTTCTGTTCCGTTCAACATCTGAGATCTGTTTGAGATGCAAACGTTTGCAGTGGCATGCCTCAATTTGCCTTTCGCCTGTCATGCATGAATCACTCATAATATTTCCGGGAAAAACTGTATTTGTCTTGTCAGTTCCACAGAATTTTCAGATTTATACATGACATTGTTTTTTACTATTGTAATTACAGCTCTGAAGGTTACTTATGGTTTTCGTTTCTGTCTTAAGCCACTTGGATTTTTACGTGTTTTTTGTAGAGGGGGTATTTTTGTGTTGTAGGGTCGTAAATTGGGGGATTTTGTTAGGTTTTGTATTTAAAAATGTGACTTATCTGTAGTTTACCACTTAAATTTAGTCTGTCCAACTTTTTTTTTTTCATGAGATCTTTGAAAATGTATGTTAAAAAACTGTCTACATCCTGTATTACGTAGCAATCAGTCAGACTACGATTTCTGTAGTTGATTATTTAACGAGTTATAGTTTAACTGCAAATCTCCTGAAAGGAAGCCAAACCGTGGACTCTCCGGGACGATTTTACGTTTCAATCTCTGATCTCACACCCAGCTGCCACCGCCTTAGCTGCCGGCCATATCTATATTAACTGTAATGATTCATAGAAGCTTACGTGAATAGCTGTTGTGGATGTAAGGAGCAGTGACTCATTTTTTCCTGCAGTGTATTTATTGGACGTTTTGCTCATTGCACAGATTATGCGCAGTTCTTATCAGCATAAATTTTTAACAAGCAAGCCACCTATCTGCTGTGCATCACCGTAAAAGGTGGCAACAAAAGACGCCTTGAGGTCTCACCCCATGTGGTGGCTGATTGGACAATAGGCACCTCACCTGAAAGATGTTAATTATTGCAAACTTTGATGCGTCTTGGGAAGATTTTACCCTGAACCACGTGTGAGTGACTCCGTTATGAGATATGCAAAATGCGGCAACACTATTAGATAATCTGCAGATTTTATAAAGAAGCATGAATGAAATGAACTGCATCAATTATGGCAGACAGCTAATAAGATGTGAATCTTCTTTGTCCTTGTCGACTAAGGTGCTAAAATGATCCAAATGAAGGTTTGATTTCTTCGTTTAAGAGCATTTAAACGTTTGCACACATAAAGCAGCCTCAGTTTAAGGGCAAAAAAAAGTAAGCAGAGCTAGGAAAGGTCACGGCAAGAGCCAAATAGGTAATTAGCCAACATTCTAGTTTGAAACTTTAGTGTTGGCCTTACATTTACAGCCGTCCTTTGGCACCAAAGGTTGTCTATTAATACTCTACTGGTAAATGTAACACTGATTTTAAAAATCACAACTGTAACACTGCTTGCTGACGTGGTGACGTACAGTGTTATTTTTAAAAATTCTTGTAAAGAGGGCATGACAAAAATTGAAATAGTACATTAATTACACTGATGCGCATTAATGACACTTTTGTTATAGGGCTTCAGTGAAGGATTCAATTCAGTTCAGTTTATTTATATAAGCACACATTTACAAAAACTTATATCAAAGCACGTAACAAGAAAAGTCATTTTATTCCAATCATTGGAATATATATACATTCCATATACCATCCAGTATTTCTAAGTTATCAAACAGCTTATCAAGTTCAGCTTATTGATCAAGTTAGTTGTATTAAGTCACTGAATAGCATTTACTCCTCCTGGATCAGCATGTAGACACAGTAGTCTTTACAGTCATCCGTCACACAGTGATCCTGTCATGATCTGTGTTTTTGTTCTGTGTTAGTTTGCTGTTTAATTTGTTGTAGTTGCTTTGTTTTACTTTATTATCAGTAGTTATTTTTTTTAAAGTTAGGTAATTTTCTATTTTGGTTTAGTCTTTGTTTTTGTTCTTTTCTGTGTTCTCTAGTTCCCCCTGCTCTGTCCCTCTTCTCTCTGTGTTTTCTCTCATCATAATCACTCACATCTGTTTGTAATTATCCAATCATCTTCTCCACCACTCCACCTCCAGCTCCTCAGTATTTAAGCCTGGTTTACTCATTCACTCACCGCTGGATCGTCTGCTTACCTCCCTGTCTCTCTGCTCCTTCTCCTGTCAGTTGCTCCCCGTCTCCCAGTAAGCCTTCCCCTCTTGCTCGCTGATTCGCTGTGCTGGTTTTCTCTCTCCTCCTTCTTTCTCCTCCGATCCCTTGTAGTTATTTCCTCATGGTTTTTTTTTCTTTATAGTCTATGGTTACCCTAGTGTCCTTCATTGCTGTCTGTAGTTTTATTCCTCTGTTGTTTACTCCCTCGTTGCTTCTGGTTCTTCTCGCATTTCTTTTTATTATTAGTTAGTTTGTTTATTTTTTCCCATCCTGTGTTCATCTGCTCGTTAGTTTTATTTTCTATTGTTTGTTCTTTTCTTTTTGTAGCTCCCCCGTTCCTCTTCAGTTATTCCGTCTGTTTACCTTCTACTTTATGTCTCGCATATCCCTGGTCCGTTCAGCATTGCCTTTCTTTTTTGTTTATGTTTATGCAATTTCACCTCTGCTCGAGTCGTTATCGCAAGCACTGACAGATCCACGCTTTCCTTTATACATTTTTGTGTATTTATCTTTTTTTTGGCTCTGTCTTATATCTTATTGTATTTTTGTATTTGATATTTTTTGGGTGAACCTGGACAGTGAGAGCACAATTTTGCTCTAACCCATGTACTACATATGATGGAATGGCAATAAAATCTCTTAGAATCCTTGAATGCTAAGCATGGATGTGCCGATAGTGGAGAGGAAAAACTTCCCTTTAACAGGAAGAGATCTCCAGCAGAATTAGAAACAGAACCGGTTTACTGGAAAAACAGAAGCAGAAGCTCTGATATTGGAGTTTTATTCTTTCCAAACGGATTTAAAAAGTAAATAGCAGGAAGGGGAGCATAATGTCAACCTTTAGCCGCCTTTAGCAAATTATAGAATCGTAGAACGCCCAGCTGGAAAAATATTTTTACATGCTCAAATATGCACAGATGGATACAGCCCCACCAGTACTTAGTTAAATGCTTTTGTACAGGTTGGACTTAGTTAAAAGCTTTTGTACAGGTTGGAAAGACAGTTTTTGTTGTCGTACTAAAACATGTGACTTAATTTTGGCTTGATGTTTGACCACACTCCTTAGAAAATATAGAACTGCTTTACATGTGATAGTGTTCTGTTAATCGTTAACTGGTTGAGGTCAAAATGGATCTAGAAGCATTTTTCTAGTCTACCTTGTCCATCCCTAAGCCTAACCTGTCTTGAGTCGGATACCTACAAAATAAAATCCAAAACATAACTCTTTAAGTTGTTTTTAAAAAAGTAACCATGGTTTAATCAGTTTCACACTTTAAACAATATGCCAGCAAGAAGACAAAAATAAAATTGAACAAAATTTTGGATAACTGGCGTAATTTCTTCAATAAACTACAGAAAGGTCTATTAGGCCTCGACTTTAGCCGTTAGTATTGTCGTTACACCAGCATCTATCTAATCCATGTTTTGTTGGAGGTTTTCTTCCTGTTTAAAGAGTTTCTCTCCCCACTGTCACAATATGCATGCGTTTATTGTGATTTTTAACTGTAAAAAGAACTTGACTTCCCCCTGATTCAATCTCTCTGTATGATTGAAATAAACTGACTGTATATTTTTCTGTATGTTATATGTTATTTGAACTGAACAGTTTACCTTCCTGATTTATGACTGTGCATTAGGGATTCGATAGGATCTTGGCGGTTGTAAGTTTTATCTTTTGGTCGATCCTACCCGCATAACAACAAACTGCAGAACCTACAGACTTAACAAGTATTTTCATGTAAAAAAACTGAACATTACATCGGTCGTGTTACCAGGTGTTAAAAAAAAAGGTTCCCATTATTTCAGTTGACAGAGAAATCTGTGGCAGCAACGCTCCTGAGAGGCATCTCCTTGGACCACAGCAAATGTCAGCTGTTATCTGAGAAAAGTCAGGCGGTCATTATTTCGAGAAGCGATACCCTTAGAAACAACCCATGTTTTATAAGACTGAATGTCAGCTGCCAGAGAAAAACCTTTAACCTGCAAAGAGCTCTGATTGAAAAAAATCTCCTGCAAACTACAGTGGAGTGTTTCTTGGCCCGGAAGGTTTTCAGGACACTGAAATGTTTTTTCTTTTTCTTCTTTTTTTCTTTCCTTGGTTGCAGTAGAAATGTGGCGTTACATCAAACTTCAAACAGTCAAATTGCGAGTACTGGTGATGATGCGTACCGTGATGGCAGCTGACAAAGAACGTTCTGTTTTAAAGGAGGGGAACTGAATAAATCTGACATTTCAATTAAAAGCTTTTTGCTCTTCGAGGAATATAAGGACAGTCTTGGAATTTAAATACATTTCTACTCCTTTTTCCTTTCCATAGTTAATGATGGGCACAGAAAGTGAGAGTTTATGTCTGCTAGAGCTTTATTGATTATTTGTGATGCAGGTGTTTTGTTGTTTTTGATTTTGTGTTCATTTTCAGCTTGAGCTTTTGTATAACAATTGTTTTGTGATGTGCTTTGAGGTTTTACACTTTGTCAATACTGAACATGTTTAAAAACAAAACCAAAAACAATTTCTGAGCCAGGAATGCTACATAATAGCGTCCTTAAACAGTTTTTCTTCCTATATCCTTTTCTGTACTGGAAGAAGGATCAGATCAGAATCAGACAATTCATTTACTAGTATCTAAGTTCTTGGTGCATCTGTTGTCTCCGCTAAGAATATCTCAAAATCACTTTCTGTGTGTAAAGTCGTCAGTAATTATCAGTATTTCTACCGAATCTTCACCACGTTGTTTTGCAGATATTGATTAAAAAAAGTGAAAAATGGATGCGAAGAGCTGGTTTAATTAGTTACAGTTACACGTGAACCTTTTTCTGTCAAAGGGTTTTTTTCAAAGCAAAACATCCGCTTAAAGAAGCCGATTAAATTAACCTTTACGACCTTAAACACGGTTTCATATTGCACACTGTTCTTTGATTTCAGCCTAGAAAAATCGAAGTGATTTATAGGTACATCTGCAGCTAACTTCTCAACATCCTGTCCCTCTGAGCCTCTGCAGCTTCTAGACACAAAGAATCAGATCTGGACATCTAATAACGAAAGCCCCACTCATATTTGGATTCAAAGAATTTAAGATTTGTAAAAAAAAAAAAAAAAATCCCCCCTTCTTCTAAGAAGTTCCAGTATGCTTTTCTTCTGACGAGAGGAGATGCTTATCTTTATTTAGTAACTGATCAATCAATCAAATTGATTTTAGCACCTGAAGTGAAAGTGTGGAAAACAAACTGGTGGTGTCTTCTCTCGAGGTGCGAGACTTTTGAATAAAACCCTGATTGACAGAGAAAATGGAGGTTTAAGGTGATGTTCTATAAATCTATGCTTCAACATCGATGGAGGCTCTGATGTAAGCTAATACTCACAGGAATCATTTCATATAACAAACTTACTGATGTGACTGAAGTATAATAGTAAACTAGCTTTGAAGCACCCTCGGTTGGTCCCTTTACGGTAAAATCTGGACAATGTGAAGGGGTGTTTTATTGCTTTTAGACACCAGACTATATAAGACAAGCTTAATTTCATTAGAATAAATTGAAGCTCCTCACAAAACAAACATCAGGGCTTCCATCCTTATTTGCAGGCCTTGGTAGTTCCTGTTCCACTTTTCCACTTGTTGTATAATTTGTTCTGCACTCACAGTGAAGACCTGGTTGTTTGCATATCCAGCACAGTGATAGATTTTTCATAAATTCCTCCAAATAGTTACTAACTTTGTTTAAAGAAATGTATTTTGACCCTGAGTGGTTGTAATATAATGAAGTATTTGACCTACTATGCTGCAAAAGAGAACTGAGGAGATGAGAGAACTGGTTAACTCGCAAAGAACGGATGTACAGAAAATGTATTTTGAACAAAGTAAAATAGGCAGGAGCTTTAAAATGAAGCGGGAAATGCTCGTCTATATTTACCTTATATTTTCCACAATAGTTGCAACTCTGCTTGTTCAAACCAAATTCACAACAAAACAACGAGGACTTTAGGTCACAGGTTACCTTTGTGTGCAATTTATAACATGTGTGACGAAAATCACATTTTTCGTCACACATGTAATAAATTTCATTTTTCATATATTTTGGAGGGAAATCAAATCTATTAGTTTGATGATTTAGTCATAAGAGTCCTTTAGGTTTTTTCACACTCCTGTAACAGTGTTCAGACCCCCTGAAATAAATTAATGCTTTAAGAGCATGAGCAAAATTTTGCACTAAAAAGGAAAATTATGTAACCTTTAATTTGTTTGTATTAAATCAGGTGAGAACTATCAGATGCTGGTGAGAACAGTGCTATTCAAACTTTATTATGTCCCTATTTGTGCCTATTGGACAGCGCTTAGTTCTTATAAAACATGACCTATGACCAGTTCTCTTGATACTCTCTCTCCTGGGACTCCTTTTATGCACTCTCCTCTTCACTTCATCTCAGCACGTCTAAAGGATTCAGGTTTGGATGTGGGTCAGAATACAGGGTCAATTTTGTGTCTGCAGGAGGAATTCTGGTTGTATGTTTTAGTTTTTTCAAAGGACCCAATTATCAAACATTTTCCTGTAATGGTCAACACAATTCTAATCAAATTTTCCTGAAAATGCAAGGACTTTACAGACTATTAAGAGGAAGAGCAAGCCCACATAATCACAGATCCTTTGTCCTACTTAAATGTAAATATATAAGCAGCTTTTGTATATGTGATCCATCCTGTTGTTTGTTGCTGTTAAGTTCAAATTTAGTTTTATCTGACCCTAAGCCACCTCAGTAAAGTCCGTGGAGTTTACATTTGTAATTATAGAACCCAGAGGCATTTGTCCCCAAACAAAATCAACTGGTCAGGATGTAGATGGTATCTAGTGGCTGCTACGGTAAAACTCAGCTTCAAGTCTGAGCTGCAGTTTTCTAATAGTAAACTTCTATATTGACGAGTTTTTACGCCAGGAGGCTACAAAATTTACTTTGTAAAGAGGTATTTTTAGCCCAAGTTTTATAAAAATAATTTTAAAAAGCCTGCTTAACTGAAACGTATAAATTTGATAGGTGTCTACTGTAGGTAGTTTGTAATCAGTTTAAAGAATCGAAATTTTATTTCTATTTTTATTCATTAGTTTGTTGGAAAAAAGATCATTGGCACATTCAGCAATCTTTTTTATGGAAATTCACTACAAATATCATATAAAACTGCTAAATGCTGCATTTATTGCATATACACTTTAAAACATTAGCTGGCATTATACAATTTGTGGTATAGAGACGATTTGTGTGTTGAACATAAAGTTTGCTACTATGTTGATGTTCTAATCAGTTATTAATATAAAAAATATGCTTAATTATGCTGCAATACGAATAGTCAATTTGCATTGTGTTTGAGAAAAAAAGACAATGTCATCTCAGTTAAAGAATACAAATTAGAAGAGGACAAAAGCAACTTAGCTTCTAAACATACAGAACAAAATACGGCAATTATCCTGTGGATAAGTCTTTTCTATTATTGGTATTTTGACCGACTGAAGATATGACGTAAAATAAATGTTACATGTTTCTATGTTTTTTTTTTTCAGTGTGAGTTCAGGTTTGAAACGATTGAAGAAAGACAAAAGCAGAAATATCATCAAAAACTCGTTAAGGTCTAATCCCAGCAGGTCTTTAGAGTCTTCATGTCAGCTCTGATTATGTGTTAATGAAGTTGATCTCAGGTTGACCAGCTGCAACAATGCATCTAATTTACCTTTTTCTTCATCTATGCACCATCAAATTAAGCTCTAAATGATGTTTGTGAGGTAATTTAAACTGAACCTGAAGGCGACACATCTTTCTGAGGACTCTGAGGACTTTCATACATAAATATAGTTTAAATATATTCATGTAATGTTTCCCTCGTTGGAGAGAAAAGCCTTCACTCGTTGTGACGCCTCCGGGATTCACTGACTACCAGCATACGGTCGGCCAGGTGGCAGCGATGAGTCAGATGAATAGTTTAAATATCTGGGGCCTCGTTCTAAATGTATTGAAACACACAAGTTTAAACAATGATAAGGAGCTAGTGAAAAGGAAGGAAAAACTTTAAATCTAATGATAAATTGGTCTTGAATGCAGACAGTTTGCTTTTGTGATGTTTCAGTATCAGCGCTAAATGCTTGATCTCTGTCTGTTTAACACCAACTCTTGTTCTGTTTTTTGTTCCAGCTCCTGTCTGGCGGTTGGGACATCTAATCAGCATCAATGTCTAGGCTTCAAGTAAGTAAGATGAATGGCTGCGTCTTCTTATGTACTCCCTTGCAACTTGCAAGTCTCCCTGTGTCTCTGATGCCACTATCCGTTTGCCTGTCAAATGATGTCTGATTTCAGCTTGAATCATTTCTAGGTTACAGAAGATTTGGTTTTTACTTTAGCTCCTTGTTCATGGATAATGGAGTCACACAAAAACAGGCACACACTGGGGCCAATCAAATGAGCTTTGCTCCACTGGGTGAAAAGCCTTTTATATTTAATTTCAATGATATTTCCACCTAGCTTAGTATGTTAATCTATTCAGGGGGGAGGATTTTTGTGATTCTGAATTTGTTAAAGTGAAAAAAAATCTTTTAAGATATAATCAATTAATTTTAGATCCTTTGTAACATGTTTGTGAGGTGTTTTTAAGATGGTGTTTTAGCAGATGTTAAAAAAACTCAATTTAGTCTTTCATTGCTTTAGAAAATTAACAGCATACAAAAAAAGTGCCATATTGTGACTGTCACAGTCGTTAGTAATGGACAAAATATTTTATTTAGATTCTAGTTTTATCTTTTTGTTAAAAGCATTTTCTCATCTTTATCGAAGGTGTAATATGGAGCACCGTTATCATTAGTGCTGAGACAGGCAGCCTGCGGAAGTTCCATGTGGTCGGATTCTGCCTCAACCTCAAACAATTAACTGCAAAGATCATCAGATTGCGAACGAGATGCCAACAAATATGGTTTTTAGCTGAAGCTGTGCTTGCCTCCACTATAGACTAAAAATGCTTCAGCAAACAATAGCAAGAATATTTGAGGCTGTGAGCTTGAATCAGTGTTTTTATTCCTTCAGTGTGAAACTAGACGAATCTCCTCTCTCACCACCCAGAAAACATGGAAAAATATTTCTTAGTTCTAGACCTTGCAATGCATTTTCTTTGTCTAAATATCACATTCATCGATCCCTCCATCCATCCACGGGCAATTGGATTTCTGTAGCTGTCATTGGGTGTGAAGCAGACGACTATGCGCATTTATATCTTACACCTATTAAAGATGACATCTTTTTTTTTTCTTCGTCTGTTAGAAGAAAAACTGGAGTACTCAGTAAAAATCCATTGCATGCGTGCAGTGGATGCGGTAACCACACTAAATATAGAGAGACCCCGGGATTTGTACCCAGGACCTTGTGGCGGTTCTGGGCACAGAGAGTTATCAGCTGTTATATGATAATAATATTTTATCGGCTAAAATAGTTTTATTGACACACAAAGGAGTTTATGTAGCATATTAAATGGTTGAAACCATTGTTGGAGGTTCCATATTTAAGGCCTGACCAAAAACTGTGAAAAATATAGTTTATTAATGTAAAAATCATGAAGGGATTCTGGATGCCACTAACTTAAGAGAAATACTGCTGTCCTGTGATTTTACTCAACCACCAGGACTCTGACATCATTCTTCCATCCATTGGTGTTCTTAAAGGCTGCTTTCTATTTAATATTGGACTGATTTCACCTTCAGAAGCGTATGATGCAATTCTGGCGCAGTTTTAAGGTGATTAAAGTTGAGACAATGCAGAGAAACACGGGCTGCCATGTGATTTTGTAATATTCTGCCTACAGTTAAAAACTTAACAGTGTGTGATCATCATTATAGAGGAGATGAAAAGATAGAGATGAGCACAGCTTTTGCTGCGGGAAGCTAGAAAAGCAGCAGTTTGAAACTTGACACATTTATTATTTTTTATTTCTTCTTGTTTGGCTTTTTTGTTTTCAACATTTAGTAGTTTCAAATATTTGTGGTATTTTAGTTTTTGTTGGTTTTAACCATCACAATAAAATAGACGCTTGCTCCCAGTATCTGTAGGATCCGCAAGTAAAAGAAAGGCAATGGAAATGTTCACACTCTGTAAGTGAGGGTAAACAATTTTATACTGCTTTAGAAAAACAAATATTCTTTTTCATTTTCCCTGTAGAGTTAACAGAGTTAATCATGTGAAACCCCCCACAGAGGCGATTTACAAAGGTATGATTGAAGTAATGATAATTACATTCTGCACTTCTAAGGAATAACAAACATGCAGGTGAATTTATTTCCCTTTTCTCAGGTTCCTCTGTTGAACTGCTGCACTTTTGCACATGAACATCCAGCAGGGAGGTTTAAACAGCTCCACTCTTCTCAGATGATCCTTTTCGACTTTAAAAAAAGACGTAATCTTTGCTTTTTTTTAACGTTTCCCGTGAAATGCCTTCCACAGTCTCACACATGCTGAGCTCGATTGCTGTTTGTGTTTCTTGGATGTGTGAGAGCACGGCCTATAGCTGTTTGTGTGTAAATGCCTTGCAGAGCAGATGGAGGGTGAGTGGGAATTTCTTGGGAATAAGCTTTCCGGTCTGCTGCAATTATCACATTTGCAAAATTTTAATATCGAACATCCTGACATAAGTTTTTCTTTCTGGGTATTTTTGTACTAACGGGGAAGAAATGGGCCTCCAATAATCCCACAAAAGAGATGCATAACATTCTTTAGTGTGTTCTGTTCAGTCTAATCTACTTTTTTAGGCACATAAAATGTATTTTAAACATGATTAACAAAGATGAATGTTAATAAATTATCATAACCTAAAAGTAGCCAATCATGACATCCATTTAGTCTTTTTTTTTATTGATATTTTAGGACTATTTCATGAAATGTGTTCTTGCGGCTGCTTTTCCATACAATTATTTCTGTGGCTCAATTATTGTATTAGACTGACTTATTGCACTTTCATCCTTGTCAGCTGCCTTGTTTAAAATGACACAAATTCCCTGCAGTTTATTAACTGTTAATTTTTTGCTTTTTATATTTCCGCTTGTATTGACAACATGTAGATTCAGTTAATTAAGATATCCAGCCTCTGTAATGAGGTGAAAACACCTTTCTTTATTCCTAACACAATGGGCCGAGTCATAAATCGCTCCCGTTTGTTTATTGTGTTTTGTTTAATGGATGATGTCTGGAGCCAAATTATGAGGATTTCTTTTGTGACTCGAGAGCTTTTAATTAGTATCAGTTGACAGTAATTGCCGCATTGTTGCTGCAGAGTATTAATGTTTTTCAAAAATTAGAACAAGGAAACAGAAAACAGGCAGCAATATAAAAAATGTGATGCCTAAACTTTCAACGACTTGTGAATGACTGCAGTTAATCGACATTTCCGTCGGTGGTCACAGGACAGAAAGACCCCCGATTTAGAGAGATCAATTTTCTATAACAGTGGTCTTCAACGTTGTCCAGGCCTAGGACATCCAAACTGATGGCGAGATGGAGCGAGGACCCCCTAATTTTATATATATATATATATATATATATATATATATATATATATATATATATATATATATATATATATATATATATATATATATA
>JAVLVB010000668.1:6086780-6116003 GCA_032876305.1 Orestias chungarensis | reverse complement strand
TATATATATATATATATATATATATATATATATATATATATATATATATATATATATATATATATATATATATATATATATATTCTTAATATAAGTAAGTAATGTCATATGAAGTACATATGGAGTAATGTAACGAAAGCAATTTCGGCCTGGGATTATTAAAGTATTTCTGATTCTGATTCCTCGTTAATTGGACAGGTGTTGTGAATGAAACGGTGCCCAGCTTGAAAGAGCTCCTGTGTGTCGCTGAATGTGTGCATTGATGACTGAAAGACATCTTCTGCCTCCATTTATCTGTTTACTACAATGTGTTGAATTCATGTTAATGTGTATTTAGTCATTTGAATTAGTGGAAAAAATTCCAGGGGAGGAATATTAAAAAAAAGTCTAATCAACCCAAAAAAAAAAAAAACTTTCGCCACCCCCATGCAGTACCTCTGCGGACCCCTTAGGGGTCGCGACCCCCCTGTTGAAGACCTCCGACCTATAATATTTTTGGTTTGTTGGAGTACCTGGTAAAAACCCAACAGTGTACAAAGGGAATATTCAAACTCCATTCTGTGTAGGAATAATTATGAAGGCGATGTTTTCTTTTGTGGCCAAACTCTTAACTTGAGTTTGGCCACAAAATGCATTCCTTATTCTTGAATTTCAGTAATTAAATCCTAAATATATATGGCTGTGTGAAGAGTGCTGCAGTTATCCTATAATCTAAAAACAAAGAAATAAATGCATCCTTTCTAAAACCAGATAAGAAGACCTTTGGAAATGCATTATTATATTTTGTTTCCACAAAGATCCAGACTGTTTTTGTGTGTTTTCTATAAAAGAGTAAAGATTTGACAGATCAGAAACCGTGTTTTGAAGGCTGTAGTCAGTAAAGTTGCTCAATCTAGGTTTGACACATATTGTTGAATTCTACGTTATACCAGTAATACTAATTAAAAAAACATCAAAAGATTTAAAAGACATAAAAGAGGTTCATTCATTTCAGGAGCAGAAAGGCACAGCAGAGGCCGTTCCAGTGTCGGTGTGATTGTACTCAGCAGTGACTTTATAGATTTGGGGTTTAAGCCTGACTTCGTCGTGCTACACTGAGCTGAACTCAAGCACTTCGGGTGTGTTTGTGACTCACAGGTATTGGTGCAGCGCAGGACTCTTGCCTAATGGAGAAGTGTGGCAAGGACAGAACCTCCTGAGAACCCACCATCCCGTCTGATCACAAATGCTTCGCTGCCTCGATCTCATTCTCACTTTCTGTGAGCGCCATGGCTGGATATCAAAGCCAGCTGCTTCATCTCTGGATGCAAATAAATATATATTTTTTTAAAGCCTCAAAAGCTCGCTGGTATATAAAGGAACATGTTGAAGGAAAAACAAGAAGACGGTGTTGTGGTAAATAAAGTTACGCAGTCCTCAAAATGTCAATTTTAGAGGGAAGATCGGATTATCTTGACCCAAATCAAGAGAGATTATGTTTAGTTTTCTCCCTTTTCAGTTTTTGTTTCCTTTGGATCTATAAAAACGAAATAAAACCTCTCTCTAAGTAACTCGGTCAGTCCGAGGGGGTAATTTGTTTAGTACAAAAACTTGCACGTGCTTTAAAGCGCCAACTGAAAACCAGATAAGGGGGGCAACTGTCCTCAAATAACCGGGTTACGTTCACAATACATGTAAACAGGAAACACAGTTTTTCTGTTTGTGGGTTAGAAATCCACAACCCTAATGTTGTATGTTCACCTTTAACGCTGGCCACATTTCTAACTCTTGAGATCGTGTACAAACCTTAAAACATTAAGACACTAGAATAGGACGGATGTCTTCCTTGAGAAGATATTTAACCTTCTATCTATCCAACCATCCATCCATCCATCCATCTGAGGATTTAGAATCATCTTCATTTTACAAACATTAATACATCATACAATTTTTTTAATGTTTTTTTCTACAATTTTTTACGTTTTTTTAAATTTATTTAAAAACGTAAACATTTAAATAGAATGTTGATTGTTTGTTTATGGTGACTCATTTCCTACAGTATATCAAAATGTTAAAGTTGTCTTTTTTCAGTTGGTGTTACAACGACGGAGACTCCAAACGGGTTTTATTTTTAGCTGTACTTTGTAAAGCCTGCAGAGCAGCGATATATCCCTGCTTATTACGGTTGGGTCAGCTGGTTTCACTGCTGTGGAACCTGAGGTTTCAAAAATTAAAACTAAAGTTAATTTAGTAATAAAAACCTTGTCCTCACAGAGAGTGAACAGCTGTGAGGAGCTAAGGAGTAGGCAACTGGTTAAACTCTTTCTGTACCTTCTGTTTCTTACACCACGACTCGCTCAAATGACTCCCATTATCACCAGATCAGGTGTTAAAGACGTTTCCGACAAAGCTGAATAGCGTCTAATGCAAACTTCCTCTGAAGCATAACAGCGTTCAGATGAATCTGCTTTAAAGGTCGCGGCAGTGCTGTTTGTGTTGACTTAGGGGAAAATAACTCAGGTGGAAAAGCCAAATCAGAGGAGACGGTTAGTCTGCGGGGACGTCGTTTAACGTAAAAGCAGGTGAAGTGAGGACCTGACAGACATGCTTTGTTTTTCATGCTTCCGAGCCCCAGTCAGGTGAAAACAAGAAGTGCTGGACCACAGATCAATATCCATCAGCTTTCACCGGAGTCAACCCTCAGATCTCAGATTTTCTCTGAAGCACAGATTTCCCAGACAACCAACTATAATAAACAGGAATCATCTGAGCATGCATGTTTTCTTGCTTCTCTTATCTAATTTGACCCGATTAGTTTAAGAGAGGCATTTACTTGCTTCTTTTTAATATTGTTTACACCAAGATGCATTTTAGAGTTGTTTTTCCAGCCAGACAAAGCTGCTGTCTGTCGCCCAGTCATCTTATCAATTTGCTCCGCATCACTGAACATTAAATGGATTAGAAGGGAGAGAAGCCTCACAGCTAATTTGATGCTCAGGCAAGACAAACAAACTACTTACTTAGTGTCAGATGTGAAAAGTGTTTGTGCTGTGTTTGCTGTCCCCTGTGGGCACACTGAGCAGATGTCCCTCCACCGCCGCACGTAGATTCATTGTTTATTCAGTGACTTATTTATTAAACTATATATATCTCTGACAGTGATGATCACTTTAGCTAGCATATTGTTAAGCACATGGATCTTATCTGAGACATGCACTCAAAATATAGGCAAACATTAGAAATTATATTTTCTTTTTCTTTAGTGTCGTCAAACAGAAAACATGTGTACTGCTGTCCATTCTAGTGACAGCATGCTTTAGAGGCTTAAACCCATCCCATGAAACTCGAAACTCTCTTTTCGTCATCTTATCTGATGGCCACTGCATACATTTGACATGCTTCGTAGACCATGGCAACAACAAAAATGAAAAACAAACAAACAAGCTCACGTTGGCCGCACTAGTGCAGCAGAAAGTATGTAAGTGCATTGCAGTCAATGTGCAACATGGTTTTTTTTATTCAGCGTTGTTTTAAAAAGGAGTTGTCACATGTCTGTTTCATTAACCAACTAAAACGAAGACTCAGCTCAGACTAGTTCTGTGCTACAGTATCAAACTCATTAAGCTCTTTTTACACTTTTTTTCTTTTAAATTATTTTTGCCGTCTTTTAAGACATTATCTGTACATTGTGGCAGATTTCCAAACTCTTTTTGTCAGTCTTTAACCTGCTGATTCTGTTTTTTAGCCTTTTTGCTCAAAGAAACAACATTAGACTCCCTGTCGTAAGATAAAAAAACAAGCAAACAAGTTTATATTGCAGCATCCCCGATTTAGTGTTTAGCAAGATTAGTTTTGATAGCACAGCTAACAATGCTAATCTTGCTATACAAATAGTCTACTTGTATGACAGAAAATAACTGCCAACCTTTTTTACTGGTCGTACTCCGTTCAGTTCCCCTGCCATTCGGTGAAAGTCTTCCTCTCTCTTGCCGTTTTTGCAGCCTGGATGAACTGCAAACATGTCCTAACATGTTAATTAAATTATTAATAACTGTTTTAATAACTTTATTTTGTGCATTATCTCACTACATTTAAAATTTTGAGTCTTTGTCAATCAGTAAGAGTTTCTATATTGAAGACTATTGTCAGTTTGACCTGCTAGAATGGAAATTTTTTGCTTAAAAACATTAATTTCAGGTACTTTAAATACTGATATGCTATCGTTTTGATGTTGCAGTGAGATAAAACCTTGGACTGACAAATAAACCCATTTCCTCTCCCTCGTCTGTTTGTGTTCCAGGGTCGTCGGGAATCTCTTCCAGCCATCCAACATATGGTGCGGCGCCGTTTCTCCGGCCCGCTGCTACTGCCTCCTCTGTGGCGAAGACACTCCTGTCAGGACCAACATCAGCGAGACGCACGCCGCCCGTCTGCCGTTAATGGCGTCCTGCTAGATCGACTCCAGGAGATTTACAGCCAAGCTTTAGCCAGCCATGATGAGCACCGGTCAGTCGTTTTTCTCTTTTCCCCTCGCAGTTGTAGGTCTATGAGAATAATTTCCTCTTTTCTCTGTTGTATACGTCATTTTAAAGGAAAGTCTTGCTGTCTCTTGCTCTCTTGCAGCCTCTTTTCCCTCTACTTTCCCTTGATATCTCTGTTGTGTACATTTCTAATGCAGGAAATCCTTGATGTCTCTCGCTCTCTTGCATCCTGGATGGACCAAATCATTACAGGAAACATTCCCGACAACCTAATATTGTTTTTTCTTGGCAGCCTTCCTCTGATATTTTATATGCTTTATTTTCCCCTTTTGGTTCCAATAATAAATGAAACAAGAGGACAAATGTTGAGTATAAATTAGAAGCAAAAACAAGAACCTTTGTTATTCATAGGTTTAGTGTGGCGTCATGTGTTTCTGTCCAATTAAGCTGCATTCCCAGACCTAAATTTACATGAGCACTTACAGGGGAAACTTTTTAGACAGTTTTCAACTCTTGAACTGAGATGGATTTGGAGACATGCTAGTCCAACATCTCATTTTCTCCAGACCTCTTGATTTATGCCATATGTGCCTCTGCTGCCCAGCAGAAGCTGTCGGTCTGTTGGTTTGGAGGAATCATGTCTGACCCGTTAGTCTGTCGTTACGATGGAAGCTAAGCCTCTTTTGCTGAACTCAGCTGTACGAATGTCTGAAGCTCATTAGCTCAGTATACTTTACTTTCCACAGGTTCCTAACAGGTGAAAGGTGATTATGTTTGTCTTTTTTTATAATTTGAACCTCTGTACCTTGTGTTTAGAGGTGATAATTAAAGTTATTGCAACGACAGGAAGAAAGCAATCACCGACAAGTCACAGCTGTGAGTCCTTGTAAATTTACTAAGTAATCATAACGCTGGACCTTTTCCACATTTTATCTTTAATACAAACTCCAATCCCAATTTAATTTAATACGTTTTTATGTAATAGACTGATACAGTGTGCAATTTATACAGTCAACAAATTTGCAGAACAGTTCAAGCTAAGCGAGACTGAGTGAAGACAGTATGCATGTTTGGATTCATTGTCCTGAAAATGTCCTTTTTTCAGCCTTGTAAATGGTTTCCACCAGGATTCTGCCATAATTGGCTCTTCCCTTTAACTCTGAGTAGCATCCCTGCTAAAAACCATCCTAGCATCAATATTCTGCCAGCAAGCTGTTTCACTTGGGATTTGATTTGCTACAACATTTAGCTGTAAGCTACAATAAAGATGCTAAACACTGTAGAATTAGTTGAATGTGTGAATAGTTACTAATACTGTCAAGGTTTATTGGACAGTTTGTCTAAAATTGTTTATTTTCTGTATATTTTCATCCACTCTTCCTTAATTGCCAGATTTGTGGAGCTTTCCCTTAAAATACCCATCCACCTGAGTCGTGTATGTCTGCAGCTCCTCCATATTTACCATACATCTGGATCTGGTTATTCTCTCCTTTCTTTGAATTTCTGTTTTGAAAGGCCAATGTGTTTGTTTGTTTTTAGTTTGGCCCTACTCTAAAATAAAACCTAAAAATAAACGTATGCCACACTTTTCCTGATTTTTTTGGTATAAAATATTGAAACTCGTGTATGACTCAGTTTATAGTTAGTCTTACTTTCTGCTGGTGCATCCAAAAATCTCTTGAAGCTCAGTTAGCATCGATAAAATGTGAAAAGGTTATAATTGTGTATTAATACTTCAGCAAGAGCCTGTATACTTCTATCCTTTGTCTAGACATAAAATCTGCAGTTTTTGAGACATTAATGATGAAGCGACTCTGCAGCTTAGTAATGATCACTTTTTCACATCGAAAATCATTTCAGATAAACAGCTTGTTAGTGAAAGGCAAAGCTTGTGCCTTTTGACCCAGGATGATGAACAGTAAAGGTGAAATTTATGACACATGGCTCAATCCTGCAACAAGTTTGTTAAGATTATTTAGCTGCCTGTCCATCTTTCACTCACTGCCTTTTCTCTGTGGAAAAGTTGATTCCTTATTCAATGCTTTGTCCTGTGTACCTTATATTTTCTGTGTCATTATCCAACCCGTACCATTTCAAGTTTATGTGACATTCAGTTTCATTTCAGTTTCGTTTTATGGCACCAATTCCAAACACATGCGATTTCAAGGCATTTTATAGTTTATCAAACAATGCAGTAAAATGCACTCTGGTACTTTCTTTGTTAGAGATAGAAGGAAGTTACTTATAGGACGTGATTGATTAAACTACATTAGTTGTCAATAGAATAACAGTTTTTATCTCCTTTATACTATCAAGTAAACAAGGCGATTGAATTTTCTTTCAATAACAGTTGGTGTTTTGGTTTCCATCCCCTTGCAATTTTTACACAATTTGAAGACTTTGTCATCCCAGTTTCTCTGCTATTTAGTTCAAGTTAAAGGAATTAAAAACACTCCATCTATTTGAAGGCTGAAGTTACCGCTATCATTGAACCCACTTCCAGTGTGTGTACACAATTTAGTTTGGACTTATTAATGTAACAGAGTGTTTCTGTTATAAATTACACCATACCATATATACCACTTCCCTATATAGGTGTTCTACAGAATCCTTGTTTAAATTGGTATTATTTGTGTTTATCACTCATTTTATGATTATCTCAATAGTAACTGATAAGGTACCCGATGTGAACAAATTTAAAAATCCATATCGCACAACCCCATATTTATGTGTGTGTGTATACGTGTACTTGTTTGGTGCTACATTATGTGGACATTTTTTCAACAAATACTACTCTTGTGGGGACCACCTACTGGTCCCAATGAGAAGCGGTGCTGTTTCTGGGTCAGAGGTCATGTGTATGACTATGATGTGAATTGAGTTAGCATTAGAGTTTGGGGTAGACATGTATGGTTAGGGTCAGGGTTAGGCTATAGGAAAGAATGGATGTCAATAGAAAGTCAACTCAAGGATACTGTTACTAGTGTGTATATGTGTTCATATGTGCCTTCCAAACCTTATGGAGAAGCAGCTTCATGTGAAAAAACATGCCAGCCGTTGTTTACCTGGTAATATAAATTCAGCCAGGACAGCATGATGTTGCGTAATATCCATGATTGGCAGCTTGACAGTTTGGACAGCAAATCTTGGGGAAGCAGATGGAGATGGAGGGAGGAAGTTGTCAGGGGAACGCAGAGGCTGATGGGGGTGAGGAAGAGTGACACAGGGAGCAATAAAAGGGGAGAGGAACCGTGGCTGGGACGAGCAGATGGAGGAGAGACGCAGCAGCTGACAGAGACTCACTGACTGAGCCGCTCGCTCTGGTTTCAGCACTGCGCCTCGCGGACAGCAAGCGCCAGCATGCCGCGCGCGTAGCTCCACCTGGTTTGACGCTCTTGCCGTTTTTTTATTTCATTTTTTCATTATTAGCACTTTTTTAAACTCGTCCTCTTAGCGGTGTCTAATTAGCGGCGCAAGTCGAGTTCTGCGTTCAAAAGAAAGAGACGCAGGAGTGGAGCCGCGGAGATGGAGTGCGCCACGCTTAGCAGAGAGGGAGCCGGTCTCGCCAAGCCGCCCAAGCATCTGTGGCGGCAGCCCAGGACGCACATCCGGATCAAGCAGCGCTTCAACTCCGACACGGAGCGCTACCTGTGCCGCAACCGGACGCTGGAGAAGCTGAGACCCGGGCTGAAGAAGCCCCGCATGTCGTGGCCGTCCACACTGAGACGGTAACACTTGCCAGGATATTCACACTAAAACCACAAAACTAGGTTTTTTGGAGGGTTTTTTTTTGTCATGTGCAACAAAACTTCCCCAATTTTTCTTTTATTTCTTTAACGTTACCTCCTATGGGAATGATTTTTGGATTAACGTAAAAGTTTAAGCAGTATAAGTTTTTAATTAAAATTCCATTTAGTCGCTTTTCTGCCCTTATTATTGCTTTTCTTTGCAGCAACCTGCAGAGTACAGTTCAAATCATCTTCTACCTCTTACCATGTTGGTTTTAATTAAGGAATGAATTATTTTATCAGCCCTCAAGCAAACTGGCAGCTTGTCTGCTTGCAGAATGTGAGGAGTTTATCATTCAATGCTGTTGCTGATATGAAGTCAGTCCTTTCCCCCAGAGTATAATGTTTGGACCAACAACAGTGATGCCTTCCTGTTGGATTTGTTACAACATCATCTACATATCTGGGTTCAACGCAGCATGAATAGCTTATACCATAATTTCATTATTATTCTGTCACATACAGCTGCATCTCAGTGCATTACAATATCTATAAAAAAGTTGTTGTTTTTCAATAGCTGAGGTCAAGACTTATAAATCCTTTACATTAGTTTATTTCTGTTAGTTTTGAAAATTAATGCTTGGCATTAAAGACAACCCAGGAATTATTTTCACTAAAAAGCTGTCTTATAAAAGGACCAAATATAAAAGGGATTTTTTTGTACAAAAATGCTTCCTACTTAAAATCGTTGATGTTCCACACAAAAGTTTCACTCAACCTTTGATTGAGGCTGTTTTGCTTTGATTATTGGATGGAGATAATGTTTCTCTGCTGAGGTGATAAGAAGCCAACATTAGCGACATTCAGCGTGTTTGAAGTGTTTACTGACCTGGGGTTATCTGTGTTGCTTGTTCCCCTTATTTCTACCGCACATTTTCCCTCCTCTGAACTTTCCACTTACGTTCCCAGTGATGCATAATGATAACATTACATTTCTCTATTTAAACACAAATTTTTATTGGTCTCATGTAACTTTCTGATATATTTAATTTGTCTGCGAGTCGTGTTTTTTAAAGTGATCTAAGTATCTAAAAATTTGTTTTAATTAAATAAGCTTGTAGAATAGCAGCTATATAGCTAAGTTCCCTGACTTGTCCTTAACTGAAGGCTTTAAGCCGGTGACACAGGATCTTCTCTCTTTGTGACTCTGCATAAAAACAGCTTATTTAACCATGTCTGAAAAATTCATCAAAAAAGATAATTAAGAATAGAAAATTCAAATCTGTGAGGTTTTTAAAAAAAAAAACACAAACTATTATCGTTGATCTCAGTTGTACTCCCTAATGGTGAATTAACTTTAGACTCATCGGCCATTCGCCTTTGATTTGTTCTATTTTTCTCTTAAGAGTTTGGACGTTGGCTGTAAACGCAGATCAATGCATATTTGCATAACTCTCATCTGCACCATGTTCTGTTCATCGATGGAAACAGACCCTGGTGTTTAAAAACCAGGTTCTCCTGTTTTGTTCTCGCAGTCGATTTGTCAACGCTCCATTTGATCCCCAGTGGACAGTTAGCTGGTCTTGAGGAGACTTTGGCACAAATTATGCCCCACAGCTTGTATCCTTCGAGAATGTTTTATCCTCTGTTCATGTTGTCTGGAGCTTAATCTGAGATTGTTGGTAATTTTCCTACTGTAGCTGACCTGTTTAGCAGTCAAAAAAAATCTCTTGTGTTAAATATGCTACAACCTTTGAGTACAGAAAACAATCACCTACTGAACCAGATGCTCCATTGACTTCAGAATTCATCAGCCAAAATCATGTTACTTGTCGTGTTTTGCTGTAGAAAGGTCAAGAAGTGAAGCTGTGTGATTGAGTGGGTGTCTCCTGCACAGAGTGCCTACCTGCTCTCCAGGCTTTTATTTGTGTTCAGGTCGTCGCACTTTGACTAATGGTGGCTGAGATGTGAGCGATGGTTTGGCTCACGGCAAACTCATTGGTAACCCTCATTTGTTAGGTTGTGGAAAGGCGCTGACTCTTCCTTTCTTTACTTGTTTGCACACAAAGGCTGCCAGAGGAGATAGTGATGGCTGTGTTCTGTGGAGCCACACATGGCTTTTGAATAATTTTGTCATGTTTGTCCCATTGCCATACCCAAAAAAATAAAAACAATTTGATGGATGGATTAGCATGAAATACAAAGAAAGTCCACAAAATAAAAAAATAAATACATTTGAAATATACTAATGTGACAGAAATGAGTAAAGCAGTTTTCTTCTAAGTGGCACACAACTTATTATTTTCTGTGTATAACTCTTGTGTCTATTTTCATTTTAACACAATTGCTGAGTCACACAGCTCAGCTCTAATGATGGGATTATGTGACAGATTTGGACAGTGTTTACAAAGAGGAATAAAAAAAGAAAAGAAAAGAAAAATAGGCTGTGAATCCCATGCAACATGTTCGTGATTGGTTTCAGCAGAATAAAACTCGCTGGCAGTCCTGCTACTCTCCTCTGACGCTGCTCGTAATCAGAAAGCAACGCAGCGACTTGTCCCGACTCACACGGTCACACGGAGTGCTGTGTGATAAAATATAACAGGAAGGCTGTCTCATTTGTGAGCGAGGCAGAGATACTGAAGAGAGCCACACATTTTTGTTTTTAACCAGCCATTAAGGTGGACTGATTGTATTTGGTTTTGTTCATAGAACTCCTGGAGATTAATTAGATTGATTCAAACTGCATTGATTTAACACTTAGCAGACCAGCAGGTCTTAGATTAACACTTAAACCTTTCCTTGTGTGATTTACACTTACTTTAAAAACAAACTGCTGGTTGTTTCTCTGATGTCATTCCGCCTCTGGGGAAAACCTTTATGCAGATGTGTATTGCATATTTTGTGGTTAATATATATATATATTTTTTTAAACATCTGAAAAGTGTGGCACGCATATGAAGTCGATGTAGAAGATGCCGCTGATACAGACCATTGTTCTTCGCCCCGTCTACACAAACCTGTTTGTCCGTGTTCTGCTTAATCCTACCTTCACACGTAGAGAAGATAATCGGAAATGAGAGCAGCTCTCCTCTTTCTGGTTAGCACCCATATCCTCCGGGTCAGAACATCAGAACCACAAGATCTGCATAAAACAAAAAAAGTTTTAAAACCCGAAACCGTCATCTCCAAGGTAAAGATTTGGCTCCATGTTTTGCAGGGTCTTCCCATGTAAGCTTAAAAGTGCGATCCATCAATAGTTTGAGCACATTTTATCTGTGGTTATTTCCGTCCTGATTCACCTGACAGACGTCTCCAGAAAAACTGTGTCCTCTGTGGTTGCCGCAGAAAATATTTGAGCTACTTAGAAGGCTGTGAAAAGTGTCTCCCAGCAGAAACTTTAGAATATATTAAGGTTGTGTTTGTAAACTGACAACTTATGAATTAGTTCAATAGATATAAATTATCTTACATTGCTTCAGGGGTTCAAGTGTTGGATATGTGTCACCTCCTGACATAAATTAATGCAGCAGAACATTCAGTTACAAGTTGAAAAAGTGCAATTTTGAAATGTATCTTCAGTTGAAAGAAAGCAGAGTGTGAAAATTAAACGTATAGTCCAGACAGAGCCGAGTGGATTTTATACTTCTAGATGTATCTATTTTTTATGTGTCAGACCTTTTTTCATAAAGTATAACAACACACATATAAGAAAGAAGTACATGTGCATTAGCAGGAACGGTGAGAATGTGTGTGTGTGAAAGAGTGAAAGCAGCAGGAATTTAAATAAATAATGTGCGTCTGTGTTTTCGTCAGCTGCCAACTAAAGGTTTTTCCCACAGCTTCCCTCTATGGGATTCTGCTTGGACTGTACCGCAGCGGTTCTCTCTCCTCGCAGTGGGAACGCTCTCTGCTCAGTGAATGATTATGGTGGGAAATGAAAACAGGCTAAGCTTTGCTGTAGGTAGGAGTAGGAGCAGTGAGTCAGCCAGCTTCATAGCCACCGACGACAACACCGCTGGCCTCGCTTTATCCTTGGCCAAATGCATTTTCTTTTTGTGTGTGTTTGTTTCTCATAATGACTTTTTATGTATCATTCCAGGTGACTCAACTTCCTATAAATAAATCAATTGTAGCACAGGTGTGGGGGTTGGCAATATATGTAGGGTCCAAAAAGCCTGAAAGAAGATTCATTCTGTTTTTTTACCTTTCATACCTTATCTTTCAACGTAAATGTACAGTTTTGAAATGCATTTGTGGGTGTAAAAATCACTAGATTGCTGCGTTTTAGTTCATTCTACGGTTCTGCCAAGTGTTATTTTCATTTGTCATACATACTGATTGACAGTGGGTTTGAAAGAGTCGTCATCGCCTGTCGAATTGCAAAAGGTCAAAGTTTTGTGGTTTAAATAAGATTAGCTATATAAAAATGCACAAAATCCTTTGATGAGATTGAAATATATTTGGTTTAAATAGTTGGAATATGTTTTTCCATGGGCACGAAACTAATTAATCCAATTATGACTTGGGACACCAGGTTTTATCAAAAATAGAAACAAACAGAGTTGTAATTTTTCCCTTAACCGGCTCCAAAAGACGAAGTGAGTTATGTGAGCACCTTTAATGGATCTATGTCGGACCTGATTCTTATGATTATCAAGCAACAGGTTCATGTGAAAACAGACCAGTTGTTTTATCTGATTATGCGTCTGGTTATTATGTCTTTTACATGATAAAGTTTACATGCACAGCATTTGGAATATCATTCAGCATAAACCGGTGTCATTTGGTATATGATTTCATTCTGACTGAGCTAAAACTAGTAAAAATATCCCGACTGGAGCTTTAATGACACATTTTTATTCTGGCCGGCCATTTATTGTACTTACTTATGTCCATGTAAACAAACCTACTATGTGGAGTCAGTGAGTTGCTGAAGCATCTCCTGGATTCAACCTTGCAAGTTGTGGCAGCCGTGATTTCAGAGTCATAGAAATGTGTTGTTCATTTGGAGTCTTTCAACGATAGATGAACTTTTAAAGTTGATTTTATTGAGAGAGGACACAGATAACACTTAAACATTTAAAAGGGGACCACTAAACTGGTGAAGGGCTCTTTGGGCTGAACTTAAAAGCCGTCGTGGAATAATTTTTATTTGTTGAGTTGTATTAGGGGGCTTCTGGTAAGCAAAGCAATCAGCACTAGTTCAGGTCAAGCGGCTCAAGTTCAAAATAATCAAACTCAGTGAGGTGTAACAGGATCTGATCCAAAACCCTGAAAATCAGCACAGGAAACACTGGACCTCTACTCTCATAGATGTTTTCAATACTCTGGCAGTTCGACTGGGGAAAACAGGTTTTATAGTCCGTAAAACAGGTGGAACTAATGAGTGTTGATAGGTTGGCGTGGCCACAGCAGAGTGGGTGCAGTCATGAATGTTAAACAAACCAGCCTAGCTGCTCGTAACATTACAAGAGCGGCTGAATCTCTTAACCTTTAGCCTTCTAGAGTCTCTGAACAATAGCTTTTGCAGAAAGGGGTGGCGTACTAGATGTTATCAGGTCAGTTAAACTGAGGCTCAAGTAGATCAAATAATAGTCAAGCTGATCGTCAGTACCCGGCATTCTGTAATATCTGTTTAAACTAAAATCTCCATCTTAGAGACGAACCTCTGGCCCAGCCCAAAGTGTCATGTGAAAAAAGTAGCACAATTTAATTGGCTATAAGATTTTATCCAATGCTGATTGCTTCGGCCATATTGGATAAGGCACAAAGATTTTTCGCAAGCAATTAAAAAAAACAAAAAACAAAATTGACATGCATAGATTTAATGTCTAAATGACCAACTATTTTCTAATGAGATGTAACGGGTACCGTAGCAACAGCACCTTGGTTAACAGGTATGTTCTTGAAAACAGGATAGAGATGAGTTCACGGCTTATCAGTTTCAAGGATCTAGCAACAATGAGGGAAAACGCAATGCAAGATACTACAACTGAAACCCGCCCTCGCCCCCTGCTGGCATGGAGTAAACATTGCAATATAAACATTAGATGGGGAAATAAACCACTACACAAAGAAATGCAAACTCTTTGGGGTACCTTTTTCAAAACAAATTACAAGAATTTGAATTCAAAATAAAAGACAATTATTTAATTTTTACAATTTTTTCCATAAACACAAAATATGACCCTTTTGTGTTCGTCACAGAGAAAATATTAATTAAATACAGGAAGTGTTTGCATTGTGACGCTGCAAAAAATGTGCCTAAATTTTAGCCATTTTGATGCAGAATTTTGCCGTAAACACGTTTAAAGATGAACTATCTTCACTGCTTATTTTATAATAAAATAAAATGAAATTTGAGGGATATAGCGCTCCAATTTGGCAAATTTTTATAATTTCCTTTTCATCTTATCTACTCACATTTCTGCCTCTTAAAATGCAGTGAGGGGCAGACTAACAGGCTCATAAATGATGCAGTCTGCACCACTGTATCCACAGGATGGGCCGTGTTGTTGTTGCAGCACTTCAGGCTGGATTACTTCAAATTAAGAAATACAGTATTAACAACTTCCAGGCACTTTAGCATTAGATTATGATAACATTTTGGCTCTCGTAAGGTAAAAAAAAAAACTGGAGGCCTTGGCCAGCAAAAGAACAAGCAGTAATATAAATCAGATGTAATCTGCACTGGTGATCAACTTCTGTCAAGAGCCACCTGATCCAATGCTGAAAAATTACTGCCGTTGCTATGGAGTTGTGCTTCCCAAGGATAATGGATTAAAGTGTCTCCTATAGTCAGCAGTTGGAGGCAGCGGGTTTTACTTAGAAGAAATTAATGTTATCTAACCAGACTCATGTTAACAAAAGTCACAAAGCAGGGTGAGGGCATCACTACGGGGGATTAGTGGATAAGATGCTGTTTTGTTCAGTACCTGCAGGTTAATCCGATCTTTCTGCTGGTATCGGTTGTTGTGCGGGTGCTGTTATAATTGAGTTGCGTTACTTCATTGACACCGTTTAATGCAGAAAAGGAGGAAGCACTGCAGGAAAGGTGGCTTCTCAGTGCAATTAAAGGCTGCTGATGGATATGTGTGTTTAAATCTGACAACAGCCACGGTGGTGTTGTTGTTTTTCTTTCTTGCTTAATACGATTAGACTGATTATTATAAAAGAAACTCATTAAAATGCAGGAGCCTCTGTTTGATGGAGACCAGGGCTCCATCCCTATAGATTGTTGATATTTATTTAAAGAACAGATGCTTTTTGGTTTCAGTTCTTTATTTCAGTTACATTTAAACATTCTTTCAGGCAGAGGGACTGGCCATCCTTCCTGGACAGGGGGAATGTGGGGAAATGTTATTTTGTTTAATTTGAAGTTAATTGTTTGTCCTACCTTTGAGGTGTGTCTCCTCAGCAGGGAGGAGCAGCAAAGAGAGACAAGTGCTCCAGGTGCTATTAAAAAGCTCCTGGAGCATACCATTTTCAATTAAGGGGGTAGTGCTCTGACATCTGCGGGACCACAGACCCTTCCATTTTCGATGGCATAAGGGGAGAACCTCGCCTCAATGGTGAATGATGGGTCTTGTCCGTCCCATTTTACTTGCGAAACAACAATCTGCGCATGCGCAAATTCAAACATGAGCGCGCTTTGTACGGGTCGGGTTGGTGGAGACATTAGTGATAAACGTCATCACGTAAATTTTATTTCCGCATTGACAGCCAGTTATTTTTCACCACCGGTCATTTTTGATTGGCTGTCATTTTTAATGGGTTTTTTCCATTGAGATTTTTCAATTGAAAAGATTCTCCCCTATACCTTTAATTTAAATGTAATTTTTGATTGACCTTAGATCAGTTTAGTTCTAATAATTTGCATGCATATAAATATTTATTGTAAAATTTATTGTTTTGTTAGGTTTGTGTAAATTATTTTTTGTTTTGTCATCCCTTTACTTTGTATGAGTGGAATTGCCCAAAGTATTAAAGCCAGCTTGTTTGTGTCACGAGTGAAGGGTGTCGGCTCAAATATGAACTGCATTTTTAAATAAACTCCATCTCAACTGCAATCGGTTGCCTCGCCTCCTTTCCTGAACAAAGAGCCTTCGTCGGTCAAAGTGAAACTCTGTTCTAGGTAAAAACCATGAATAATCCTTTGATTTTTCTTATGGCAGCTATCAGTTTTTCAGTTTTTTTTATGCCTTTGTTAATTTGCTTCATATAAAGAAAAAAATATAGAATTTTAAGTTTTTATTTAACTTGTTAATTTGCAACTTAATGTGAGAAAATCCTGACCAAAGCTACCAAACAACAGTACTGATAGGATCTGTTATAAAATTGTGTCGTAGTCTATTAAGCATTTTACAGTTCTGAGCTTCAGGTGATAATTAATCTTATTGTCAGAATATTGTAGACTTTAAGAAGCTCAGGAAAATAGTTGGGTGTAAAAAGTGAAGAAGAGCGAGCAGCAGCTGAGACATCGGTCCATTATGCTCTGACAGAGAAAACATGTAACAGCCTGTGCGTCTTCCACACTCTGTCCGCCCAAGGAAAGTGGAAAGGACTCCTGGGAGACTTTGTTCAGGCTCTGGGTTTGTGTTTCGGCAGCGGGCTGCTAGCCGCCAACAATTAGCCAGGACACTAGAGACCGCTGGGACACATGACAAGCTGCAGACATGCAGAAAACACTCAAATACACTTTTACTTCTGCTGATGGTAGCCAGAAAAATAATAATATTTGACATTTTTAGGTTTTGGATCTACAATGATTTACACATCCCTATCTTCTTTCCTAGAGTAATTAGTTTCTTTGTTTAACAAAAATAATACATTCTTAGTTAATTTTAATTCAGAGTAAAACCTTTCGTATGGTTGATGTTTTTATTTAAGTTGTGGTGCTCAGCAGCCTCATGATTGGCTCGTAAGCCACTATTTTGTTTTTTGAAATAAAGTACTTTTGTCTTCGTTTTGGGAAGATTTTGGCCCATCGGACTAAAAGTTTGCACACGATTTTCAAAGTGCAGCCTGTTTTTATCTCCTTTAGACTGACTAACAGTTTATGATAAACAAGTTTCTCTCCTAGGACATGCAATTATGACATCCTCTTTGCAATGAGGTGAAGCTCCACTGTTTTCCTTTCGTTACTTATAAAACAATAACATTTAGATTATGAAATAAATCACACAAAGAGCTGTAAACTCAAGTCATGGTTACCCATTACTACTATTTTCTTCACCAAACATTGAAGTTTGAACAGTTTGGGACAACTGACGTGCGCAACATTTCTCTTTTATTCCACTCGGGGAGACTTTTAACAGTTTTTTCTGGGAATCGTGCTCACCCGGTTCCCCAGAGTTTCACCGGCCCTCAGTTGGAGCTCAGAAACAAATACTGTTGATTGGAAAGCAGGAGAAAACAAACAGCTTGTAATTATTCAAGATGAAGACATAATCTGCCCACGATCACCCTTAAATGTCCTTGGTGTTTTCTCCTGCTACAGACTCGTTTCCAGTGCAAAGAGCACGGTTTATAAGATTAACGCTGATATGTTTTTTTAATGGAAATTCAAGGCAAAATGTGTAAGTTTGAGCTCCCCAGGCATCTGAACCTGTCGTCTGTCTCCCAGCGTAATAACAAAAGATAAATTTGCAGCTATATCTTCCCTCCGTCTCGTTAATCCTGCGTGCATCTTCGTCTGAAGCCTCCATGGTTTTTATTTTATGTAGATGGCCCTTCTCTTTGACACATAATGAAACCGTTTGCTTGAAGCCAGAGATGCATGTGACATAAAGGCGCATTTATTTCGTTTCCCTCCCAGGCATATGGTCGCCTTCGAGCAGATGGTGACGCAAAAGCTGAACTGCTCCCCCATTTCCCGACTGATCAGTCAGAACGGAGTTAGTTTCTTGGAGAGAGGTGATGCTCCTCTATATGATAAATTTGTTGATTCCGTTTTGTTTCTGTGTTATTATTTGAAAATACTCCCAAGTATTTATTCTAATGTACCTTTAAATCGGCTTTTTTGCTAAATAATTGTAAAAGAAATAGGTTTAAAAGCCTTCAAATTTAAGTGCAAACGTTTTTTAAATCTCAAAGGCATTAAGTGGCATGAGTGTCTGTCCTAAATTTTGCAAACTGAAAAGCTTGAGAGTATAAAACCTTTACCAAAGGAGAAAGTAGCATGACCAATTAGCAGAATTGGTTTTAAAATATTTTTATGGATTATTTTCAACTTTAAAAAAAACTACATTTTGTAATTTTGCTAATATTTAGTGCTGAATAATTACATTTATTAAAGTGATTTTGGAGGTTTTTCATACTGATTGAAGGCGTTTGCTTTGTCTTTGATTCACCACATATTTGTTTTGGTTTTTTGACTTACTGACTAGATGCGCCCTGTTTCAAAAACCAAAAAGATTCTTTTCTTTTTGGACTTTAGACCTTTGGGCATGTGTTTTAGGGAGGACTTGTTAGGCAAGATTTCTTCTGCCAAACACATCTTATAGATGCAACTGATCCGTCCAATTTTCTCCTGAGTCTTCATTCCTTTTGTAGTTGAATTGTTAACCACTCCAACATGTGAACTTATGTATGTTAATAAAAAGAATATGAATTTTCTTAAATACATGAATCACTAAAAAGTAAAAGCCAAATATATCATACGCTATATGTTTTTAATAAAGACTAATTGTCAATAAAGGTATTTAAAAGCCAGGTTAGAGACGCAAAAAGACAAATTGTGGAAATCACAAGGTTTCACCTACTCCGATGTTTAGCTGTATAGAATATAGCAGACTTGCAGACCTAAGCAAAAGCTGTCTCTGTATTCACATTATTTTTAGAGATAAGTCCGAGCTGACATCCACATCCATCAGAAGAATTGATCCCGCTATGAAACCTATAGCTACTTACCTCCAATAGGCCGATTTTATGTGAAAATTTAGTTTGCATGTATGAGAATAAGGAAGTCAAAAGATTACATAGAGGCTTTCCTTTAAATATCACAACTGCTACAAAAAAAAATCACAAAATATGAACTTGAGTGATTTTATAGTTTCTTCTTTCCCATTTTAGCAATAAAAAGCAAATATTTGCTGTCGATGCTTTAATTTGCCCTAGAGATTTAATGTCCCCAAGCAGAAACCTCAAAGCTATGAGTATTTACAGAAACTCAGAGGTGTTCTCGCTTTTATGTAGGTCGTGATGTTAGCATGTATTTCTGAGTTGCTTAAAAAAAAACTGTTTCTGATCCATCTGGCAGGGACGGCACAGCGGCATAATGATTGAACGTTCAAGTAGATGAGTAAAACAGTTCTTCTCCATGTGGAAACGGTGCCCCCTAATTGGGTCATGGCATAGCAGGTCGGCATAATAAATGCAGCAGCTCTCCGTAGAGCTAGATGATGTACCCTACAGTCCTCTCTAAACCAAACACAGATTCAGTCCCTGCACTTTTGCTGACCTCACCCTCATTATTGGCTCAATCCTGAGTCCTCTTTGATTTCTTTTACTGCTTTTTTTAAATGGCATCATGTCACGAAAAATTGCGCGTTACCCTCGTTTGTCATTTCTGGCACTAGAGAGAGCCGTCAGATGGTCACACACCTGTGCCAACAGCCTCCAAGCTTGCTGTTACATCATTTTGTGGTTGTGGACTCGGTCCGTGTTTAGTTTTAGGGCTAAGGAAGCTGAATGCTCTTTAAAATCGGACATAAAAAACAAAAATTGTGCTTCAAAATACCAAAGAATAAAAAAGAAATCCTCCTGACAACATGAAAATGTAACAGAAGCAAAGAAAGGAAACATGTGTTTTGGTTATAGGTTAAAGCAAGAGAAAAACTGATGTTTTAAATGACGGCGAAGTTCCTGAAATGGTTATCACAAATGTTGATGTTAACATTGTTTTTAAGCAAAAAGAAGATCACTACGAGCTAAAATTAGAAATATAAAATATAAAAAGCTAGATTAGTTTTTTTGACACTGTTACCAAGTTCCCAGATACTGGAAAACTCTCAAAGTATAAAACGTTTACGATGTACAGAAAAAAATTCATGTCTGGAATTCAACCAAAATTCATCCATCCACCCGTTCAATTGTAGTTCAAATTAAAAATGCATAATTTTGATTTGAATGAATGTGTAATAATTATTTTTAATTATTATTTAAATTAAATATCTATATTTGAAAGTGTATTTGGATGTAACTCCCTTTTTCCATTTATTCCTTGTTTGCTGCCTTTAAAGGTCTTTTAAATGGTTAGATCAAGTCTGGTCCCTCAGAGTAATAGACAGTGAACTTCAATGTCTTCAGAGAAAAGATGGCGAACGGTGATGAAAGTTTTTTTTTTGCATTTTACCAACCATGTACTGATTGTGACCTCGTTCTTTTAAAGCAACACTAACTAAACACTAAACTTCTTAAAATATTTTCATAACTTTTGTTATACGTCGACTTACAACTCATTGAATGACACCTCTGTCATGACCCGCTTTAACTGACACTCAGAAATGTTTAGGAGGGTGGCAGGAACCATAACAACCATAAGCTTGTGTGGGGTATAGAAAGTGGTGGGGACCACTATGCAACTATCCGTTTGACGCTTCATTCAATGTAGTGTATTTACGGGGGGAAGTGATTATATTTTGTAGTTTTGGAGCTGGATCAATGTTCCAAAACTAGTTTAGAACAATCTAGTCCAGGTTTGACTGGTTTATGTTTTGTAGTTTTGGAGCTGGAGCAGTTTAGGTGTGATCCAGGGTCCTACAAAAGTGCTCAAATGGTTCCTTTATTTAAGTTTCACAAATCTAAAACTAGTTTAGAATAATCCACGTATAATTCCTTTTATCTAGAGAAAAGGAAATGTGCCGAAGGTAACAAAAAAATTGTGCGGAATGGCCCTTTAGCCATTTCCCGAATCGAAAGCCACTTTCAGCTTCGTGTTTTTTCAGTTACATTGTTGTATGTTGGACAGCGCTGTTGCTTCGGCAATCTTGCTTGATGTATGTGGGTATTTTCAGACACAATAGGTTCATATGGTTTTACCAACTTTTTACTAATGAGGAATTGCTGAACATTTTCATCTTTAAAAGTGGTGGGGACAAAATGGTTCATCAGAAAAAGTGCTGGGGACATGTCCCCCAGTGTCCCCGGTGATTCTGATGCCCCTGCCTCCCACAAAAAACAACTACAAAAGTGCTGACTGCTTTAAAGCATATGTCAATTCCCCCGTTTCTTATTGTAAACATCATCATATAACTTCACACAGCCACTGGAAACAGAAATGTGCTTCAATCCAACCGCAGGATATTATGACGCTGGTCCTTGTGGGAAATGTGTTTACGTTCCTTAACATCTTAGTTAACATTTATTTTTTGATTGGCACCTCGACCTCTATGCCACCATCTGTTCTATTTCAGTGGCTCAGTCCTGGTCCTCTGCTCCCCTACTGTTCTGGGCCCTTTAGATTTGAGTGTTGTCTCACCCATGCCTTTATTGAGTTGATCATTAAAAAGCTTCTTCAGAACTTACGTAGCAGATCTTGATGTTCAATTTCGTTTATTTTTTGATAAAATCTGTCTGTGTGCGTGGTCGTTCATGCTGCTAATTAAATTCAGCCACCATTAGACTTCAGCGTGAACAGTTCACGACCCTAAAGAGCTCCACAAGTGCAGAAGGAAAACGTACCCGTTACCCTGCAGCGTGACAATGTATGCATCGATTTTCAAAGGTGACGAGCGACAGGAGCGGATTGTATTGTCACAAGAACATGACAAGATGGGAGAAGCTGAGAAAAAAAAGAAGGCAAAAAGCTGCAATGCTTGCATCAGCCATTGTTTACCATCTGGTACCGAGTTATAACACGTCTCAGGTCACAATTCCACCTAAAATTACCTAGCTTATTTTGGCAAACATCCCATGATAATACCAGTCCCGTGCAAATCTTCATCTCAGTGATTGGGCGATGTTTGTATTTATTGCACCTTGTTCTAGTTTTTCCGGGTTGAGTGATGAAGGCTGCGGTTGAAATTACGAGCGGCAGTTTTGAAAGCAGTTTTAGTCCAACAGTAAGTTTCTCTTGGCGAAATATCTGGAGACCTATCCGTAGAAAGGGATCCACCAAAGGACAACGATGTGGATGACACGCGTAGCAGAATGCAGTAAGCAACATTTTTGATTATATAATTAAATATAATATATTTTACTTTTGGTGATTTCTCTGTCTTGCCACAGTTGGAAGCATAAAAAAAAGACATAAAGTATGAACAGGCAAGGTCAGAATAACCAACAACACATTACATATATATACATCTTGTCTGATATTCAGAAAAAAAGCTTTATAATTAAATCATCCTATGATCTTAGATTTATTACAAACCTGTACAGTTCAAAATAAAAACCCTGTTGGCTCCTTGATTTTCCTTTTTTTAATTTTTTTTTAACCTGGAGCCTTACCAGAGCTACTCTCCACTCCATCCGCTGATTGCTGTTTGTTAGCGGCAGCCATACTCTTCCTCCTCCTCCTCTTCCCCTTCTGCCAGCTCACACACACGCCAAAGTTGTAATATCCATAATTGGTTTAGTCTGATTGGTAGTATGAGAAGTAAACACAACAGATTCAAACCAGGAGCAGGCAGTGGGCGGCGTTCATAATGACGCTGATTCATCGCATCAGTGCACATCTGCCGGAGACGCGAGTCGAAGGGAATCACTGCGGCGCTTAGTCAAAGACTGACGGGCCTCGCCTTGAAGCGTTACAGCCTTGTCTACAAGTGCAAATGGAAATCTGACTTTTTAAATCATCCTTTGTTTTTGTTTCAATTTTTTTTTTTTTACTTAGATAATAATTTGTGGATTTACACTTTAAGCAGCATTAAAGCAAGAGCAACTCAAAACCTTATTAAATGAAATGTGTTTCTGTCAAAATCTTGAAAATTTAGTTTGGCTGTTTTACTTAATGTTCCTTGCTGTAGGTCAGGAACATTTACGGTTGGGAATCACAGTCAGCGTTAATGTTTGATCATGTTAATAATTAGTTTTTTTGTTTATTCAAACATCATCAAAGCTGCTATTTGTACTTAGGTAAACCATCCTTTTCTCAGAGGTGTTTAAAATAAGATCTGAACAAACTGACGCCTGGTTTTAATCTACATCTTCTTAGGGAGGAAGTTTCTGGCTGAATATCAAGTTTAATATTACGCTAAAGAGTGAACAGTGGGTGTTTTATGAATGTTTGATTGATCATGTTGAAGCCCATAACTGCGGAGTCCTGTTTAAGTGTCAGTTCCCTCGTTTTTGAAGTGTACATCCGGTTTGATCTTCGAGCACCAGGGATTTCCGATGCTTTAGACGATTCAATTGGAATCAGCGGATGATATTTCTGCATGTACTCATTTTGGCATTTTTAGATGTGCAGTTCAGTGTATCAGCTGCTCTTAGTGAATATTTGAATATTAAGCTGCACATTGTGAAATTACCTCATGTACAGACAGTTTCCCTGTTCCAGGATTGGATCAGCAAGCCTCTCATCTCTTCTTCTTCTTCTTTTTGTATTTAATGATTTTTTACTGATCATTTATACCCTTCATGATAAGATGTTAGTTATTTGTTGGGCTGGGATATTTGCCTTTACAGAAAACTTATTTATTTTACCAGTAAACATGATAACTCTTGCCTTTTTTTGGAATGTGTCTATTGTATTAATGTCAATCAATATTCTGTTATTTTTTGCACGTTTTTTAATACTATTTAGTTGTTGTAATACGGCTTGTTTGATTTAATTTATGGCCTTTTCTAAAGCTCGTAATGTTGTCGTAAAAATATGTACGTGAGGGACGGTAAAAACCTCAGTGTTTTATTTGCACTCTGCAGTGTTGTTACTTTATTATTCATGCTAGAAACTTTTCTTTCTTAGGTTTTTCATGTAACCTTGGCTGCTTTGGAAAGGCTTTGCAGCTCTCATTGTCACCAAACATCTACCCATATGCATATGTATCTACTTCATATACTGCCTAAGTGCAGCGAGAGGGATTTTAGACGTTACTTTTGAGGAGTTGGGTTTGGACTTTTATGGAACTGCTGGCCTTGGTTTATTTTTTGCTTCGGTAAAACAAACATACCTATTCAAACATAAAGCATTTTTATTTTTGCTAAATTGAAAATGAAAAGCAGCTGCTACCCTGGTTGTTCTTTAAAATAAGATTTTTAACCTTCCAAGCTTTGGGTATATTCTGTAAATTAAGCTATTTTCTGTTTAGAGACAAAGTAATTTTTTTTTGTCTTCATACAGAATTGTTTTCTTAAACGGGCAGTTGAAAGTACATTATGTTTGAAAGGGTTTGCCGTATATCATGTTTGATGCTGAATTAAACCTAACAGCCTTAAATTGAATTGGAGAAAATGCAGGGACATTTTGCGAGTCCGCAGATGAAACATCATCCAATGAGTCTGTAAATGTCATGATATTTCTTCTTCTTTTTCGGAATAAGAAAAAAAAAAATTCCTTCGAAAGACTGAGAACCCACTAAGTTCTGACCTTTCAATTACAGCCTCATAGCTTCACCCAAGGTCTTTAACTCAAAGGACAAAAAACAAATGTGACATTTTTGCTTAAACATTATTGATAGACGGTCTCATTTGGGCCTGATGAAAGGTTCGTCATTAGTTCTACATTTTCCTTGAAGCTGGAGCCTCTCTGTAAATTGATGATACTGGGAGTCTATAGGGTTGTGTCTTGCATCTGGGTTGGTTTCCTTCCATATTAAGGTTTTGTGTCTGTTTTTGTTTGTTTTGTTGTTGTTGTTGTTTTTTTTACACTTAAGTCTCCTTTATGGTTCTTCATTGCCCAGGGGGTACTCCAACTCTCCTATTGATTGCTTCGCTTTTTTTTCCAGCCCCATTACAACCCTGAACAAGACATAGCAGGTTTATAAAATGGTCTGTCTGTGGAAGTATATCATTTTGTTCTATTATTAAACAGCGTACTTTAGATTTTCTTTCCTACCTCATCATGGTTGCACAGTGTGCAGCCTGCACTCAAGAAACAGGAAAAGTAGTTACTTCTCGAAGCGCCGACACCTCCTGAGTTCTTTCTTTAACTTGCTGAATGAAGCTTCCACAAATCTAGCCAGCACATCCTCTAAATGTTAAATTTGACTCAGATCTGGAAATTTTAAGCTAAGTAATCAGCTACACTGGTGTAGTTAAAATCTTTCCACCTTTGCTGGGTTTTGTTGCAACCGCAGATGCATCAAACCCTGAAATGCCCTTTTTTTTCTTTCTGTCGGAGGAAGGATCAAATTGGTGGATGGGTACACAGAGCTCAGCCGTCACTCGACATATCTGTCATTGCAACTATGCTACCCTTTATTCTGTCACCTGTTTGCCAACAGCTTTTACTTTAACCAATTTTGACACAGACCTTGGCAGACCGGTAGTTACTTAGAATAGCAAGATGTTCTGACCTATACTGGAGTTTCTAGGACCAAAATGTTCACAGCAGACCTTTTATGTTTTGTAGCTTTCACTCATTTGGTCCCAATCAGATCCTTGTATCACTTACTGCTGCAGTGAGTCCTGCTGGATTTACATCTGTCCTTGTGAATCCACTATAGTCACAAAAATCTTGTGTACAACTACTGCATCTAATACTTTATTCTGTTGCTGTTATCTAAAACCACCACCAACCAGGGATATGTATACGAAGAATATAGTGTTAATGGTACCACAACCGCTGGATCCAAATATACAAAAGACCCCCCCAAAAAAAGCTCTTAACTTCCCATTAAGATAGTTTGATAGCTGAAACCTGCTTCATGCATTATGTGCTACCTTGCAAACTAAATACACAGACTTATATATTTTTCTTGAGCCGTATGATCGAAGCAAAATATTGTATAATTTTTATATTATAAATCAGTAAATGTCGTACATTGCAAGAAATAAGAGATGACTTAAGAGTTTTCATCCTTTCCACCAATAAGACATCTGGTAAAACTATATATTACCCTTTATTTCCAGCTTTATTTGACTGATGTTTTTCTTTTATTATTTATTTAAGATATAGACCATGGAGCACTAGCTGGATGAACATCTGATGGGAAGCTCTTAGCGCTGATGGCAGGAAAACCCGTAGTGAAAACGAAGCTGTGTTGCTGCAGCAGACCAGAAAAGTGTAAATTGACATTCCACAGCTTTAACACATTCCAGTGAAACTGGCTGCACCATGCAGAGTTGTTCATTAAGTGTCACCCATACATACTTTAAGGCATTGTAAATGTATGGATGGAAGTTATTGGATCTAAAACGATAAAATGAGATTTATCCTTTTATTTAAAGCATTGCTTCTCACTGATTGGTTTTGTACAATCAACATGTTGATGTGAGAGAGGATCCGCCATTTTGGGTTTGAATCCGAGCCAGGACCTTTTTGTATGGAGTTGGCATGGTTCCCTGTGCATGTGTGGGCTCTCTCCAGGTACTCTGACTGCCTCAAGTAGTGCAGAGATATCTATGTTAAACTAACTGGTCCCTGTGTTTTGCCCTTGGGTGTGAGTGGGCATTTGTCCGTGGTTGTTTTTTTTTGTTTTTTATGAAGGATTACAGTCATAAATATACAAAAAAACAAAAACAAAAAAATAATAGCAAAGCTGAATATTTAATTTGCATGTTCTCCGTTCTAAGATACAAAACGGAGATACAAATTTGCTTAAACTTGAAATAATTTTGAAATCCTCTTTTAGGAACACAGGAAATCCTTAAACAAAGCTGCCGCCTGCACTTGTGAACCAACACCTGTTCAGAGTAAGAGGGAAAGTCGAGTGCTTCAGCTGTGGGTAGCAGTTATTTTCCAGGAGCTTTTCCTGTGTGTTTTTTCTTCTTTTTCTATATTAACCTTTCAGCTGCATCGTTGCTTATAGTGGCTTCAGAGATGCACCCAGTGGGGGGCCAGTGCTTCAGTAATGATAGAGAGGAATCATGCCAGAATATTTAAATGCACTGAGCTGGATATCAGTATTAACACCAACTGATGGCATTTGTAAGGGATAACAGGTGTTTCCTATTTGCGAGCTCTGAAAAGAAACATTTTTACACTTGTAAGAATGGCACTGTAATGCACAATTGCTGAGAGACAATAAGAGTGAAGGTGTTGAAACTGTAAGAATTCATGTTCAAAATAAAACCTTAGGGAGGAAGAAAAAAATAAAGTTACCAACCTAAAAACTGCCTTTAGTGTGGATGTGAGGCATTCTTATTATTCCTTTGAATCTTTATGTCTTCATTGAATAGAGAAATAATTATATCCAGCTTGGACAGAGCTAGAAAGAAATCTTTGCCAGGAAGTATGATGTTATTTGTTTAGTTTATGTGTGAAATTCCCCCAGTGAAGGTAAGGGTTCGGCGGACGTCACGTGTTTGAGACGGCAAGCACCCAGTTGCCGTGGAGATGCAACAGTCTCTGACAGACAGTTAGATCTGATGCTGTGTGATGGACACGCTGTTTAAATATGTTGCCATGCAGTATTTTCTGCTTTGAAAGACACTTCTGTTCCTTCTACAAATCCTGAAATTATGTCTATATGCTGATATCAGGAAATTACTTCACATTTTGACTTATTTGTGGTATTTCCCTTTTAGCTGCATACCTTGTGTCAGAACATTTGGAAACCTCTTACAAGCAGAGTTCGGTGGAAATTTGGTCAGTTTGCACTGCCACAACCACTTTAAATGGGTCAGATTTGTTTTCTGCAAACACCCATTCAGCTCTCAAACTAATTGTCTTTGGGACGGATTTTGGGACTTTTTGATAATCACCATTAAACTTTAATGTTATTGTCGTAAAGGCAATTCGTGAGTAATACAGTTAGGCTCATTTTTCAATTTTTAGAACTTTGAAATGCTCTTTTCTTATGGTGCCATCATTTTTGTGAACCACACCTGTCTCTAGTGCTGCTTGGCACCGACACAACATTATCCTTTGACTTCTGCGCTTCACATTTGAGAAGTTGTCCTCTGACTTTCAAACATTCAGCTGTCTAATGCTTTAATTTCATCTTATTTATTTGTTGTACTCTGGACTTGTCTCCAAAGGTTAGATAATTCGTCTATAATTGCATTCTCAGTCTGTAAACTGGTATTTTATTATATTTTTGGGGAAAAAAGGGCTTCTTCTCTGAGTGACCTTTAAGCTCCTGTCCACATTATGCTTTATTAACTCTGGACACAACAATACAACCTCATAAGCTCTTAAGATCTTCATACAATCCTTTGCTTTTGTTCTGACATTTATAGAGAGTAGAGCATGCAGATCTCTGAGAACAAAAGCCATCTAATTCTTGAACAGGTTAAAAGCTGGACATTCGCATAGTGTTTATTCTTAAATTGTTTGAGCAAATAAATGTAGAACCTTTTACATCTGGAAATTGTATAGCATGTCAAAGGATGAACCAGACATACAAAGATCAACAGGTCAGCAGTGGCAAGTCCAAGTTGCAAGAGCAACTTAATGGAACCTTTATGTGCACTTTCTCCATGTACCTAGTTATAAGTCATTGATACAATCCAGATGTGTTGGAGAAGGGATGCATCTAAAAGTTGCTAGTAGTTACTTTATGTGACCGGATTTAACTCTTGTGCAATAGCGTTAAGGCATTTTGTACAAATTCTATTGCAGTTTTAAAACAACTCTAAAGAAGTTTTAGTTTTGGTCGATTTTGAGTGAGTTCATGTTTAAATTGTGAGTTTGATTACTCATTCAGTGTGGACAAAAGTAGTAGTGTTTTGCTTCCCATGAATACCATCGCATAGCATCATAAAATCCTGATCTCCCGGTCGCTGCAGTTGGATTGAAGTACATTTCTGTTTCCAGTGGCTGTGTGTAGGAGGAAGAGTTAGGAGGTAATTAATCTAATTATGGTGAAACAATGTCATATGAGGAAGTCGAAAATAAGAAACGGGGGAAGTGATGTATGCCGTAAAGCAGTCAGCACATTTGTAGCTGTTTTGTGTGACAGGTTGCTTAGTACTGGTCAACCCCC
>JAVLVB010000668.1:6026805-6086680 GCA_032876305.1 Orestias chungarensis | reverse complement strand
TTTATTTTTCTAGATTGTGACTTGTATTTCTGTTTTAAATTTGTTCTTTAAGTACAAAATAACATACCACCTGAATAAGAAGTGGCTCAAATGGCAAGTCACTGTGTGACTGGAAGGCCATAATAATTTAGACGATGATAATAATGAACACAAGGCAGACTTAAGTGACTTAATTAAAAACCATTTGCTTCTCACTTTACCTATTAAATGCATTTGATATTAAATCCAATGAACTATGTAGAAATAGTTTGTTTAGACATTTGGTGTTGCTATTTTGTTACCGTCGGCTCCATAATTGCTTGCCAGCAGTGAATACAGATTGCGGAGCATAATGAATGAGTCATTTCGAATAAACAGCAGCCATAAGCATCCTAAATTAATGAATGACTAATCCTTAACTTAAAAGTTTCAACAACGATCTGTTGAATCCTCATTGTTTGATTACTCATTTAAAGATGTGCCAGAGTGCTCGGAGGAATACTAATGACTTATATGTAATGGTATTCAGCGTTTGGAGTTATCCATCATTTTAAACAGAGCATTAAGGTGCTCTGTTTAAAATTATAACAAAAACAGCTTTAAATGGGAGTCTGTAGACTTTTAATATTATGTAAAGTGCTTTTAGAGTCTTTATTGTGATAGCTTTGGGTTGGGTTTCTTTTATTGACCTGTTTTACGGATACTTTTGCAGTTTATCGTTATTGTTTTTATTGTATTTATTTAAGAGGGACAGATAAAAGACACCCGTCCCTATGTGAACTTTAATTTAGATTAGTGCTTATTCACTAGACAAATTGATTTTAAGGGGTTACCTTCCAAATTCAATGTTCCTCTTTGAAAACTCTTTAGCTTACTAGAGGTTAATTTTACATGTATTTATATTTAATACAACCCACAGCGACATATATTGAAAGCTGAATGTTTTCCATACAGAGGCGCCTAAAAGGCGTTTGTCTTCCCGGGTTTTAACATGCCGTTGCTGGCTTCTCTTGAAACGTGAAAGATGGTTTAATTTGGGGGTAATCTGCCTATGCAGGATGCTGTGAGTGAAAATGTGTAATTGAATATCAAACACAGGCAACAAGCTTTTACTATATATGCCAGTGAACAAAGACAACACTGTGCCTGGGTGATGAGGTGCTACCTCTAATTTCTTATTTTAAAGGGAAAATGCCAAGAAAGGTTGATAAATGACTGCTTTATTTTACTGTTCATCTTTTTCATTTGAGCTCTTTTTTTTGATAAGCCAGTTGCTAAGAGCCTCAGTTGGAGCGGACAGAGAGACAGCAGCAGAGAGGAGTGCAGAGTTTACGCTGGTTATTATTTGTCGGATGAAAAACAAACAAACATACAGACGTGGATTATTGGGCAGAAATTCACAAGCTTTTGTAGTGGGTAAAAGATATAAACCAGTGCATCTTGTTGACTACACCACTGGTTTAGAGATAATAGTTATTAAAAGGTTGAAAAACCAATTGTCATATCTTTTTAGTCTGAGGAACCTTCACAATTTAAACATAAACTCACTTTGGTGACATTTAGCATAGAAAAGGTTCATTCCTATAACTGCAGAAAGGTTTTTATAATCAGTGTTTCAACATTCAAGTGTCTCTTCAGCATCCCAGCCATTTAAAAACAGGCTCACTAATAATTCGTGCTTCATTTTTTCCCCCTTCCTTTTCAAATGTCACCTTTCATAAAAATCTCACAGCCAGCTGACATTAATGCACAATGGTGGGGATTTGTCTTTTTTGTGTAAAGGCTGCTGTTCATAGTCGTCCTGAAAAACAAATCTTTGCAGAACGAAGCCTTTGGATGCTGAAATAATTTCATTCTATGCTAAAAATTACAACTTGCAATTTTCTCCTTGATGGAGTTTGAAGTATCAGTTGTTCAGCCGTCTTTGCTTTCGCTTCATTGAGTCCCAGCTGCAACACTTCAGTCAGTCACCTTGATGATCTGTCATCAGACACAAAGCAGCCTACACTCTCAGCCTTGGTTAAATCTGACAGCATAGCCAAGCACAGAATCCCTCTTGAGAGCCGAACTCGGAGGTGATAATTTAGACGGATCCCCACTTTCCGACTGAAGGAGTCGAGCGCTGCATCCAACCCCCCAACTTAAAGCTTTGGGTTGTAATAATCACACTAAATGTGTTACTGTTGATATGTTGATAGTATATTTTGTGTTGATGTTTTATCCATTTTCACTTTTCTAAAGTTTGCTTTGTGTTTGAACCCTCATCTAGATTTGCCTATGGAATCTTTAAATCATCTGATTATTTTTTGTACTCTCATAAAAAGTACGTCAAGTCCCCATTTTGAGTCTAGAGACACAACCTCAGGGTCTTCAGGGACCTTCACTTTTACTCAAATCAAACGTTAAAGTGTTTGTTTTGCAGGAGATAAAAATTGCAGTTGTTGAGCCGTGTTTTCAAAATGTTCTTCTCTTTACTGACTCATTAGAAATGGTATCATTTTTAAAATTACGATGGTCTCTAGTGCTTTTTTTTACAGACGGATCCCTAAAAATGTGGAATTAAATTAAACCAACTGCACAACTGATAATTTATTATCAACATCCTTTATTAAAATAGTCCCGGTTAGACATTTAGATGCAGTTATCATCAGCAGCATAAATATCACATTAATTTGTGAGCTTTTAATTATTTACTTGAACAACTCTTTTCGTTTAAGTTTTCAAGCAGTGCTATCAAATAATAAATGTGCTGTGGTGATGGCTTAATAAGCCCCTCAGGGCTTTCAGCAGCAAAATGTCTGGGCAGTTTCAGGACCACAATGTTCAGCAGACGTATCTCCACCAGAGCCAGTAATGGTAAGAGAGACCATCACTGTCCTTTTGTAACGCCCAGTTGTGTCCAGGTTTCACCTTACCAGCTAACCAGTTTGTCCTCTTCCTTCATTATTCAACTCACATGAAACGCATCTATACTGACGGCATCAAAAGAGACCCTCATGATGATTTACCACCATGCTTTGTCAATTGGTATAAAACAACTTTTCCTGATTCATGTTGATCCTTTGTTGATGTAGTAGCTTCCCACCATCAATGTGTGAACGTGTGTGAATTGGTGAACGACTGATTGTAGTGTGAAGCACTTTGGGGGCCTTCTTAATAAAGCACCATACAAGTACAACCCATTTCCTGTTTACCAAGAACTCAATCTTGGTCTCCAATCATTAAGCTGTTCCTGAGAAAAAAATCTGGCTTCCCCATGTGGGCCGCTGCATTTTTTTCATTCAAGCTTGAAGGTGTTTGTTTTGGTAGACCTCCTCTGGTTTATGTTATGCTCACTGCACTGTGAACGCTGGTGTTCAAGCATCTTCCCGTTTAGGATCATCTTTGATAGTTGGGGCTGTTGGGAAGTTTTCTGTTCAGCTCGGTCTGTTTACTTTCGTTAGAGATCACAGATCCTGTGTCAGATGGTCGAAGCCTGAGGAGAGTCAGGTGTCCTAATAGAAAAAGGATCCCAATCACACTTTAGAAATGTTTTAAGAATGAATGGATGAAGGCGACATCAAACAAGTCACTGAAGGGTTGTTCGGTATAGACGTTTGGAAAGAACAGTACTTTTTGTGGAACCACAGCCTTGAAAAAAAGATACAGTCAGCTTGCAAAGCTACTGGGATCTAAAGAGAGATTTGTTTCTATGAAAACAAAGTGCATTAAATTACCAACTTCTCTGCTTTATCCGAAGTCCTTGGTCGACTAGGTCAATGCAGCTCACACCTACAGAGAATGAAGCTAAAAGTTGATTTATTTTCCAGACTTGTCTGCATTTGTATTTGTGTTATTTGTTTGTTTGCATGTCTGATCAAGTTGGAGGAGGAAGGAAAATTTTGTGACTCAGTCTGATAAATTATTCCACTCGTCCCTGCATTAGTCACCTCAAGAAAATACATGGATTTTACCGGCCAGTCTTTTATTCTGACTCAATCATACCGGCAAACGTTTGAATAAGACTAATAGTCGCAGTGGCTTTTGATTGCAAATGATGTGGGTCAAAGGTCCAAAAACAGCCAGCATGAGCAGTAGCTCCTGCAAGTCTGAGGCCATAGGTCTTAACCAGAAAAGAGTGGCTTAGTCCATTCTGGTTAGAGTTTAGTTTAGGTTCGTCATCATTTCTTATTAGGGGTGGATAATTGAAAGGGTTGGGAAGGTTGTGACCCTCATCTGTAGTGGTCACAAGCTTTCGATAATGATGGGAAGAGCAAGATCCCAGATAAAAATGCCTGAAAAGAGCTTCTAGGTTGTTGTGGTTTGGAGAAGCAATTCGAGACTCCACGGATGTCCAGGTTTCTTTGTTAAATTTACTTCCTATTTTGACCTACCTGTTAAAAAGATGGATCGGTGCAACACACATCTTTGGTTGCACGAATTAAAACAGCAAACAGTCAGTATCCACACATAAATCAAGAGGTGTAACAACATTTGTTCATATTTCCAAAGTGTGTTTCAAATAATATAATTTAGTTTTACCCAAACTTGCAGGTTTACAATTTCTACTAATTACTGTGTCTGAAAACAAACATTAATCTGTCGAAGCCTAATAAATACACTTCTTCTTTACTTATATCTTAAACAGTCAAATAACCATCACTACGACATCTCTTTCTTGTGTAGACTCAGTTGGTTGTCCATCCTAACTGACATAAATCAATATTTAGGATTAAAAAGCTTATTTGTGAGACCTACATGTATTTTTTTCTGTGGTCCCTTTCTTTGCTTACTTGTCTATATGTGGGAGTCTATGTCTGGCCATGGGAGCCATCTACTGGCTTCTTCTGGCAACACTCATATATATGTAAATATTTCCATTAAAGTTAATGCTGAAGGCACATGTTTATTTAGTTTTACTCAGTTTAGTCATTTGTTGCTATGTAATTCTGTTGAGTTAATAGAGCTACAATGTTTGACTTAAGTATAAAACTATAGATTATAGCATCTTTTTTAATACATTTTTGAAAACCCATGTCATGTTTAATGTGGTGGTTATAGTTATTCTAATACCTGACTTGTTAGTATTTGTCATGAAGTATTTTTTGCTAGATTTTCTTTTTCTTCCTTTTTTTTTTACCTTACTAAAAACATTAATAAAGAAATACCAGTTTTGCAACAGTCTGCTAATTAAAGTTTATATTTATCATTGTTTCTAAACTAAAGCGGTCAGAAAGTTTGAAAAGATTCCAATGTTGGATTTTTCTACTTGAAAAAATAAATGTAAACGTTGACATTTTGCTGCTGTTTTGGTTGACAGTTGTAAAATGTTTTAATAAAATGAAATAAATAAATATTTTAGGGATTTAATCTAAAGCGAAAAAAGGAAATTTCTAAATCTAAAACCTATATCTTGTTTGAAACCTCACAAAAAAAGTGTGATGCCTTTTTTTATTATCATTTTTTTATAATGAACCAAAATCATTCTTTTCTGTTGTAATTATTGTATTTTAGGTTTTTTCTAACTAGGCGTGTAAAAGTTGGTCAAAAAGGCAAAAGATTTCCCTGAAATAACTGAAGCTGTTCTTTGAGATCAAGTAATTTTCTTTTATGGTTTTGACTTCTTTTGAACGTTAAGCCTGAAAACATGCCTGATCAGATTCAAATAAATCCTGCTAAAACCTGCTTCCACAACACTGTTGCTTTCATGTCTGATTATATTTTTTTTTTGCCTCCCTCTGTGAAGTCAGTGATGGATATCAGCACACCTTAAAAGCATTTGTTGTTTGCCTGGATCAGATTAAAGCTTGTGTGTCTTGCGTGTCGTCTGGATGTTTGGGTACAAGCAGATTTAGGATGTCAGTTTGTGTGTTTTAGCTGGATTTACAGGGTCGTGTTTTGGTTTAGAGGGGATTCGGGTCGTCGTGCGTCTCTGTGGGTTAAAGGTGAGACGCAGTTTTTCCATAGCTACTATAGTTGCTCCACTTGGGATGACAGCAAAAGTTAAAGTGACATTTCTAGGATTCCCGTTATCCTTTATCTCCGATCTGTTTTTAGACAGAGTGACAAGCAGAACCTCGGCGTCGGCCTCCCAGCGCTGCGCGGTTCTGGCATTCGTCTACACAGGCAGGGCGCCACGGCCGCTGGTCACCCTCTGTGTCCTCTGCTATCGTTGTTGAGGGAAGCAGATCTAAACCGCCGCTTGTTGCAGCTTCTCTCCTGCATGAGGGGAGTCCTGGACACAGTTAGCCCCCCCGTGGCATGAGCTAACAACACTTTAATTCAGGCCCGGCCATATTTAGGCAGAGCTCAGTGCTTTGTAAACACACAGCTTACCGCCGAGGGGAGGGCTCAGTCTCGCACTCATGTCTGTGTCCATCAACGGTGGATTGCAGAAAGCCCTCAGGAGAAAGGTGATGAAGATCCTGAAGCTGGCAGCATTTAGGGACCATCACAAGTGTACCAGATTGTGAGTCTCGTTATTCTAAGAGAGGATTTTTGAGTCATTTTTAGTTCTCCTGCTGATCTGAGATGGATGACTTGGACTACCTGTAAGGACTGAGAGTGTAGAGCGATCAGTTCAGAGGGAAATTTTGCTGAACCCTTACGCAGCAGCATGACTGAAGCTCTGTTGGAAAGCTCTGTGGAGGCGGCGTGCTTCCCACTCAGCAGCGCTCAGCCCATCAGGCTGCAGCCGGCTTCACCGCCCAGTTCGCACTCCGGATCTCCCAGGATGTCCCCCTGCGGTTCTCCTCGGGTCTCCCCTCGGCACTCCCCGCTGCTGTTTCGCAAGCTCCTCGTAAACCGCAGCATCGCTCTGCGGCGCCGGTTCACCTTGGCGCACACGCCCAGGTTGGTACTGCTTTTGATTTGAAGCTGCGCGAGGTGGAGGCATGGCTTTGGATTTGGAGCACGTTGTGTGGAGCAGTGGGCTCAGAGGTTGTGCTTCAGAGGGAAAGTTTTATTGTTTTAGTTGCCATGGTGAGAGACAATAAACCCAAGCACAGATGATGGTGCAAAAGTTATAAACCAGTGTAAATACTGCAAGAATACTTTAGACTTTATGGTCATATTTTGATGTGACCTGGTCTTTTTGAAATGACTTTCAGATATGATGGCAATCACAATATTGTTGTTGGGTTTGCTTGCAAGATATAAATATACAATCTGAATAAAAAGGGGACATATTAGCAACAAATGCAGACGTGTCAGATCTAAAAACAAACAAAAAAACCATTCATAATACCTTATGGTTTTTCTCAAACCTGCAGCCGATCATGGCAGGTAGCATCTTGTTCTGGTTCTGCTGAAGGTTTCTCCCTGTTACATTTTTTTTTCTCCACTGTCGCTACATGCTTGCTCGTTATGGGGGATTACTATAAAGTAGTTGACACAACTCAAGCTATCATCTACTGTTTCTGTATGTTGGTCTAGCAGGAGTGAATGCTGCAAGTCAAGTAACTCAATGCAGGATTGTTGCACTTCCATTGACAGAAAACTTTTGAAACTAATTTTAATAATAATATCAACCTGATGCACTGTTTGATGATTAGTATTAATTGGAATGTATGTATGATTGAACAGAAATGATTTCTCTTACAAAATTCCTTATGCACTGAATTACTCAAATTGAAAAAAACAAAAAAATTAAATAAAAAATCAAGAAAAAGCAAAAACAGAACCTGAGAGAGGGTTTACAGGATTGCTCTTAGAGGAATCACTTTGCTTTCCTTATGTGTTATAAAATCTGATGCAACTGCTTGACCGAAAAACACATCTGTGTGTAATTCACCCACAGTATGGAAGGTTTTGTAAAAGACTCCGATCGTTGTCAGCAACCTTTAGTGAACAAACAGTTCGGGTGAGCAGAATATTTACCAGATAAGCACACATGAATCCCTTGTTAACTCCGGAGGAGCTGCAGAGATCCACTGCTTTGATGAGAGATCCATTCGAGCCCTCCACAAATCTGGCCTCCCCAGGATATCAATGAGAACAAAAAATAAAAGTTTTTGAAGAGACCGTATTACGGTTCACTGTAGGTCATGATCAGTAGGCTGATCTGTTCAGATGTGATCAAGATATACTAGTCTACCCACAAAATGAATACAGTGTCTGCTCCTCGGAAGATGGTGATGGCAGCATAACGGTCTGGGAATGTATGCCACACAATGCAAATATTTATTATGTTAAAAAGTCTTAAAAATTATAAATCCATTTCCTTTCACCTCAGAATTGAGGATGATTTTCTAATGGTAACTTAAATTCACTTCTGAAGGCAGTTTCCCCTGTAGTTGTTATGTTTTTGGAGAACTTGATACCATCCTGAGGAGCTAATTAAGATATTTTATTCAGCTGAGATCGAGCAAGACCATATCTAAAACATCGAGGTTTTCAGCCCATGAGGTTTGACATCCAGTCTAAGGTTGTAATGGGTCAAAAAAAAAGCGTGAGCACGTTTGTAAAGTTAGTTTCTTGGTAACAGACATATTCCTGTTTCTTTTTTTTAAATCTTTTATTTTATCACAGCAATAAGTTGTGTGTCATGGGATGTGTTTCACAAAAAAACAGCTTCATTGTCTGATGAGAAAGAAGTGCTAGGACAAACCATGATTTTGTTGACGTCGGGGAAACGGTGTCATCTGAATGGCCTCGTTGTTCTTGGAGTAAAAGAAGAGGGTATTGTTTTGAGCCTAAGGTGTTCAGGAGGCCCAGCTCAGGTCATCACCAGGAAGGTTCCTGTGGCAACAGATAGATTGCTTGTGTCTGACCTCAGGTTTTTGTCTAGCTCAGACAAAGCTGTGTTGGGAGAGGGAAGGAGGCCCGCTCGTCACATTAACACAAGGCTGGCCCTTCATGGTTACCCTTTCCCTTATTTGTCTCATTCCTCATGACTCCAGAACAGGCGGCTCGTGTCTAGTTTACGTCAGAAAGAGCAAGATCATGCCGTTTGCTTCTGTTATCACAATGCCATCACGTTTTGCAAGCATCTGCAAAACCTTCTATGAATTTTGATTGATTGAGATTGCAGAAGGTCATGATCAGCGCAGACAACAGATTTATTATATGAAGTCCTTAAAGCAGCTTGAAAAAACCTTGACCAATCTGCAAAAAACTGAGGTCATGCTGCTGTTTTAGGATGTTGTGTCTTGGTTTCTTCAGTAGTCGCTTATGAGAATATACAAAATGGAAAAATGTCTTCTGTAGAAATTATGAAATGGTATGGCCTTCACTATTAAAAATAAGACTGCTGACTAATCGGTTGTCAAGCAGACAATAGTTAACAAACAATGTGGCTGAAAATGAACCAGGATATGCAGTAAAACTGTTGGATTGTTCGAATTTAGCGTCTCCTGCAGCTCCCATCAAAGTCAGTTCTGCATTTCATTTTGAAACAAAGAATCTGGAGCAACAACAGAAAGGGACTAAATTGGAGTTTAACAAAAGGATTTTTAGGACCACAGTGATGTTATCTCTGGTGTACATGGAAAGGATAAGATCCAAATGGGACAGAATTGTCATAGTAACTGATGTAGTATAGCAGTTTTATTGTTAATTTGGAAAATTAAATTTGGATCTTATAATGTAAATTAGTTTTAATAAAAACTTGAAATTAGAATTATAGGCCTTGCCTTCCTGCAAGGTTAACATTTACAGGGATGCTGACACTACCAAATGTACCAGTACATTGTTAAATTACATTGTATTGCTGGGCTTGATAAAGGATCTTGAGAACCATTTACACGCCGATTACCCTATTGTTCCATATTAAAAATAGAGTTTTGCTGATTTTATGTAACCTATAGGTCTGATTTTCAGTCATATTTTTTCATTGTCTTCAGTTCTTCACTGAAATTATTGCATACAAAAACAATGAGACAACTCAGTGATTTAGCAAAGAAAGAGATCTGTGGGATTTCAGTTTCTCTAAAGTATGAATGTCAAATTGAACATTACCACACATTTAAAATGTATGAAACAAGTCTAAATAATGTTTCTTTTTCTAAGAAACTGCTGACATACGTTAACATTCTTCATGACATAATGTGTGCTCAGGTGCTTCTGTTGTAAATATTTTAAGCAAAGTTATGTATTGATGTGTATATTTAATCTTCCTGATATATTGCCAGTTTCTTCATGTGTGCCTATTTTTAACCCTTTTTATTTAGTCCAACATTTGGACAGCATTAAAAATAGAGGAATATTTTTGTCATGCACTCTGACATTCACATTGGTGACAAGCAGTAAACTGATTACAGACCTTTTTTTCCCTCTCGTTAATCTACTAAATGTTTAAGTCATACCCACTGAGCTGAAACGTTTGATAAGAACCTTTCAATAAAAGTTACTGTGTCAGTGTAATTTCAAAAAGTAATTATAGCTTTACTAAGTTTAAGAGTAAAATTAAACAATCATTAGCAAGTAGAGCGTTATTTCCTACCAAAACTAAAGCTGCAGCTTATAAAGTTTGTTGTAAACCTCATCAGCATAAGCAATTACCAATGAACTTGAGTGCATTTTATTTTAATATTTTTAGCAGAAACTCTGCACTTGTTTACTGGTCAGCATTCTGCAACTTGTAAAATAAAACCGTCTGTCGCCATACAAACATAAAACCTGGATGCCTTTACTCCCCGACCTCTAGCTGTTTTTCTGTGCCTAGTTATGCAACATACACGCAGGAATTGTGATTATGTTATGCATTTTAGTAATACCCTCATGCTGCTTGTTCATAAAATATCGAAACATGTCATCTATGCATATATTTAGTTAAGGGGTTTTACAATTACATACATTTGATCTTAAGTGAGAAAAAAAATCATAAAACAGCTTTTATATATTCATTATGCAGTAAAAAAAAATCCAAAGTGAATTAATATATACTGTCTGTAGCATTTTAGGTTCTTGGCGCCTCTTATCAAAATTCATCGAGGCTTTCCACCTCTATGAAATATAAACCAGCAACATTTGTCTGTGACATGTTGTTGTTTATTGAAATCATTCCAGGACAAAAAATCAACAGCAATGACCTCAAATAAGCAGTTAAAAGGTCCTGCACCAGTCTGCAAAGGGTTAAAATATGCTTTCCATAAAAACCTGGTTTCCGTCATTCTTCAGAAAGAACCACTGTTCACATCCATCTATTGTCTATACATCCTAATCCTTGCAGAGTCGCAGGGTGGGGGGCCATCTCCAGGTTTTATTTGGAGTCTATCACATGTCAAAAAAAAAACAGCAAACAAACGTGCATGGACCTTGTTTTTGCAACACAACAGTCCTGGCTACTCACATGTGGGAAATATTTAATAACTTTGTACTTTGGAGACCAGTGTAGAGTCTGGCTTTAATGCCACGTGTTTAGAGAAGTAAACGTCTTGTTTGCTGGCAACCTTAGAGGAGGAGGGGTGATGGTTTGATAAAAAAAATGTAAAAAATGATAATGACACCGGAAAAAACTTTGTGTTGTTTTGTACAACTGAAGCTAGATTACTATCATTTCAAAACCTGGTAAAACCTTAGTTTACCCATGTAATCATAAGCCATAAAAGAAGAACAAAAGACAGTGTATGTCTTATTAAAAAATCTAAAATAAACATATAAAGAGACAAACAGATTCGTAAGTTAACATAGGTTAAGTTTATGTTATTGAAGTTTACAATGCATTTTATGCATTGTACACATGGTGCCATATTACACCACAATGATAAGATGATCATCTTTAAAGCATCCTCTTTCTTTTTTTTTAAGTTGCAACATATCAAAATGTTTTAGGAAGTGGTTAAGTTGCATACCATTTGCTGCGATGGCAATGCCTCAGAAGCTCAAAAATGTTTCAAACTTCAATTATCAGTTACAGTGATATACAGCTCTATTGAGTTTTGTGTTAGAAAGACTGTTGTGTATTCACTGGTGGGTTATTCTCTCAGTTTTGTTGCTTGATCAATTCTTTTTTTTAGAGCCAAAAATCTATTTTAAGGCTTCTTATGTCATCAAGAAAGCATGAAATTGAATAGTTTCTTCCAAGTAAGCATGTCTTGGAGCTGGCTGACACTTACTGTATGAGGCTTAACCTTTTAGAAGATATTTGATTTTACAACAAATAAATGTAACTCTCATCAGGTAAATGTGAAAAAACATGATAATAAGGAATTATTTATACAATTTAGCCCAAAAGTAAAAAATCGTTTAAAATTATCAAGCCTTATATCATGTTTTTATGTCATTACCTTCTTAAATCCGACCCAGAGTTTTGCTTTGACTCAATCATGCATGTTTGATGCTGACGGCCAGTCGAGGGATCCTAAATGCTTGATCCTGAAATGGTCTGACTTTTTATCCATAGCTTCGCTTTGCAGCATCAGACGCCAATTTTAAGGTGTCAGACACTGTCGGATTTCAGTTTTTTTTTTTATGTAGCTATTTTATAAAACACCTAGAAACCTATGCATACTTGTTTTGGACGACGTTACATTTCTTCAATATTATCTTCAGTAGTTCTGAAAGTCAGTAAAAGGACGTTAGTTCCTGTATTTGTAGATGCTTTTAGACTTAAATGAACCCGATGTTTCCATTTTTTTTAATGAGTCTAAAATGAAGAAGCAAAACTGTTTTATATTTAAGTCAGTTAGACGTTGGAACAATAAAAAGTAAATGAAGAAAACCTGTGTTGCAGAATGTTTAAAATGTGACTCATTCTCATCGGTTGACCTCATATATAGCGATATGTTAAGTTTATACAGCAATACATATTAATGTAATGATGCCAAGGGACAATGCCAGTTAGAAGCAGGAAGAATATCATTCCAAGCAGAAAACCCTGCAGAACACCTCTGCAAGTCTATATTGTATCTGTTAAACGCATTCATTTAATAAATAGAACTGAAATAGGCCTTAATCTAGTGGATTATTATTAATCTGAGGTTTTATATTAAGAGAACAAGACGCATGTTCCAAAAAAAAAACTAGTTTCATTGAAGTTGCTCCCAAAGCTGTTATAAGAATTAAATAATAACTGATTTGACTAAAAAACATCTGAAATGTAGCCGATTTCAAAAAAATCAACAGATAACATATTTTAATTTAATTGTTTGTTAGTCGCTCTTTATGATATCATTGCTGTCTGACTTATAGTAAAATGTAATAAAAATGCACTCTCTGGTGTTACATGAAAGGTGTGCATGTGTGGAAATATATCAACTGCAGCAGTATGCGTTTTCATGACTCTCGACTTAAATGTGAGAGAATGTAATAAGACGTCAGGGGCTGTGAAATTTATCTCCATACTTCTGGATTCACCTTCCCCGCATTAGTTCAACACGTCCCCCTGAGTTCCTAATTGTTGTTGAGCAGTTTTCTGTAAAAAGCTCACCCAGCTCAATAAGCTAAATTCACTGGCTCCTATTGCATCAAATATTTAAACGATACTTTATCTTAAGGATCCCAGGATACTTGACACCAGCAGTATACTGGCACGGCTTGCAAGTTTATGTCCAACACCACGCTACTGCGGTTACGTTTCTGTAAATGAGAGGATGGCCAACCTGTTGGCTTTACGCTAGATCTGAAAGTTAATGGCATGTTAAAAAAAAACAGGGATGTAGTTTTTTGCAGGTCCTTTGGGAGATTGTCAAGTACACAGTGGGATCTCAACTCCAAGCGATATAGTGTTTGGCTTTTTACCATATTGGCAAAATAATCAGCTCCTATGTGGAGAGTGGGCGAGTATTGGAAGCCTCGGGTCAACAGTGTTGCTGCATCCCACTATACACCGTGAATTGTGTATCTTAAGATGCATAGCAGGCGAGGATTAATAGGATTTTGCTTCTGCGTGAGCCTTTTTTAGTCAGAATTGTATATCGTTCTTTCTTTTACACGGTACTTTAAAATGAGAACTAAACTAAAGTTTGCTTACCACCAGCACCATGGCTTCAAACACAATTCCCCACAACACCCAAGATAAGAACATTTCAATGCACAAACACCAAGATATTTTGAAATTTAAGTGCATTCTTCTTTCAGATTTGACTTACCAAGATAATTAGAGAGAGTTGTGCACCCAGTTTGAGTTTATTCAGTCCCTCTAGAGAAACGCGATTCTGGGATTCACAGAAAATCAAGCAAAATCAAGGAAAGGACGCACGTGGGGGTGGTGTTTTACGCATATTTTGGGACATTTACACATTTTTGTCGGAGAAACAAGGACAAAATGCTGCAGAATTCAGCCTAAAGCCAAGCATTTCTCCCTGTCTGTCTATCTATCTATTTTTCTTATTCTTTTTTTTTCTTGATTTTTGTTTTGGACATCATTACAAATCTTAAAATCCACAATTTCACAAATTTTGAAAACCTCAAAAAGTGCATGCGCAGACTTGTCCCAGGTTTTGTCGTTGTCAGTCACATCTTTTACCAATTACATGATTTATGAAGCAGTTTGGCTGGCATGGGGTTTATTTAGGAGTAACTGGGTACATTTTTCACTCACACAAAACCAAGAAACTTTTCATCCTTCCTTGATATGTTTGACTTTCCGTCAGTCTGGTAGAATTCTATTGAAATGCATTGAAGTTTGTGGAAAAACATTATGGAATAGGTAGCATTTGAAGGAATGTCAGCAGTAAATAAAGAAATGCAAATCCATCATTTCAAAATCTTCATGATCATTTTGTTTTAATTTTACTTTACATGCTCACATGTTGCCTGCCTGCCTGGCTGCCCAGCACCAACTCTAACAACGTGCTGTTGGCTTCGGGGTTAGCAGGAGCAGGGTATCAGGTCGGGCTGCACGCTGATCTCACATGTCAACGGAGGCTTAGTCAAGCAGACTCTGCCAGAAAGAAAAACAGCTGCGAGCCGTGCAGTTGTGAATCTCTTCTTTTCGACAAGCTCTGTCATACCAACATGCTTCCTCTGCGATGGTCTGAATACGGGAGCGTTGTCTGTCTAATTGCTGCACTGGTTTGTTTTGGAAACCTAAAGCCAAGACTAGATGGAAGGGCAGACCTTAAACACGCTTTTTCTGGGTTGTGGATAGTCTGCGAAAGTCAGACTTGTTGACAGCTTCAAGCTAACACTGGGCTGTCCTCACCTCCGACCCACTGCCACCTCGGAGCGCTTTCTAAGCACTCACCCTGTCAGAGGAAGAGGTTAACCCTGAGTGACGCTATCCTGCAGAGTCACTAATATCAGCAACAGCTCCACGCTTCCCCTTTTTTTGGCGAACACAGTGAATGAGAGACTTGGAGTAATCAGGCTATTTTAAAATGTTTCTCATCTCTCTTTAGGTTCTAAGCCTTTTTTTCCTGGACTGTTTGGATCTATAAAGACCTCTGGCATGCAGATAAACTTTGTCACATGTGGGATTATTTTGGCTGTGTTTTTTTGTTGAATAGACAAGACTGACTTAAAAAACACCTCTCACGGCACCCAAGTGTCCACAGTTACAGCAGCTACATTTCTTCTTCTGCCTTCTGGTAACTAACTAAACATTTTAGCCGCCTTGTTGGGGCACGTCTGGAACTCCTTCTGCTGCATTCCTCCAGTAGGTTTTCCCTGCATCATGAGGCAATTGACATGATTCCCGTATGTTTTGTTTTAACCTCAGACCTGGATTCCTCGTGGAATGAATCCAAAACATCAAGTATGTCCTTTGGGGAAAACGTTTAAATCCTGGATTTAGCACAGGTGAAACGTGCTAAAGCTGCAGGAAAATGAACAACTGGGTGTTAAAGAAGGGTCTGCCAGGTAGCTTAAAACCCGATCGGAGACACTCGTGTTTGGGGTACGTTCTCAACTTTCTTCTACATCTTTCCAGTGCTTTTAATCATAGGAATGTGCGAAATGCTACAGCGGAGGTTTTAGCAGTTGAACAGAATAAAAATAATATTATTAAAATATACTCTGTTATATTATTGTACCTAATTATACAATACTAATTATATTTACATATATTGTGAGCAACTGTTTGATAAACGTTTGGATCACACATGGATTAAGATTTGAACTTTAGCAAAATCAGACTCTGCCTAAATGTAAGCTGGCTTTTTTTTTAATCCATGTGTTTAAATGAGTCATTATTAATCCTCAAAGGTGTATTGATCACTTTTTTTTAATCCCAAGGATTTAGAAATATTGATTTATTTTAATAGAGAGAGGGAGAGTTATATTTTAGGTAGGTGTTTATGGCAGATATTTTGTAAATACTTCCTGAAGTATTCATACCTCTTCATTTTTTGGAATTTTGTTGTGTTTTGTTAGTTTTTTTAGTTTTTTTAATGGGATAGACCGATAATCATTAGCTCATGGTTTCAAAGCAGAAGTGAAGCGAAATCTGGTTTTAATTTTTATATAACCAAGAACCAGATGAATGTAGTGGACATTTGTAGAGACATTTGTAGGTATCACATGTTGAACTCTTGAGTTTTGGGTCTTTAAAGTTCCGTCAGTGTCACAATTGACCTTTTGGCTCTTCCTCTAATTAAAACACCATGTCTAAACTTCTCTACCGCTTGCTTTCTGATCTATCTGCTGTGTTCGTTTGTCTTTATGATGCCGTTTACTCACTAGCAACCCTCAAAGGCCTTTACAGAACAGCTGGATTAAAACAGACTGAGATTAAATTACCCACATTTACTAATAAGCAAACTTCTAAAATCCTTTGGTTGCACAATTTTTATTTTGGGGCTTTTAGACTGAAATAACCTAAATATATATGCACACCACACTTTTCAGATGTTATCAGATAACACCTGAACAGAGAGAACATGTAAGAAATAACTCGTAAACTTAAATTTTTGTATGAATTTACCATTTCTGGTAACTTAACCTCTTTAGCCCCATTGCTTTTTTTATTTTCTGGCATCTTGCCCAACACTTTCTGAGAGGAAGTTAGTTTTCTTTGTGTCTAGAATCTGTTTATAGACTTCCTGTTTTTTGTTGTTGTTTTTTTTCTCCTAGTTTTTCATTTAGGTTTTAAAGCAAACGCTCAGGTGGAAGAAACATATGTGCTTCAGTTTATGTGGAGCTCATGTTTCTCTGGTCTATCTGGTGTTTTGGATGGGTCCTCTCTCTGGTATAGCTGACATCAAAATAAAGCGCAGACTCACATTACGCTCCATGCTAGCTCCTGCATGTCTATGCAGTTCTGCAACAAATTAATATAGTGTGTTTGTTTTTGAACACTTCACTGTTGCCTCGGGATTCTGTCTCTACTGGTGGTAAACTTGAAGCTGACGTGAGTTTGCATGGGAACCACCCAGTTTTTTGTTGCTTTATTTCACGCTGCCCCTGCGTCGATTGGTGACTCAGCCTCAAGTCATACTATAACCCGATAATTCGGCATGACCACAAACATACGCCACACCTTCAAGTTAAAGAAAACATTAGGAATACTGTGGTGGTAATGAGCAAACACTTTAAGTTAGCTTTATTTATTCCAATATTTTACTTTTTTGTTTTTGATCTTTAAAAGCATTCTTGATCATCAGTTTTTTTCCTATTGATATTGGATGTTTTTTACTCTCCTTTACATTTTTTTTGATTCTCATAAAGCCCTAACACCTAAGAACGAAAGAAAACCTTAAGCAGGTTAGGCGAGTCGTCTGGCGTCTGCATATTATTAGCTTAGAGCTCATTTTGAACCTTTTTTCTTCTTTCAAAGATATACGGTATATTCTATCTTTCAAATGCTATCCTTGGTAATTTGCAAGCTGCTTGTTAAGCAAAATGCTAAAGAATCCAATTTAGAACTGGTTTATCTGATGCTTGATAACACGATAACACACCACTGGTTCTTGTGATTCCTGAATTGTTCCAATTTAGGAACGACAGTAAATAAATGGAGACAGGACCTGCAAGTCTAAGACTTTGAAACTTTAATACATGTTGTAAATTTGACTGACTGGAACTAGCTGATATCTTTAATGGCCAAAGAAACCAGGCTAAGATTTAAATCAAGAACCTTCTTATTGCAATGCATCAGGACAACAAGCTGCCCCACTGTGCAACCCTGATAGCTAAGTCAAATTATCAATGTAGTTAATTTCTATACTGCCAACTCACAAAAGATTTCATATTAAGGCATATTACCCCCCAAAAAATAAACTTAATCCTACACACATTGCAATTGATACTAGTCATTAAACAGTGCATTAAATTAAATTAAATAAGTATTCAAATTATAAAAAGGTATCTGTCAACAAGAAACCAAACAACTAATTGCCTGAAAAGTCTGCGTCACAGAAAAAGAAACAGAAGCAAGTTTTGTTTTAATTAACTCTCCACTAGTTTTTGTGCATTGCTGGCCGGCTCAGGATAACAGGGACAGTCATGATGTTGCAACTGAAGGAAGGCCATCCTTTAATTTATTATCAATAAAAGTTCAAGTTACTATAAATTAATGACACAGAAAGCATTATTATAAGTGTTATACTCAGCATTTTACAATATTTTGCAACGCATTAGTTATTCTCCAAACAGTGGACCATTTGATGAATTGTTTTTAAAATGAAAGGGATCAGATCATGTGGTGCATTTTGTTTATGTTTTAGTAAACATTTCATCATCGTGTAAAAGAACAGGTGTTTTTATTCTAGGTTCTTATCCAGGGAGAGTTTATACCAGTCTGTTCATTTCACAGAAACTTTAGAGAGAATCATAGAACAAAATCGGGAAAATTGGGAAACTAGATGTAATCTTCTGGAAAAAAGTTGCTGTAAACTGATAGTTTCCATGCATAAGTGGTTAGTCCAGTTCACTTCCAGTTGGCCTTGTTTCAGTCCCAGTGTACCCAGTGACAGTCCTGAGCAGGAATGTGTTTGTGTAGTTGGCAGCGGGGTGAGCTGTGTGGTAGTCAGGCGGCCTCAACACAACAGACCCCCAAAATAAAACGGCCTGAGCCTGGAATAGTTCCCCCGTCTCGCCGGCCCGGCTGTGGCAACACGTGGGTTTGACACATGCTCTCTGGGCATTGTGTCCACAAACACACACGCTAAACAATACACTCACACAGCAACCTGCCATCGTCACCCGTCCCAAAATCCATATTGATTGTTCCACCAGAGAGTCGCTGTTGGTACTTTTTGATCCCTGGGCGTTTCATGCAACTTTGAGAGATATTTAAATATTGTGCCTTTTTCAGATTTTCAGGGTTTAAGAGTAAGAAGAAGAAAATAGTCCAAATCCTATGTTTTTATATAAGCTGAAATTTTTCTCCAGGAAGCAGAAAAATGCCAGCTATCGTGTGTCGATTTCCACTGTCGGCTGCGAAAGTGGTTTTTTTTTGTTTGTTTGTTTTGTTTTCTACCTCTTGTTGTGGTTGTTTGTGAGACTTTCCCCTCATGTTTATTAAATAAAGTGCGACCTCTACTGGTCAGACTAACATTTGTTCAAAACAACAAAAAGATAGTAATCATTATTTATTTCATTCAATAAATCAGGATTAATATTGCTGCTAATAAAATGTGTATTATATATATATATATATATATATATATATATATATATATATATACATATATATATATATATATATATATACACAATGATACAATGATTCATAAAAAAGAAGTTATGATCTTGTCATATTTACAAGCACCCTGAGGTAATGTTAGAGGAAAGTGGACAGAGAAGTATTGGATTTTTTTGAGCTACTTTATCATGTTTTAAGATAACATTTAATGCTATTAGTAATATTCTCTCAATCTTAAAGCTTCTTAAGGGTAGAGGAGCAGATGCTTTTCTCTGAGATACCTTTTTATCAGCTCCTTGTTGTTTGGTTTGGACGAATTTTAGCTTTTTCTGTGCTTCTTTACTCCCCCTTTAACTTTATTGGAAGTTGAAATAACAGCATATGTAGAACCAAAATAATTTTATTTATACTTGAAGAAGGATTTGATTTTTCCAAGATCACATTTCTTAAGATAATTCCGATAATCCACTTTAATAATAATAATAATAATAATTCCGATAATCCACTTTAACAACCTCAGCAGATATGATTTGTTTCAGAGAAGAAGTGGCTCTTCATCGAGCTCCTTCTAGGATTCAGGAATCCCTTCTTTGGGTCGTAAACCAAATCCGGTGATCATAGTTCAGAGTCGGCACATAAAAGTACAAAAACATTGAGAGCTTTTGTTAGCAACACATTGAGATACTTTGCCCTTTACACTTAAGAAAGAGACTGGCCTTTTGGAACTATCAAAACACTTAAATGACTTTTTAATGCCTCTGCAGATTCTTACTGATGAATTCTCTGTAAAACATAACTTGAAACATGCCTCTCTTTCCTTACCACTAAAATAACCATCCGGTGATCATCTCAGACTTTTCTCTTCAGTTCTCCGTACCTGAAAAATGAAACATCAAACCGTGTCAATGTAATATTGGCCCGAAACAAACACACACAAATAGTCACTTAGACTCACAGGGACAGATGCATGCACATTCATGACACTCCTCCCTCACAGCTTGTTCTCATTAGCAGAAGTAATGCTGTCATGGGACCCAGGAGCCAGCTGGGCTGGAGAAGTCATTTGGCTGCTGGGGTTTGGTTACACTGTGGCCCAACAAACACTTCATTCCCTGTAAATCCCTGACCCCAGCATCTGCTTCAGAGCTCAGTATGTTTCCCAAACATGTTGCACAAGGTCCCTGGGCGTTTCATTTTAATGTAACTATGGATTTCTAATTGTCACACTTGAGGTGGAACATGTTGCATGGGTTATTTGTGCTTAAAATAGATACTACAACTGAGGAGTCTAGGTTATTACATTCACACTGTGTCATATCGCTTTGCTTTGTACGTTTAAACTCAGGAGACAACCTGCACAGAATACAGGGGTCACAATGTATTGAATGCCCAATGACAACATAGCCTGAAAACATCCTAAAATCAGGAGTAGCACGATCTTAGTAAATCTTGCTATGCTGATAATATTGATAATTATATCGATGACAATTTTATCCCAGATATCTGCCGGTTCTTTCTTTCTAATTTGTGGTTACCACAATGTGTGACCTTTTGCATTTTTGACAATGTCGTTTGTGTCTGGTGTCAGCTTTTGCCTGTTCTACTGGCTAAATATTGTTTCAGTAACTCCAGGACACCTGAAATATATTTGCAAACAGTTATTGTGTCACAAACAGGCCTTTGCGATACAAATATTGATTACAATGACACAAAAAAGACAATATTTTGTGTACCTCTGCTTATACGTAAACATGTATTTTTTATTTCTACCAACATAGTTCCTCTAACTACAAGTGATAATGGCATTTTAGAGTGGAAAAACCAAAGCTAACGATTAGGGTGATGGCACAGACCTATCACCAACCAATAATCATTAGAACACTAATAGAGACACACAAAAACCTGGTTGGAATAAAGATTTCTATCATTTTAGACAGAAGTCATTCTTTCCTATCTGAAGTAAAATGCTTTTTTGACTAAAACTAATTTTAATCTACTGTAAATCACCATTGGTTTGAATACTTTACTCTTAACTGTATATTTCTTTTTCATAGTTATACTATTAGTGTAGTGTACTCATAGTATATTGCAACTTAATATTTTGAATGGAGTTTAGGTTCACAGGAAGCCTTTTTGAGTCTTATGTTGAACAATCCTTCGTTGTTATCAGGGTAGTGGGACCTGCAAAGTTTTTCAAATTAAAGTGAATCTGATGTTGACGTACAAAGTGAAGTCTCAAATTGTCTTTATTTATTCTGCCTTTTCAGTCCAAGATTTTTTTCTGCTTTTTAAAAAAGATTTCTATCGAGTAACTTTAGATGCAAATACTTGCTTTTAATCATTTAGAGATAGAAAGGCTTGGAAATTGGAGAACCAGCATTATGTAGACTAAACAGTGGTAGTATTTGCGTAAATTTCAATGTTTGGTGGTTTTGGGTTAGCAGAACTAACGTCTTTGTTTTCAATCAGTCTGTTAAAGAGAGATAACGTGTTGCAGTTTACTTGGCCAAATCTTTGCAACACAGCAGAGATAAAAAAATCATTTAACAGCAACTTGGTTATTTTATGATTTTAAGTTATTTATTTCTGCCATGGATCGTTTCTGGGGTCTTGCATATATTCATGTCGTTGATTTACATTTATGCATAAGGAAAACCTGCATTAAGCCTAACAATTAGGACTACTTTTTGTTTGCAAGCTGATGCCTGATGATGACTGGACCTGGTCATAATGATTTGAAACCAACCTCTGCAGTTGCAGCTCTGTGTTCTGTTTACCTTCAATAAAAGGTGTGAGGTTTTAGTGCTTTTCCCGACAGGAGGCTGAAAAGCATGACTGGATGTTCTGGGGTATTATGTTACTCAGGCTCCCGGAGGAAACATTATAATAGAGACCTACAGGCTAAGCTTTTATGAAGCCATGCAAATTCAACTCTTTAGACAGGACAGCAAATTTAAATCACAGCACCAATTGAATCTGATGCAGCTCGAGCGACGTTGGATGTTTCTGACATATGTTTGCTTGTGTGTCCTTCATTCATCTCATGCTTTTCCGTGTCAGTGTTTCTGTTTGTTATCTTACAACATAAAGAAGTAATTTTTAGCATGTTCTCCTAACTATAAATGCAGACGGGATTATAAATGCCGTACTCTGTTCATGATTGCCGATTACGCAACATATTGTTTCCAATTTTTAGAGATCTGGAAATTATATCATGATGCCGTAAAGACATGCGCATGTGGTGAACTAGAGGTCAGTGAAGACCACACTCTAGTTTGGAGTAATAGTTTGATAAGATGGACTGACAGGAAGTCAATGTTTGTTGTTTTCTAGAATGTTTTAGCCGAAGAACTTGATTTTCCTCATACTTTTGAAAAACTGAGCCTTTAATATATTAACAGGTCAAGTGATGTAACCCTGTTAACGCAGACATGAATGTAACTGAGAGACAAATAATATAAGATGCATGAATTTAATTAAATATAATCAGAATGTTATGAAATTCTTTAAGTAAATGCTTTGGCAGATGTTTTCTGTGTTTATTTCAGTATTAAATTCAAGTACTAAATATTTCTATTTCTAAATCTGTGTCTATTGGTATTCATTTAAAAAAACAGATTTAACAAAAATGTTATAATGCATATTGTTTAGAAGAGCTGTCCTGCCCACTGGTATTAAAGCAACACTAAGTAACTTTTCAACCCTCATTATATATTTTGTGGTTATACATCCACTTACAGCTCGTTGAATGACACCTCTGTCATAGTACCAGGGGGTCCGTGTCGCCTTAACCTGCACAAAGCAACTTAGAGGGTTCCTGCCACCCTAAATGTCTACAAATGTGCTGACTGCTTTACGGCATACATCACTTCCCACGTTTCTTATTTTCAACATCATCAAATGACATTGTTTTGCCCCAATTAGATTCATTACCTCATCGATATTCATTCTTCACACAATCACTGGAAACAGAAATGTACTTTAATCCAACTCCAGCCAGAGATTCAGGATTTTATGATGCTGTCCACTTGTTATCATGGAAAACGCAGTCGTCCGTCAGGCCAAACACTACCGCGGATATAATAATAATAATATAATAATCGGATATAATCAGTCCTAAAAATATAAAAAACCGGATGTTTGTAGTTTCTGAGCATTTTCATGGAGCAGGTGAATGAGGATTCCTCCACCACCATGCTTGAGAGTTGGCAAGTTTTATTCAAGATGATAACATGTCCTTTTTTATTTGTTTATAAAGTCCCTGTCTAGTGCTTTTTACTATCACAAGTTTTCTATTCTTGGAAAGTATTTTATTTGTTTTAAATGGACCTATTATTGATCCACAAATCGAGCCAAACCTCCACTTTGATGCAAACACATGAAATAAAACCAGCGGCTCTCTCTGAATACCCAGGTTAGTGGGGGTGGGCCGTTAGAGTGAAATCTCTGTCTCTGCTCCCGTTATCGCCACATCACCCCATCTGGTTATGCTCCACTATTATTTATTTAAATGGTCTGTCAGTGCCGTCCACCTCCACCCCCGCATGCGACTGCCAACACGTCCATCTCCTGCTGTCTAACAAGACAAATATTTGTCTGCAGTGTTGACAGCGGGGGAGTTTGCCACTTTGTGACTTCACTGGGTTCCAGTAGGTCCATCGGTCGCTGCGCTGAAAGCCGAAACACTAAAGCTAAAACCCGCATTGTTGTGCTTCGATTTTTAATTTAGTTAGCGATTAAATCCTAACCTGGGAATTTCTTCATTAGACTTACTAAATGTTAGAAACTTTGGAAGGAAGCAGCTCCTGGATCTGATAGCTTAAACAATGTTGCAGAAAGCCACATCCTATTGGCTGTTTAAGGGGATGTAGCCACACCTCTACCTAAAGCCATTTGTGATTGGTTTATCCAACTTGTAATGAATCCCCCAGTACTTGCAGAAGAACAGCACGGAAACTACCAGAATCTTGCCTGATCCAGCCGGAACCTGATCAATAAGCTGTATTGTTATAAATGTTTCTGTGGCAGATGACTCCAAAAGTGAAAAAGAGGGAGAAACAATTTTGTTGCTGATGCCGCAGAAAGCTACGTTTGAATGTTCATCTTGCAGTAAGACTGTCCACATTGAAGACTGTTACAACAGTTTCAATTGTCTGAGACACTAAAGCATAATTCTGGGTAGCATTTTGTTTAGACATGTGAGCATCTTTGTTGAGCTCTTATTAAACAGGTAACGCTCTCTGCAAGTGTAGCAGTTCAAACAACAGTAACTATTCCCCTTCTGCACACACACACGCTGCAACAAATCCAACCAAAGTCTCCTTTGGTCTCCCTCACTCCCGCCACACATACTGTAAATGTAAATGTCTTTTTTTTTTTCTTTTTTTTTAAGCCTGGAAAGAGGAGGAGAGTGAGCCATGAAGGGAGGGAGTAGTGAGTCTCCAAATCAGAAGGAGAGTAAAGCTCTGAAGTAGTTTATCTGGATACGAAGCAGGTCGCTTCTGCTCTCACATGCTGCTGCTGATACCATGGAGGAGAAAACTCTTTAAAACCCGCACGGCTTTGATTTCCCTTTTTCTCGCTCGCCTGTTGTCGGACTGGAGACATGCTCCTGAAACGCGCTGTGGAGGGCTTCCCTCCGTCTGACTGCGTCTCAGTGGAAACATGTTGCAACGGCCGAGGAGGGAAGAGAGACATCAGAAGAGCAGAGGAGCGCTCGGTGGAGGAAGAGGACAATTAGTGGAAGCAGAGGCAGAGGGGAGACCTGCACGACTCGCAGAGATGAGCTTACCAACCAACTGTGCGTACCTGGCCCCGTCGGTCCAGGATCGCTGCTTCAAAGTGCGGAGCGGGAACATCTGCGGGTCGCCGTGCGCCGTTAACCGGCCCATCGACATCGTCCAGAAGCGCAGGCGGTAGGACAGATGTGGATGTAGTCCAGATGTAGTTGGGGGTTACACAACTTGAAAGTGTTGTTACACAACAACAAAGCAAATTTTTTTTAATATGCAAAGTTCCAAAAACTTTATGTATATTAGGAGAAGCATTGGAGTCTATGGCAAATCATTCATGAATATGGCAGTAATACTTCCAGTTATTCACTCAGCCAAGATCTTTATATACTTTCATAAATAATAGGTTGAAGTATTAGTGTCATATAAGTAATAAGTAACTCCATTCAATAAGTGAAACACAATATATAGATTAATTACACAAAAACTGATTATTTTAACCCTTTAATTTAGGTAATTATGAGGGTTTTCTTCTTCAAGTCTTTAAGTCTAATTTAAATATTCAAAGTAAAGCTTTTATATATTGGAAGTTAAAGATCTAGTTACTGATTTTTATCTTTTTAATTCAAATTGATTTTTTTGTCTTGTAAGACATCCTTAAATACCAAAAGCACCAATCCTGATCTTAACTTCATAATTCAATCCATTTTATCATGACCTTGCTTTTATTCCAGCCAGAGATGTTTCTATCATTCTGCACCGTTGTTTTAGCAGCACGAGTCTTTGAATTCAATGAGTTTAAAGTGAGGTCACATCTGCTTTAATTTAATTTCCTAAAAATCCGCATGGTACGTTAACTGTCAGCTCTTGTTACCCATTCATGCCGTTACTCTGCTTAATCACAAGCTTACAGACTAAATGCACTCCTAGGGTTTTGATCCACATACATTTTTATCATGGACATAAGCAGCATATTTTTTTGTTTTAATGTTTCGGTTTTAATTATTTGATTGAACTTTAAAATAATTGGCGATTAATTCCTTTATGAAGCATTAATCTCTGTCACTTTCACTTATCTAACCTATAGTGTTACCTCCAACTGTACTAAACGTACAGGCATGGTAGTGGCAGCATCATGTATGTATGAAAAAGAGGTCTGCCTCTAAAACAACAGCTAGAAAATGATAACTTGGACTCAACTGAGTTTGAATCGGCAATAACAAACTCAAATCACAGAATTGGAGTGGATAAAGCAGGTTGAGGTTAAACTTGTGGAGCTCTAGTACGCTAAACAAACTATTATTAAGAGCTACATCAGGGCCAGAAATCATTGAATTCAAATAAAATCAGAATCGGCTGTATTGGGCCTGACTTTGTGCACAAACAAAGAATTTGACTTAGATTTCAAGCGCTAACAGTGGACAGACATTAAGTATAAATATATAAACTTTAGAGGAAATAACAGTGGGGATTAATGCAACAGTATGTACATGTATATTAATGCACAACCACCTTTGGATAAAAAAGATTTAAAAAAAGTTGTTTTTAATAGTGCAAATGCACTTATTTAATTTGACAATCGCAACGTTAGGTGTCCATCGTGTTCATTAGAGAGAAAGTTATGAAGAAACTTTCCCTGTGGCGGCTGCTTTTTTTTGTGTGCAAATCTTTCTCTGTAGTTCATTTAATTTCCCTTTGAGATAAATAAATGTTTGATTGATTGATTGATTGATTTTATTTCTAGGATTTGTGGAGTGTGCAAGGATGTTAGTTCCTCCTTTCTTTTTTTTTAACCAAAGACCTGTAAAGCTCCTTTAGGGAGGGAGGGAGAGAGGGTCAGCTCTGGTAATCCTCTCTGCAGACTAAATAGTTTGTTGTAGTCAAACGACACTGATGGAGGAGCAGAGGACAGCCCGAATAATAGCCGAGTTGCAGCTAACGTGGAAAATTGAGCTTCTTAAGTTGCTACAGAGGTTACATTCTCAGCTCCTAAGGTCTTCACGCAGGATCAGTACTTTTATCTGAACTACAAATACTGCACGGTTATCCATTTTCGATTAAATTAACATGCATCTTATGTCTTTTAAGCTTTCTTTAGGAAGTTAAAGAAATAATGCACCAATAAATCTCCCCCAGATAAATCAAAACAGAGAATCATGGATGTTTTAAAGTTACAAAGTATATAGGTTTTTTTCGGGGGGATTCATGCATTCATGCATATATTTGGAGGATCTTTTAATTCCTTAATTTTCCCTCGGATGTCAAATCCACTGCCTGCATAAAAGGCTGTTTGTTACAGTTGCAGCAAAGAAAACCAGAATCAGACAAAGTTTTTAATTCAAATGTCAGATTCCTAAAAGAAAATTGGAAATTAGCGATGAACTGGAAATGCCTCAAAGTAAAAGATGGTGAGATTCTTGAAAGTTCTCACCCTGCATTAGAAGCACATAGCGGGGGCATACTGAAACTAAAGTTGTCGGTGATTGCGGGGTGACGCCACAGTACCGGGCCCCAGATGTGCATCTGCCTCCTTACGAGCCACAGAAGGAAACACTGACTGTGCGGCTGAGCTTCCAGAAAGTAATGACGCCATCAGCGGGGAGGGGGGGGGGGGATCAAAGTAACTTTATAATGTCAACCCTGTAATAAAAAGGGAAGGAAAATTCAAGGGTGCACTGCGAACGAATGGTGAGCTGGACATATTTATAGGTATGATATATTTAACACACATATCTAAAGAGGCAGTTGAAAGCGTGCCACAGGGAGTAAAAGTTTTAATTTTATTTTTTTAACTTATTTTATCTATTTTAATATTAGCTCTTGGGTGGAATAGTACCGTGAGTACGTAATTTCGTTCCACTTCATGTACCATCATGTATGTAGAATGACAATAAAGAATCCTTGAATCCTTGAATCCTTGAAGTGTTTGAAAGCGATTCAAGCAGTCTTTTCTTACGTTCTCAGGAAAAGGGTGAACGAGTCATGTTGTTTGTCGTTTAGTTGAAGCAGGTTGATTGTGTCCAAAAGAGCAACAAGGGACTAAATATCCCCCTAAAGGATTATTCATTGATCATTTTTTTCAAAGGGGAACTGAAGTGGTTGTTAGTCATCGTCCACATGGAACCAGATGTTGATACTTGGAACGCTTCAAGATTAGCAACCTGTCAGAGGGTAATGTTGGGGAATTACTCAGCAGGAATTACTAAAAGAATACTTTATAACAGCCTGCTACCTAATCTTTCTCTTTTATTATGATTACATTCATTTGCTTTGCTTTTCATAGATTTATTTCTTTAAGCAATTTCATTGTTCCTACTGAGATCATACTTTTCTATTATTTCATTTCACTAAACCAGGGTTTTTATTCTTCTTTTTTGGTCTTTGAGAAAATTTACACCAAGCAAAATTATAACTTTTTTGTAATTTGTTTGCTGCAGGACTTTTTTATTTATTTTAGTATAAAATTACTAATTATACAGATTTGTACACCTGATACCAGATACTGCAATAAATTATATATAAAATCACATAAATCAGGACTTTGTGATCATCACTCCAAAACGCGGACTTTCTTGTCCGTAAAACACTCTGGTTAACGCACTTTCTAGGGTCTGTGTTTATTTGAAAGATGTATTTGCACCAGTTTAACTTTATTTGCCGTTGCTTTTTTATTTTGTGACATGCACCAGTCTCCTCTGCAGCAACACCTCCAAACAACCTGATGCCAACTCTCACGCTTTGCAGCCTCCCAGCTCTTGAGCGTGCCACCTTCAGGCAGAATCCTAGTCTCTCCAAGGATTAACCAGATCTTGGTGGATTTGTTTTGATCTCCTTGCACACCGCTGCATTTGAAAGTGTACCTGCATTTAACTAAAACATTCCGAATTGATAGAACATTAGCAGATAACATTTTAAAAAGCATTCAAATTACAATCAGAGATTTCTCATATTACATAAAGGCATTTTGATGTTCTGTATGTGAATCGTTGAGTTTAAGTAACAACATACATATGTACGTTTCTGGTAATGCTCTAGATTTCCGTCAATAGAAATAGTTGTGAACCCCAATGACGACAGAAGGAATTTAATCTTTGGCAATAAGAAAAAAACAAGTCAGCAAATGTGGTGTTGATCCAGTAGTTTACAGAGTCCTTAAATCTGTTGTCCTTATTATTCACAATTAGATTAAAAGAAACATGTTTTTTTGTTTGTTTTTTTGTTATGGATGTTAAGTTATTAGTTTGAGTTTATTTATGTAGAACCATCCTTAAACACATTTAATCGTAAATTTTTATAAATTATCCCGGTTTGGTTTTAAATTAGTCATAAATCCCAGACAAGAAAATAACAATAATTTCTATAATAACTGTTTGAACTGCATGTGCGAAGTTTGATTCTGCCCATCACGCGTTTTAGCAAAGTTTTGAAGGACGTTCTCCATTTTCTGAATCTGATTGCTCTTTTTAGCAGAGTCTCATCAGCTATGATGATGACAAGGTCTGAAGTCAGGCTCTGAGTTGTTCATTATGTCGTAATTAATCTCACAGCACGGATTCCCCGTTATAACTAGACTCTGATTCACGCAGTCAGGAGAAGCTCATCTTGCTGGGAACAAACACTTGGTTGTTTTTGATTTTTTCCTTTGCATTTTAAAATGCGGATTAACATAACAGAGGCCGTTCTGCTGAGACGCCTCCTGCGGCCGGCAGCTGACAGGTTTTTGTCACTGAGGTCATAAATGTTCTGTGTTGGTGTCAAAAAAGGGATTTACGTTTTGTTAGAGCTTAGCTCTGCAAACAGGGTAGCAACAAACTGAAAATCTGCTCAAGGGTTTTTTTTTTTTCCTCTCATGCGAAGATTGATAAATATAAATAGATTGATAAAGATAAAGAAATAAGTATAAATTCACAGTAGCCCAAACATTCAGTTCTACCAAAGGCTAAAAAGTGTAAAAATACAAATGTCATGCTAAAAATCTTAGGAGAATTTATTCTTCAGTTTCACTGTTGGAAAACCGACCTTTGACTCTGACGCAGCAGGTCGTCGCAACCTCTGTGTGCATCAGCTCGTGTCATCACACAACGGGGTGACGCACAGCTCACCCTAGCCGAGGTCAAAAGTCAAAGCTGCCTCGGATCATCATTTAAAAGGGCGGAGTCTCGTTGGTTTAGAAACTAGGATGTAGTCGAGCTCAAAGAGATAAAAAGTCATCTATGATTTTCATAATTTCTCTGTAGGTTTTGATGGTTTGCTAATTATTCCCTTACGTATTTGACAAAATCTGCACTGTTATACCCAAAGAGCTACAGTCCTTTGAATAATCCATCCATACTTAAATTATTGTTCTGCCCTTTAAGATCTTGGTCTTCTGGGAGGGGCTCATAATAGACCCGCTGCTCCTCCACATTGAGAGGAGACAGTTGACTTCTGGTTAGGATGCCCTTGTGATGTATTCCTGCACGTCCCACCAGGAGGAGACCCAGAGGAATACTTGAGACATCAGGAACCATTGTGGCTCTAGAGGTGCATTTCCTGACCTCTGGTCTGGAGCACAATGCTGACTTTCTACCTTTTCTTCTGTGGCACACTTCCAGTCAGCTGGCTAATAGAAGGCTTCCAAGTTTTACCTCAATTACAGCAAAGACTAATCAGATTTTTGGAGTGTTTCTGATCATGAAAAATATAAATAAAATGATCAATTGTTATCAATAACTTTGAAGTGTCTTTGAAATATATTATTTTAGCAATCTACTAATTGTTATTAATTATTATTATTAAAGAATTATTCTCTTAAACACAATTACTTTGAATTATATATTTACTCAATTCAAAAATATTTTTTATAATAATTTAAAGCGTGATTATGTTACTACAGATTGACAATAATCTCTTCTCAGGATTTTTGTAAATCTTAATTTTCTGTGTAATATTAGATGGGTAATGAGTCGACTACTGATAAAACTTGATTAATTTAAATAGATTGAGGTTTTTAATCAGTATTTAAATAAAGAAAGTAAGTGAATCAAGTCGTAGTTTATTGAAATGGTGCTTTTCTGAGCTTGTTCAAATGTAGATAGTGATAAAGGTGACCTTTAATATTATAAATCTCAGCCTCAATAAATATGAATCTTTTATGTTCAGCATGCATGTTAAGAACTGCAACTAGCTGTGTTTGCAGCTTAAAAATATAAACGATGTGACTGGTGCTTCGTATTCTCTTGTAATGTCTCCACAATGATGCCATCAAATACTTTCCGCTTCCTCTTTAAGCAGACGTGATCTTAGACCAACAAAGATCCAAACATTTTTCATTTATTTGTTGGTTGTATTATTATGTTTTTTTTTCTGAGAAGCCATGTCTGGGTTTTTTGACCCAAGGTCGCGGCTGACGGGAAATATTGACGTGACAATGGCTGTTCCCTGGCCTTGCTCCCAAATCATTTCCAATTCGCCGTTAAAGCCTCATCCTACTGAACCACAGACTCCCCCTGGAGTCTATCTCCTCCAGCCCCACGAACAAACACGTCTTAAAAGGAATCCCACAAGCCGAACCAGCTGGTTTCTTTTCAGCTTGTTTCATATGGCATCATATTTTCCCCCAACTTCTTTTTGTTTTTTTGTTGTTTTTTATCCTCAGTTATGGTGTAAAAACAAAAATGCAGTGAGCAGAGCGTTGGGCCGGGAATAATTTCAGGCTTGCGAGGCAGCCGGTCGATTGACATTTCAGTGACAAGCCACGAACCTCTGACTGACGTCAGCAGACGAGCGTCATTGTGTTTCTGTCACTGTGTTGAATATTGCTGATGGAATAGTGGACTGGAGTGTTATCCGGGCATCCCTGCAACTCCAGGAATGATGATCCACTTAGAGGCAAATTAACACGCAGCAAAACAGCCTTGTTGTGCTCTTGTTTGTTTTGTTTTGTTTCACCGGGAGCGGACAATAGGCCCGTTCACGGAGGTTTAATGAGAAAATCAAGGCGTCCACATGAGGCCCGGTCAGTTAGTCACAGGTGAATTTGATCACCTACGTAGACGTGAGTGGTCTTCCTTCACAGCGGGACGCCAGGTAGGAACGCGGGTAACTCGGGGGTCTATTCAGTAGGGCTTTGTGTAGCTGAGTTTTATTGGAAGCTTTAAATATAGATTACCAGTGACTTTGATCTGCCAGAATTTTAGTAATGGAATATAAATTTATATTACTGGCTCCTTCAACTTATTTGGATGATTTCATAGACAGTTTGCCAATTGGAAAGCAGTTTTATATCTCTGTCTGTGTCTGTTAGGACTGAATGAGGATGGCATTCAGTTAAGAAACAGGATTTTATGCAAAAAAAAACTTTCTGTCATAACTGACGTATTATGTACTTTTTAAGGTGTGTGTTCAATGGCCTTCGGAAAAAAAAGGAGGAAGACATTTTATTCTTAATTGAAGCATTGTTTTCAACCTGTCTGCATTTGTTTTTCTCATATAACCCTATAGAAAAGTGTTTGTCAAAGGGCATAAATCAAGGTTTATTTCTAGACTTGGTTGAACTGCGGGTTAATCTGTCTTGGCATAATTTATGGCAACATTGTTCTTGATGGATTATGACAGAATTTATTGAGCTTCCTGTCAGAGAGAAAGATCTGCTTTTACTTATTTTGTCACATTTACATGTTTTACCAACTGTTTATGTCACAGTAATTTTATCTATCTATCTGTCTATCTATCTATCTATCTATCTATCTATCTCTCTATCTATCTTCAACTTAAATTGTATTAGTAATTTAATAAAAGACTACATACAAAAACATACTAAATATCAAAATGGCATTTAGTGTTTGAATATTCCATCTTAAACATGTGCCTGATGAAGAACCATTTTTGTTTAATTTTTTTACCTGAATAATCCATACTAATATCATCAGTTAAAGAAAGTTTGTCATAGTAGGTGAATCTTAGTTCTTAACATGAAGAAATCACATAATCGTGTTCAAGACACTCCCCTGTTGTCCCTGTTTTGTCATGTCCAGCTGATCAGAGATGTGATTGGCTGCCCGCGAGCTAATTAGAGGAGGAAGCTGCTAACTCGTTCCTCACCTCCAGCCTCGACCACCTCGCGCTGAACGGCTCCAATTAGCGCCATATGTGCATGATTAGTGCAACACTCGTAACCCGTCCTGTTGCCGGGCAAAGACGCTGCGTTTGTGTGAGTCTGTGTGTGCGTTTCGGACTTAAACAAGCCTTTCCAGTTGTGTACCAGTGTGATGCCGGGTTGTTTGATTTTCGGGTCGATCCTAGAGCCAAATCTAGATCTCTGCTGCTGGGGCCTGTAATTACACAAACATACTGCTTGTCTGAGCGTGTGTGCGAGAGAGAGTGGTTTGTCCCGATGTGCTACCCCTTTCAACCAGTATCTAATGATGTTAATGCTGATCAGCCACTGTATGGATCCCTGCCTCGCTGGAGGGGCAGGGCTAATCGCTTCAGATATGATCGATACTCATCCTGAAGAGCAAATCAACCTTTCAGGCAGCCTGAACTCCGAAAAGTTTAACCTCTACAGCTCCACTTAGGGTTCTCTGAAAGCAAAAGCTTCTTTTTGTCAAATTTAGGGTCACAATGGAGTGTGGATGTGTAAGGATATGATATGTGCAGTTGACCTGAGGGTTAACCAGAAAGGAGATGGAAAATATATTCTGACTTTGTTTTACGATGCATCCATCAGTACTTCAGTGCAGCTAACTATTAAAACTCTGAGTCGTAATTTTAAAGTTTTTCTGTATTTTGAATCATCCAAAAACAAGATCTTACTTTTTCTAAACACATTTAACAGCAGAGCAGGTCCAGATTAGGATTTTTTAGTATTTCTCTTCAATTTTGAACAAATTATTTCTGCAAAAATGTTTAAAAAAATACCAGAATACAGTGTTGGCCATTAAACCAAACCTTTTGAACTTGAACTTAAGAGGTTTGCCTGTTTGTTACGAAAGAGTCGATCCTCTGTCTTTAGGTCAGAAGTGACAGGAAAATAACAAATACCCCAGTTGCTGTGACTGGCTGCACCCCTCTACTCCTATAGGGTATATTTATAGCCATGAGCCGCTCTGTGATCAGATGTTTATGTTGGACACAAATTGCTTGCTCTGTTTGAACAGAAAGCCACAGCAGATTGGTCCGGTTAGCAGAAACCACACTTAGCACTCTATGGAAGATGGCCGGTCCAGGTACGTCATATATCAAAATAGATTTCATCTCCCAGCTTTGCGCAAGGTGGTTCGTATAATTTAGGATTTTTATCAGCGTTACCTTAAAGGCAAAGATATCCAGGTTTGTACTGTCACTAAGTAACTCCATCAGACATGTTTATATTAAAAAAAAATAATATAAAATCTCTGGTTAAACTTTTCACCAGAACTGACATGTCCTTACCTAAAAGCTAGACTGGTATTTTATATTTCATATGATATTAATGTAATGTTAAAATAAAGGCAAAAAGGAACAGCCTGCGACAGAAAAGAAAAAGAAGCAATAAACAACAACAGAGGAAACCAGAAAATATGAGTCATAAAAGAGATTGTAAGGGGAAAATAGAAACATAGAAGGGTCACAGAAACAATTGCTAGAATAATGTGGCAAGAAAAAAAAATGTATTAGGAAATATGAAAAATAAAAGAAAGGAAGGAAAGAAAGAAAATGTTTGAAAGGGAGAGTTAGAAAATGAAAGAGATAAAGAATGAAATCATGAAAAAAATATGGAGAAATAAAACAGCAAGACATCGATGGTAAAATAAAAAATAACAATTGAATGAATTGATTAATCAAAGGAGAAAAAAACTGAATGAAAATGCTGAAAAATGCAATAAGGCTGGAAATAAAAGGAGAACAAATAACCAAGAAAAGGTGGAGGAAATTAAGAGAGTAAGAGAGAGAAGTAATAAAAGAGAATCATTCTTAAACAATTCGATGAAAGAAAAAAAACAGCCTATAAGGACTGAGAAAAACCAAAAGGAAGTGGTGTTGCAAAGAAAGAGAGAGAAAACGGAAGAGATGGGAACAAAGAGCGAAGAAAGTTAAGAACAAAAGAGATGAATGGAACCAAACGTATAAATATAAATGGAAAGGATAATTATTTAAAAGATTATAAGAGAATAAGTTACAATAAAATAAAATAAAGTACTAAGGAACAATTAAAGGAAGAACAAATGATGTAGACAGGAGAGAGATGGGATTAAAAGAAAGACCAATAAAAGAACTGAATGTTGAAAGTTGCATGGCTTTTCCGTCACCCACTGGAGCTAAACTAAGTAAATGCATATCAATACCATCCACTGTTAAAGCTGTGATAGTTTTAACACTAAAGCTTATTCGTTCTCGTGAAAGAAATAGAGTAGAGTCTGCAGAGGGGCATGTTTGGATCACTGTTGGTTCTGTAAACTCCATTCTTGTCAAACTGCACTTTTTGGATTAACTATGTAATATTAATGTAAACTGAGGGGTAATGTGAAAGCCTAAACACATAGAACAGAAGAGAGCTGTGTGGAAAAGTGAATGCGGTTATAGCAGAGGTGAACATTCATTGTCTTTAGAGACGAGGTAAAGTTTAAACTTTATCGCAGATTTTCTTTCTGTATGACACTCAAATGGACAGAAATAAGCACCGCGCTTGTTTTTCTGTCACCCTGCAGCCCAGTCACCCTCTTTTTTTCTCCGTGCTAGTCCTGATAACATTTAAGCACACAGACACAAACGTGGCGACAGTCAAAGGAAAGCTCCGCTCGGCACGGCGCTGGATGAGGGTGCTGGGACAAGCGGGTTGTTTTTCTAGTGCTTTCACATCAAATACTCCGAGGTGTAAAGCGATTAAACGCTCATTCGCTCGCAAATATGTCCTCGTGCTTTTATATTTAGCTCCAAGCTCGCAGGCAGGATCTCACTACGAAGGTTTGCGCTAACTTCGCCTTCCTGGTGCGAGGTTTTGGGCCCCCTCGGCCGTTTCCCACGCTCTGAGGAAAAGAAAAACCACGGGAGGAACTGCGTGTGTTTGTGTGTGTGTGTGCGAGATTTGACCTCTGTCCCTCTGTCTGTCTCATCTCCCCCTTGAAATAAAACCCATCTGGCCTTGGTGGTCATTTTCTAGATCATTCTTGCCGATATAGATGAAAGTTTCCTAAAGTTATAAGCTTTGGCTCCCTGGAGGCTTCTCGTCAGCATGCAAAGTTTAACTGCAACTGGAACCGATTGAGTATTTCCCATTTGACTTCTCAAGTTCTCAGTTTAGATGAAATAAGGTCTGGTTCGGATAACAGAGGTCCCAAATGAGGATGAGCAAGGTTGGAGGATTTGGACTTGGGACAGCTCAATTAAGGCTAAATTCACGTACCGGGTGTTAATCCTGATTATTTTTGTGCTCTTGATTAAACTACTAAAAAAATCCACATGCCATTAAAGTTCTGAGGGAACAGTTTATGACCCCAAAGTGACCCGCATGCAAAGAAGAAGTAGAACGTAGACGTTAGCCTGGTGGGACAACAATTACAGAAGTAACTGTGGACACTGCTGAAAGTATTGGGATTAAGCAGTTCTCAAGTTCAATTGTGTCACGCTGCTGTAAGAAAGTCTACATGGATCACGTATTGGAAAGAAAAAAATCAGATTAAGTCACATTTGCCAAACGTAACGTGATATGCGTTTTAAAGGACAAAAAATCTATTTAGTTTATTGCTGCAGTGGAGACACAGCCCACTCCACAGAGAGCGGTGTCTTCTCTGCTTTTCCCTCCTTTGCATATTTTGTAACATTACAACTACGAGTGGATTCGTATCGTATTGTTTATCATTATTCTGATACATTTCTTATTATGATAAAAAATGTCATTTAAAGTCACATCGATGAAGTAAAATAAATGTAGTGAAAGAGGAAAATCAAATCTTTAAAATCTGACTGAACACTCCTTGTTCCATTAGAGCACGGATAAATTTAAAACATATGACTAAATGCAGTGACTGTGAGGGTTACTGATGGAAATCACACTTTTTTGATATAACCAGTGTATTAAAAATGTCTATTTTAAATTAATTATGTTTTTTAAAAGCTGTATTTGTGAAATTGAACCTTTTATTGATACTTTTATCATTATATTCATTACTAATTACAACCAACAACTTTACTGTGATTTGATGGACTTTTACGTGATGGACTAACACAAAGTAGCTGTGAATTGGAAATAAGGCATGGTTTAAAAAATGTGTTTATAAGTTAAGATAAAACAGTAAAAAGTATGTATATGCAGTTTTCCTCCTTTAAATGGTGACAATGGTGCTACTGATTCCCTTATTTTTATGTCAGTATGAATAAAGATGTCCTGCGAAGGCTTTAGAGATTTGTTTGAGGACATCAGAAAAGAAACGGGATCGTGAAAACCAAGGAACACAGCAGACATGTCAAAAAACAAGATTCCCCAAAATGCTTTTTAACAAGGGAAGCATAATCAGAAGAGCATTCAAAAAGACCATGGTAACTCTACAGGAGCTGCAAAGATCCGTGGCTAATGCTGATAAATATTATTCATGCATTTAACAAATCTGGCAATTTGCAATGGAATTAATGAGCATATCACAACCTATGTTTCCATCTGTTCATAATGCTAGTTTTGAGTGAACTTTTAAAATGAGAAAGTAAATGCAAATTAGGCTTGTTTTGATCTACTGGTCTGGAGCCAATAAACCAGCCTACCTAAAGCATAATCCAGTCAAATTCAGGTCGTAACAAACAGGAAGCAGTTGAAGAAGTTCGCCACGTTCCCGCCTTTTTGAAGAACATGTACGGCTGGAAGTACTTTTAGCATGCTTTGGTTACTCAAAAAAATAAAAATAAAACTATCCAGTTATTAATCTTGTCATTCAGCAAACCTTTAAAACATCACAAAAAATTGAATTAGGCGTGTTTCCACTTGCTGGTTTAGAGAAAATCCACCGTACCACCTGTTGTTTTTTCTACTTAGGAAATTGTTTCTATTATTATTCAATATTCTGTTAACAAAATCCTCATGCAACAACTTGTGTCTCCGTTATTTCCATTGTCTAAATGTTCTCGTTTGGAATAAAGACGTAAAGAAATTGTGATTTGCAGAATAAGAAATTTTGTGTTAAAATTTTTTTCCATCCTGTGTGTCTAATCCTGACCTAGTTTTCATAAAGAAATGGGAAAACCAAGCAGACCCTAGAAAGCATGAGCTGTTGGAGACAAACCCCCAAAACCTGTGAGATGCGATCGTTGCTAACGGTGGTTCTGCATTTTTCACAATTTCATTTTTAGTTTATGCAAAAAACAGGATAGAAAATGAATAAAAACCACATTTACTTTGTTTGATTTGCTCTCCTGGAGGATAATCCCACCCCAGGTGTTAAACTAAACATCCTGTGAACAAAAGGAGAGGCAAGGATGTGGGTGTTCGAGGAAAGTTTAGTAAAACAGTCTTAAAGCGAGAGAGAAAAAACCTGCGATGTACGTCAGAGAAGCGGAGAACAATGCAGAAGGCAGGAGACTGCCGAGGTCAAATGTTCAAGCGTGTTTCAACTAAACCAGCCTTCCTGTCACTCTTTATGCCTTCAGTGTCAAAAGACGTTATAAATATAAGGTAATAGAAGATGTTACAAAAAAAGTGTTATTATGAACCACGTCAGAATAATTTTGTTTACAAACAGGAAATCTGTCGAAATATTTAAATGTATCTCTTGACAAAACACTTGCAGTTTTAATGTTGGCAAACAAATGAAAACAAACGAGCATGCTGCTGACACTGAAGAGAGACAGAATATTGCAGTGCCTACATTTGTTCACTAGTAGGAGCTGTTCCCCTATCAAAACACTGTTGAGGCTGGAGCAGATGCATGATGCTGCTTTTAACCATAATTATTTAATTTTGTGGATTTTCGTACCTGGAACATTGTCCTCACTTGTTCACTGCAGCCACATGTCGCACACCGCCTTCGTTTCCTATAAGGTTTTATTGTGCATTCATGTTTTGATGATGTTTTTTGTTGCGAATCCAATGGCAGACGTCGTATAAAAGTCTTGTTTTGTTGTGATTCGTCTTTAAAAAAACAAAAACAATAAAAAGCAGTCCTCTCTTTTGCTTTCTTTGACTGTTTTATATGTTTATGACTAAAGTCTAAACGCAAAGACGCAAAAAACTGCTAATTCAATTGAGTTAATCTTTATTTAACCTTCTAATACTTCTAATAGAGCCTTGATTTACAACCTGGGCTTAGTTTGTATCTCAAACACTTAAATAATGTTTCTTTTTGTCCATATTCATTAAGAAATTATGCTTTTAATGATTCATAAAAAAATCATGAATTTTAATTAGTGTTTATGCTCCGTGTGTTTTGAGCTTTATTTCTTGATGACCTTTTCATGCTTTTTGCAGTTCATTTAAATTTAAACGACAGTAAATGCATTTTATTTAACTGGAATGGCATTTATCTGCCAAAGGAAATGAAATGTCTGAAAGGAGCGAGATAAAGAAGACAGCTGGATGAAAGGTGGGCGTAAAAATGGGTGTATTCCTTGGAGTTACCTTGTAGGGTTAAAAATAGAATCTCTTGTAAACAGAAATGTGGAGGAGAAATCATCTTAGCTGCCTGGAGAGGAGAGGTAGGAGGGAGCATCTACGTCAGCATCGCCACTAGTCTCCCAGTTCACCTCATTCCTGTCAGGTAGCGCTATTTTAAGCCTCCTACGTCACTGGGCTCGGATGAGGGAGCCTGTCACGGCCCACTACACAGATCCGAGAGGAGGGTGGGGTGCTGCTGATGGGGCTGCTGGGGGTGTTATCATTGAGGTAAACCCTGCTGCTGCAGCCCCACCTCTCTCGCTCTCATCGCACCAATCGAGTATGAGTCGCCGAAACGCATCATTGTGCTGGATGCAGCCTTCACGGTCACTCCTCCTCCTCCCTCCATCTCTATCTGCTTCTGTGAATTGGACCGGTTCCATTCACAATGAGTTGCATAATAGCAATCCTTCACTCATCTGGACTATTACTGGTGGAGCGCTGCAGGCAAGGGCTAAAAACAAACCCCGGTGCTCTGGTTTCTATTGACGTGACCAAGGACAGAAGGAGTGCAGCTGAGCGTGGCCTTCGAACGGATCCTATTGACAGAAACGCTAAGATAATAAAAAACATAAAATACATGCTTATGTATGGTTTTAGTGGCGCCACATTTGCAATAAATGTTTAAAAACAAAACAAAAGCAGCACGAATGTCCTGAGAACAACAGTTTCTGGAAGTGTGTTCAGATTTTGAAGCCCAGTCCTGATGAAAAGGGTTTTTAAAGCGATTTTATTTAGGTCAAATCATCTGTGAAGATGTTTGATCACAAGCATCAAATCTAATCAAAGAGGTAGAGTCAAAAGTCATTTCTTAGCCTACATATAAGACCTAGTTTTAAACTCTGACGTAGCTGCTGTCATGGGTGCGAGAGTTTATAGGTTATAGCCGTGCGTGTGTAATGCACCAGGGTTGATGTCATGAGGAGATAGAGGACAGAAAGATGTGCGTATGTGTATGTTTGATCGCGAACAGCCAGTAATCACAAGGTGACCCTTTTCAGCGATCGAGTGGCCGCTCGGTTCACTTCTCCATTTTGCTCCTGCGTTTCTTTAGTGCAGTGCTGTCAAACCGTTTTAGCACACCACTGAACTCATATTCACGCTGAGCAACTGTTAATTACAGATACTGTTGTAAAATGTTTACTTAGTTTGAATTATTCATTTTGTTCTAATTTAACCAGAAAAAGCAAAATTTATATTAATACATACCCTCTAAATCCTATGATCTTTCATTTTAATTGTCAAAGAATTCATGTCTGATTAAGAACTTCTTACCATTTTAGTAACTAAATAATAATATTATTAAGAATAATAATAATAAGTGAAACTGGCAATAAGGAATGTGTTAGTAATTTGAATGATAACACATGATAAAGTTGGACACTTCCTGCTTTTCTTTTCTTTTTGGCCAGTAGACTTTTTTTTTTGGCATAATAACTTGATTAATAGAACCAGTGTTTATGTTAGACACTGAATAAAACGATCTAACTGCTATGTTGCATAATATGATCTAACTGCTTTTAACACTTGCACAATAATTTATTATTAGCTGGTTAGTTAGTTAAGCTAACTTCAGTTAGCTACCTTAAATGATCTTATTAGATCGATGCATGTTGCTCCTTGAATTTTTATAAACTACTGTCCAGCTGTAATCCAAACAGCTAGATTTGTCTTCTCTGTTGTTCTTTCAGTCTGCTGTGCAGCAGGGTGCAGCAGAATCTGGAGTGGCACATTCATCTAGGCTACACAACAGTTCATCTGGAAAATGTACCAAACTGATGTTGTCTGTTCTCTCTTTGTAGTTTTGACGTGGAGAATGGCCTGTCGGTGGGTCGCAGTCCACTGGACTCTCAGACGAGCCCAGGATCCGGTCTGGTACTTCAGGGCAACTTCCCGCACAGTCAGCGCCGGGAGTCTTTCCTCTACCGCTCCGACTCAGACTTTGACCTGTCGCCCAAAACTATGTCTCGCAACTCGTCCACGGCCAGCGACCTGTGAGTAATTAAACACGCCGTGACTTTAACTGCGCCTCAACAACGCCAAAGGATTCGCTCGGTCTTCAGATAGATAGTTTTTTTTGTTTCCTTTAGTTTGTCATCACGAAAGCCTAAAGTAAGAAGTACACCTGCAACAAAATAATATAAGAGAACAAAATACCCATACCTCAATTAAAGATTTACTCATTTTAATTCAGATTTGCTTTTAGCGTCTAATGAACGGCATCAACACCACTGCTGTATTTTTAGATTAGTAGATTGTGACGGAATGTAGTGTGAAGCGCTTTTGTGTCCTCTGGATTTGATAAATCTCTATATAAGTACACTTACCATGATTATCGACAGATATTGTTTTTACCAGCAATATTATTTTAAAACTATAAAAGTAATGTCAAGTCAGACCCGATCTGAGAATCTCTATATTTTACTTTCATGCAAAAACCATGTTTTTTTTTTATTTTATTTTATTGTATTTTCTTATTTGATGTTAAATATTTTAAGTATTACAGTTCAACATCTATGGCCTGCTTTGCCCTCATTTTGTGTTGATTTGTACACCTAAAGTTTTCTCTGTGCCGCTAGAGGTTGTGTAAATGTAGGCCCTCGACCACCAATAGCTCTCACTCCTTTGTTTTGAAGGGAGGAAGGATTGAAGCATTGGGAAGTTAATTGGCTACCCCGGTGAGACAACGTGTGAAGATTCCTGTGTTTTGCTTTCCTGTCTGTCCCCTCTGGGCTCCCTCGTGTATCCTGACCCTTTGGCTTCCATGTCACCTTGCCTTGAACATGAAGTCCTAGCAAACATTTGACACGGGTGAAACCGACCCACATTTCATTTTTCATGTGGAGAATGAATTAGGCTCTGAATTTTTACTCTGAGTTGAAATGTTTGTTAGAAAGCGATACAAAGACTGCCTCAATTTTCCAAGCAGCATGATGTAAGAAGGTTCTTAAAGGGAAAGTTCACATGTTTTAAGTGGGGTTTTGTTAAAAAAGGTTATAATAGATATAGTAAGTAAAAATCTGACTTGCAGAAAACACAGAGCATTGCAAATAAATAGAAGTAAGCATTTTGTCACAATACAACCAGAAATAAAACAGTGTCCAACTGTGAAGTGATATTATATATTTTTTTATTTGGTATTACAACTACAACATTTCCTTCAAAAGTCACTTAGTTAATAAATACAACATAGTGTGTGTAATTAAACTAAACTGGGTTTCTTATTATTTTCTTTTAGAAAAACACGTTGTTTGTTGTAAGACAGTGTAGTTGTTTTTAATAAAAGATTCTTACCCCTGAGCTGCGACTCTCTGTAGATCCTCCATGGTTTCCTTGGACCTCTTGGCTGCTTCTCTGATGAATGCTTTCCTTGGTACTCACATGTGTATCGTGTAGTGAATCTGGTGACATTTGAAGCTAATTACTTTTATTTGTTTTTATTTATTGCTCTCAATATGAAAAACGCTGAATATAATTTATTTACTTGTAAACAAATTTTTTTTTTTTTTTTTTTTTGTGTTTCAAAATAGTGTGTTAGTACGGTTGCTGTATTAGATAAAATCACAATAAACACTTAGTATAGTTTGTGGTTGGATTGGAACAAAATGTAAACTAATTAGAAGGGTTAACATTTTATCAGTTTAGCTTCTGCAGACTAAATTTGAAATGAAAGGGTTTCTCCCTTATTAATGAGTTTTCTGTCTTTCATAAAAGCAAAGATGCTTTGGAAGTCATCAGATGCAGGGAAGACATTTTTTTTCATCCATAACCTCATAACAAAGCACCGCTTCAGATAAATCCAAGAATTATCCCTTTAAGGTGCATGCTGTGGACACCTTTCCAAACTCAGAGCATGAACACTGCTCCTCATCTGCTCTTCGTTCTCAACACACAAACCTGTTTTTGAAGCTCGAAGAAACATAAGTCAGTCCCTGGATTATCACCAGTCAGTTGTTATGATTTCAGGATTCCCTTCCCTTTAAAGCTTCCCCAGCACTTGAGATGTCCCTCCCTTATATAGATAATACCCTTATCTTTACCCAGTGTTCACTTTAGACCGAACATGTTTTCCTTCAGTATCCGCTCGTATTGTCTTTATTTGTCTGTGAATGCTTTGAGCATGTTGAATCATGTGAGTTTTTAATCACATGGCTTTTTGATACCAGATGTTTGTGTGTGGTTTCAGACATGGAGAAGACATGATAGTGACTCCATTTGCACAGGTTAGTCCCGTTCATCTTCATCATATTAGACCTGTTCAATAAATAAAAGCACGATTAATTATGGATTTGTTAGTTCAGGTGTTTTATTGGGGCTATGAAATAATACATAATAATCAGATTTACAGTACAGATTTAAATTTTACTAGGTTGTTATTACCTATTAAGGCAGACAGATGTTTCTGCATGGCGTAATCTGACAAATTTAAGAACTATGTAAACAATTTTTAACAATAACTCTTATCATAAGTAAAATGTGCAACCTTCTGCTACACTGTGTTTCGTCTAAGACAATTAAAAGTTAATTCCCCCGTTGAGAAAGGCTGCTTCCTTAAAACCATATTGTGAAAATGTTGTTATCTGCCCATATAATCCATATGCATTCATGCTGGAGATTACTCATCAGTCTGAGAAATAAGAAATTGTTCATTTTTCACAGAAAACACCCCCACACTCTCTTTGTACTGCACAACTCGTTCTGACCATTCATCTCCTGTCTGCTCTGTGTACGGGGGATTTTCCCTTCATTTACTCTGGATTCACCTGCAGGAAACTCAAACTCAGTTTTTTTTCCCAATAAGCATGGACATACTGATTTATGTAAGGTTTTAAGTTTATTTTCACAACACAGTTAACAACCTACATTCAGACCCAAAAGCTACACTGAGTCCATTCGGCAGCATTATCTTCCTGTGTAAATGCATCACTGTCCCTTAACACTGGTTACATTTATGTTTCTTATTAAGAAGCAGACAGACCATTATCTATTTTGATTTCCAGGGCGAGTAGCAAAAGTCTTTCTTGGATAACCTTCCAGGACAAACATAATAATTTAATTATGATTTGATTTGCTCAAAAGACCCTGATTTATTTAGGTGACTAATATTTGCAATGCAGTTTTTCCTTCTCTAACTGTGTTAACTGATAAATGAATATTTGTTTTTGTTAAAGTTAAGGTTTTAATACAAAAGTCTGCGTCTCACATAAAAATCTGCAATATTCAGATAAGAAGTTTTCTTTTGTTTTTGTAGGTTCTTATGGAAGCAAATCGTTACCATAATTCAAATGAAAAAGCATATTAAGATGGCTTGCCATACCCAGAATGCTTTTTCGTTTTTGAGTTATGGGCAGAACTTTGCGGGGAGACCAAGAAAACGAAAAAGCAATGTCCGTTTTTTTTCTGTTTGATTATGGCGTAAAATGTGCGGACTTGAAGAAGAAAATGCAAATGCAAATAGGATGATTGGTTACTAATTTTATTTATGAGTCAAATAATGCAGCCACATTCTTAAAATGAAAAAGCATTTCTGAAAATGCTTTTTCATTTGAATTATGATAACGATTTGCTTCCATAGGTTCTGGCCAGTCTGCGAACAGTGAGAAGTAACGTTGCCGCTCTGACACATCTCCAAGACCGCGTGGTAAACAAGTAAGAGCTCCATTAAAGGCTGAACGATGAACCGTTCAACGGTTTTGTTTAATTTGCCTAAACCTCGCCTGTTTCTCTTTCCAGACGACCATCGGGCACCAGTCAGCCTCCTTTGTGCAAGCCGTGTCTTTCAGGTCAGTTCACGCGGAGACAGAGTGAAGTTATAGCCACAGGTAACAGGAATTCAGTAAATCAGACAGTTTTCATTTCTGCTGTACTTAAGCTTGTAGCTCACAATCTAATTTTGCTTATATGTTTACAAATGTTGCACAATAAGCAGGAAGAATCTGTTCTATGCATACAAAGACCCCACAATAACAGTACTAGTCTCCTCTCATCAATGATATTTTGCGTCGCTGAGGATGGTGAAACATTTTTTCCACCTGTTTCTCTCCACAATTCATCCTCATATGGTCTTTTGTAACAGAGATGCTCGCTATTTATTTTTAAAGCTGCCACATCAAGTTTTTCAGAATCCCGAATAAAAGGTATTTTGATGCCATCTTCCTGTTTTATTGTGGATTCGTCTGAATGCAATTTGTGGTTTGAGAGAAAATGTATTTAAAAATTGGCCCGTAAGCTGTAATTTGCAGTAATCATTGGTTCATGCTTTCATTACTTTTTGGTTTTCTGGTATAAAAATGTGATATGTGTCTCATTTTCTTTATAACTAAAAATACCAATTAAAGTTTTGAATAAAACAAGGTAATAAAACCTGGTTTTGGCGTATCCTGAAAGTGCCTGTAAGTTGTTATTTTGACCAAGCAATGCTATAAGGTAGACATTATGGTGACCAAGACTTTCATAAGACAAAAATAAACATATAAAACGTTCAAAGCTTGAGGAATCTGTTGTTGTAAGAATCCAGATTCTGGATAAAACTGGATCAAATGAGTTCATTATCGGCCGAACTGCCAGGGAACTTTCTCTGATACTCTTTGAGCTGTAGACAAATTTTAGACATTAATAATAAGTTTGAAACGTCGGACCAGCGTGAGAGAAACGCGATGCTTTGCCTTTCTAAGATAAACAAATCAAAATAGTCATTTGTAAAGTTTTCATTTCATTTTTAAACTGTAATACTAACCCTTAGAAATGTTGTCCTCATAGTCCATAAAACTTGTATGTTTGTATTCAAAAATTCTGCCTTGACGTGTTCGGTTGACCTTTTAGAAGAGCCCTGTCAGAAGCTAGCGATGGAGACTTTGGAAGAGCTGGACTGGTGTTTGGACCAGCTGGAGACGCTGCAGACGAGACATTCAGTCAGCGAGATGGCGTCCAATAAGGTAAATACACATGTCCACTTGGCTTCATGCAGTACAGTGCAGCTACCACTGTTTTTAAGTATCTCACAAGGTCTCCAGAGTTGATCGGCTTCTAGATGCCAATTTCATTTAGTGTTTCTCTTTACGGCTAATTAAATAAATATTTATTACATTTATTATATTACCTGCAGCAGAAACAAATATATTTAAAGTATGATGAAAAGAGACAAAAGGGTTTCTGGGGAGCACGTCCCTCCTCAAAAAGCGTTAATTATCACTTCTTTCTGTTTGTCCTTTGTGTGGGGTTCCTCTATCGCACCGACAGCCAATCAGTTCTCAGTTTTTCACCCAGCCTCTGAAGCCAGACTAATTTGATTGGTCAGAGGGAGACGGGAAGCTGGGCGCTGCATGCAGGACTGAGAGGAGACTTCCTCACAGAAACTCCCTACATCCCTCTTTCTCATTTACAGTGTGTAACAGTAGCCGGATACCGCAGTCAACACCCACCGTGTCGCTTCCGATGTTGAAGATCTCTCCATCCCATCCCTGAACCCTCCACTTTATCTCTTAAACAGAAACGGGACTGTGCGAGCAAGGACTTGTGTACGGATGCTTTTTTTTTTTATTGTTCAGAAACAACAAGATAGATTCCAACTTATTAATAATGATGAAAACATGGATTCTTGCAGCAACTAGCACCTGCATGTGTTGGCTGACATGCTTCTGTTGGCGGTTTGCGGTTGTCTGTGCTCAAGACTTAGACAGGTACGTCAAAGGGACGTGGAGCTGATGTTTGTTGTTTACACTTTGATCTCAGGCAGTGGGGGGGGTGGCTGAGCGTAATGTTGAGCTGTCAGAATGTTTTGCCAAACTGGATCTACAAATAGGCTACACAGAGAGTTAAACTAAAAGAAGTGTTCCTTATGGGCACATTGCATATACATTTTGTTTTGTTTTTTGTGTTCGACAGCTCGGGAAAACTTGTCAGTCACTGTAAAACTAACAACCTGCACCTATTTTCTTTAGGATGATGCGTGTGTTCACCCCCCCCCCCCTTCCTCCTCAGACTCCTCCCTCACCCTCACCACGTGCAGAAACGGTTAGATAATCAGTGTGGACATCTCCACAGTGATAAATTCACCAGGGACAGTCAGCGTTTTTGCTTTCCGATAACTTCTTGGCAGAAATGGCATCACTGTTTAAATTATTCTGTCGTAAAATGTAATATTTACAGTACAGATTTCTGCCTTATTATAGAATAAAGAGCTTTTCCTTTTTAAAGTATATGAACGAAACACACAATTTTTTTTAAATACCTTAAATATAAATAACGAATGTAATCCATGATTATAGCTGCATCATGAAGATAATAAAAATATGATCTGAAATGGTTTTAGTATCGAAATAACTTTAAAACTTTCATTCAAAGTAAACATAAATTGCAAGTAAAGACAAGTAAAGTAAATTGCACATATCGGAATTGCATTCAACATCCGGACTTTACATTTCTTCAGAATCCCTTTGTTGCAATTAAAGCTGCACATTTACAGATTTAATTGGCCTTTTCTTTTTTGCCAAATTTGATCAAGGCCAGCCAGGTCAAATACACAGTTAAATAAGACAATTACTGGAACGTTTTTCTTGCTGTCCACTTATATTTATTGTGTATGTTTTATTTTTCCACAGTTTAAGAGGATGTTGAACCGTGAGCTGACGCAACTATCAGAGACCAGCCGCTCAGGGAACCAGGTGTCAGAGTTCATCGCCAGCACTTTCCTTGGTGAGTTTATCCCATGATAAAAACACACAATTCCCTAAACATAGATTTATAATAGGTGTCATAGTGTAAATAGATTTTTACTAGAGCCATAAAGATGTTTTATTTTTCAGGGAGAGAGAAAATGCAAATACATTCCTATAAATAGTAATAAAAACAAATATATGACAATCTATGGCAGGAGAGGGTATGAATGTCATTCTACTACATATGTGGTGGAGCTAATCTCTGAAATAGGAAATAGACATAATAACTCATAATCAGCTTAGTCACCTTTAATCATGTTACCTATCACATTCAATGTATTTTATATGAACTGTAAGTGATAAAACAACACACAGCATTTTCAGTAGGTTAGCAAGTGAACCTTATTCATGAAGCAATTTCCAAAGATCGAAATATCAAAAAGCTGGTGCACAGGGACAAAACATAAATGTTAAGAAGTGATTAAAAAGACAAAAAATAATAATACAGATAATAAAACAAATACAAATAGTAGATGTTATTTAAGAGATACTTAAGGAAAACATATTTCAATAACACTCACTTTAGCTGAATTAACTGCGTAATTATTGCATGTTGGTCATTAACCTAAACTGCCAGGCTGAGCAGAGTTAATGTAAAAACACCACAACAGTTTTAAAGTTGAAAATGTTTTGACATTTTAAACTGTCTTTAGCTTGTTAAAACAGCAATTAGCCTGAATAGCATGGTTAGCATTACTAATAGCAACTTTATATATTTCTTTGTAAAGAACCTGAACCTCATTACTTCAATATAAACTGTTTTAATAATGATAATAGAGAAATTTTGGTCAGTCTGCTCCTGACAAGGCAACCAATGAAGAAATTTTAGCACTGGGATTAATTTTTAACAATTTTTCCAACGTTCCTAAGGTGATAAAATGCAGTCTTTGTAACCTTTAAAAAAAAAAAAAATAGTCAAACCACACGCCTTTTTAAATAATTAAATATCAACTTGCATATTTGTACAACCTCTGACTACATTTCAAACACCTCTAGGATTATGAAAACAGCAACCATTGAGTCTTCTTTTCTCAGTAACAGCATCGACACCAAAGAAGGTTTTTGGCACCATAGCAATGTAATAATTTTTTTCCCCGTCATCAAACACTGAAAGGTTTTGGGCTTACGTTGCTGCCAGTTCTGGGGCTTTTTTGTCAATGGAGTTTGCATGTTCTGCCCCTACATGCATTGGTCCTCTTTAAGTATTTAAGTTTTCACCCCAAACATGCATGTTTGATTAGTTTGAAATCCTAAATATATTTTAGGATGCAGATTCAAATAAAAAAGAGACTCATGGTGCCTCTGGGGGAGTTGCAAAGGTATACAGTTCATATGGAACTCATATCATATCAATCGCCTTATGGCAAGAATAAGTCAAGATCAAAGTTTATTACAAGTTGTATGAACAATGCAACTAACGTAAAAGGGTTTCTATAGTCATATAAGATGAAAATTAAGCTTTCTGGCCAACATGCAGGTATTATGTATGATCTAAAGCTAACACCGAAAACACGATCCCACTGTAAAATGATATTAGATGTGAAAGTGGATTGGCAAGTGCAGGGCTGTCTTTGGTGTAAACCTGTTTGATGCAGCAAAAGACTTGGGTGAAGGTTCACCACACAGAAACCAAGAAATGATTTAGAGAAATGATTGGCTGTACAGCATAACATGGTAGATAAATAACACTGTAGAGAAGAAAGAGAAGTGTTTATAGGTTTGTTGTATATGGTGTCAGGAAGCAGGTTGGGGGACTTAAGGCTGAATAAAAGCTGGGTTGATGCATGCATGATCTAAGATTAACATATGTAAAATGAGGGAAATGAAAAAACATTGGTACATGAAAAGGACATCTACATAAAAAATGAGGAGCATTTTAGTCTAAATCACACAAAAAGAGCATTTCTCTAAAGCAGAGGACAGACTGGGAAGGTGAGGATTTTTCCGTCTCCGAAGCAGGAGGAGGTGCGGCAACAGACAGCATTCCCGGACACATTGTGTGGTGTTGTCGTGGCAACTAGCTGGAGTATTATCCGACGGCGTGTTGCATCAATAGGAGGCTCAGTCTCCGGCAGCCCCTCTGGCAGGATGGTCCAGCCGAATGAGGATGGAGCCGTCAGTCAGGCTCGGTTGTGAGATGAAAGCCTCCAACCTGGCTGCGTTTGGAGATGAACCCCATGGCTTTGGGCGTGAGGAAGAGGAGGCACTGTGAGAGAGGTGAGAGAGGCCAGACGGCACCTCCTGCGAAGATGTTGATGCGTCTGAACGGCGGCGTGCGCTTGAATCGCGGCTCAGATGTGGATATTGATCAGGCAGTTTCATGAGGCTTCTGCCAGCCTAATGAAAGCAATAATGGCTGGATAATAGGCGAACGTGAGGAAGAGAAAGTCAAAGTAGGGGGATTGTTTCTTTGGTTCGTATGAAATTGGATGAGTCATTTTAACATCACCACGTCTGCTGGGACAGCACCTTCGTGTCAAATGGTATGGAGATCATGTCTGCTCTGTTGGTAAAAAATAAATGCATCATCCCAAAGGCTTTAATCTTTAGCGATTGATTATGATTTTTTCTCTTAAAGTCCAACCTTAATTGTTTTATGAGTCCTGTGACTTTCTAGAAAATATCAAAAGCCCTTTATTATTTGGCTGAAAATAATCTCTATCTTCTTTCTGTACCTTCTATCGCAAAATCCTGTACACCTACAAAAACAGAACATGCCACATCCTTGCTAGGTTTTCTGTATTGTTAAAATTTGGGTTTTTATTATTATTTTTGCTACAAGGTCATTGTTCTGTGTTACGTTCCAAACCACAGTTCTGTGTCCAATTTCACATCTAAGAACAGCATCAAAACATACATATTTTTGGCCCATGTGCCATTAGTAGCAGCTAATTTGTTGAATTAAGAGCAGAGATAATGTAAAAACACCACAACAGTTTTAAAATTTGTGACATTTTAAACTGTCTTTAGCTCGTTAAAACAGCAATTAGCCTGAATAGCATGGTTAGCATTACTAATAGCAACTTTATATATTTCTTTGTAAAGAACCTGAACCTCATTACTTCAGTATAAACTGTTTTAATAATGATAATAGAGAAATGTTGGTCAGCCTGCTTCTACCTGACAAGGCAACCAATGAAGAAATTTTAGCACTACGATTAATTTTGAACAATTTTTCCAACGTTCCTAAGGTGATAAAATGCAGTCTTTGTTACCTTTAAAAAATTTAAAAAAAGTCACACCACACGCCTTTTTAAATAATTAAATATCGACTTGCATATTTGTGCAACCTCTGACTTCATTTCAAACACCTCCAGGATTATGAAAACAGCAACCATTGAGTCTTCTTTTCTCAGTAACAGCATCGACACCAAAGAAGGTTTTTGGCACCATAGCAATGTAATAATTTTTTCCCCCGTCATCAAACACTGAAAGGTTTTGGGCTTACGTTGCTGCCAGTTCTGGGGCTTTTTTGTCAATGGAGTTTGCATGTTCTGCCCCTACATGCATTGGTCCTCTTTAAGTATTTAAGTTTTCACCCCAAACATACATGTTTGATTAGTTTGAAATCCTAAATATCATTTAGGCTTTTATTCCTATTAAAAAAAAACAGTGAACCCTCTGTAATATGTCACAGTTTTTCTCCTCTTGCAGACATAGACACCTCCATCCATTCATATTCTATACACCCTTGTCCCTATTGGGGTCAGGTGGGTCTGCTGGTGCCCATCTCCAGCTTACAACGTGCGAGAGGCAGGGGTACACCCTGGACAGGTTACCAGTCCATCACAGGGCAACACAGAAACATACAGGACGAACAACCACTCATACACACACTCACACTTAAGGACAATTTAGAGTTCCCAATCAACACAGTCATGTTTTTGGACTGTGGGAGGAAGCCAGAGAAAACCCTCGCATGCACAGGGAGAACATGCAAACTCCTTGCAGAAAGACCCAAGTGCTACCCACTGCGCCACGGTGCAGCCCCGACATAGGCACCTAAACTTCTTAATACCAAATTATCAATTTGTTTGTTTTCTCTGGTTAATAAGAACCTGTAGTTCTCACTTGTTCACACAAATGAGAAAACTTGGGATGCACCAATAAATGCATACTTTTCATCTCCGGCTTCTGTAAATCTTGACCTTATTCAGATTTTACCTGGATTTATTGTTGAAGAACCTTAAAGTAATTTAATATATTGGTTTTTATGTAAATGTTCATCTTTCAGTCTTTAGAATGTTTGATGTTAATCTTGAGGTAATATGATGAGAGTTCTGGTCTTGATCTTTCGGATTTCTGGTTTTAGGAACACGCTGGAAACTGGTGGGAGTTGCAGCATAGTAGATGATCAATCAAGCTTAGCAATGAGGAAGTGGGATATACAGAACGACAAGGAGGAGGGAGAAGAGCTTGGGGTGTTGGTTTGAGAGGTGAAAGTGTTATGTTGATGGAGTTGGAGGACATGCAGGTCTGAGAGGTTGAGGAAGGTTGGATTGAAAAGAGGAGCCTGAAGGTTTCTGAATCTGGTTTGAATATCTAACTCATCACGCAGAACATCATACTGCTTGATGAGCTTCAATAGGTCAGTCACTGACCGGGGTTGTCAAACGGATTTCTCTTTGCAAAACTGATATAAAACTGCTTTCTTCTGCATTTATCAAATAACATTTCTGATTGTGACAGAGGTTGTGTGAAACAAGAGTGGACTTACTTAAATGTAGACATACATTTGGAAGGAAGGCAGCTAGAAAAAATTAAATTAAATTCCAAAAACTAACCTAGAGAAGCTAAAACTGCAGTAAGAGGATGTGGTACTGCCTGTCAACTGCTGTTTTCATGGCTTCTCTATAGTGTCTGGGTTATCCTTAACTTTGTGTTTGTTTTGTTTTGGGCGGGTTAAATGCTGCAGAGAAGCAACATGACTTGGAAATCCTGTCTCCGCCTCCCAAGGAGAAGGAGAAGAAGAAAAGGCCGATGTCACAGATTATTGGTGTGAAAAAGGCCACACAAAGCCCAACCTTAGCGCCTACTTGCATCCCTCGCTTTGGAGTCAACACACCACACGAAAGTTTGCTGGCAAAGGTAGGAACCCACGCCCGAAATGCCAATAGAAAAAAACAGAAATGTTCTTCATAATTTAGACGTTATTGTTTTTGTTCTACGTAGGAAATTGAGGACCTTAATCGTTGGGGTATGGATATTTTCAAACTAGCAGAATATTCAGGAAACAGACCTCTAACGGTGATCATGTACTCCATCTTCCAGGTAAGAGATTCCTGATCCTATTGTTTATGTCACAAATATGAAGAAAAAAAAAGTGTTTTGCAGCAAAAGAACAGACCACAAATGGTTGATGTTTTGTTGTTCTTTGTCCTCCCATTTACAGGAACGAGATCTTCTGAAAACCTTCAAGGTGCCAATCGGCACCTTCCTCACCTTTGTGATGACTTTGGAAGACCACTACCATGCAGACGTAGCTTATCACAACAACATCCATGCTGCTGATGTGGTGCAATCCACCCATGTTCTCCTGTCCACTCCTGCTTTAGAGGTAAGCTCACCACTTTGTCAACCCGCCTTTTCCACTCTGGCTGCGTTTTCAGCTGGAGTTACTGTCTAAGTGACCCTGCTTTGTTGTGTTTCTTCATCGAAGGCGGTGTTTACAGACCTCGAGATCATGGCCGCTCTTTTTGCAAGCGCCATCCACGACGTCGACCACCCAGGTGTAACCAACCAGTTCCTCATAAATACAAGTATGTTGCTTCCTGTTTCTGCATAGAGCTGAGAGAACAAATGGGATATAAAGAAGCACCCTATATTATTGAATACATTGAAAAGCAACAATATTGACATTTGTATAATAAGATTGTTATCTTACATTTAAATGAATCTTTTTCTGAATAATTAATCATTACAAAGGATAGAGTCCTACATTACAATTAGATAAGCTGGAAAACCCTTGTAAAATCTACGTTCTCTCATTGCAGTAGCACAATATTGTTTTGATAAAAACAAAATATCAGCAAAGAATGACACAAGTCTTAAAGATATAGGAGAGGATCTTCTGCTCATTCTCATTTTCGCAACACTGCCCCCTGATATCGGGAGCTCGCACGTCCTCAGCACATGCAGTCTGTTTACATCTGCGGGACCACAGCCCCTTCCATTTTCGCAGCCGTACGGGGAGAACCCTCTCTTCAATGGTGAATGATGCGTCTTGTCCGTCCCGTTTTACTTCCTAAACAACAATCTGCGCATGCGTGAATTCAAACACGGGTCGGGTTGGGGGGGAAATTAGTGATATATATATTTCATCAAGTAAATTTTATTTCTGCATTGACAGCCAGTTATTTTTAACCACCGGTCGTTTTTAATGGGATTTCCCATAAAAAAAATTCTATTGAAAAGATCCTCTCCTTTACCTTTAACAACAATTAAATACCATCTACAAGCCCACTGGTTGTTTGGTAGGCATATGGGCTATGATGCTGTGGCCCAGTGTCTATGTCAATATTTTTGAGAACTTTGTTAAATCCATGGATTTTAACTTCTTTTAACCAAATAGTGATCCAAAAGGCTCAAATAAACAAATTACTACAAAGGCCATAAACTTTACATTCAACCAAGGTTGTGAAAAAAACATATGTATATAGTTAAGCTGAAGACATGATAGAAAGATTTTTTTCAAAGAAACTGTCAAAGATTCCTCTCTCTGTTTAGTCTTAATGAAGAAAAAATCTTTTTAAACAACCTGCTGAACCACTCTTGTCAAGTCTATTTACACCAAAGAGATCACATATTGGTTTATAAAGTGATGTGTTTTTGGATAGTGACAGTTTCCTCCTTCTTTCGTCGAGGTTCTGAGTTGGCACTAATGTACAACGACTCGTCCGTGTTGGAGAACCATCACCTTGCCGTTGGCTTCAAATTACTGCAAGAAGAAAACTGTGACATGTTCCAGAACCTCAGCAAGAAACAGAAAGACTCCCTCCGAAAGATGGTGATTGACATGGTGAGGCTGGCACTCCTTTAATTTTCCCTCAGACTCGGATAACAATGGGAATGAATGAATGAATGAATAATGTCCAACTGTGAAGCAGGAAAAAGAAAAAAAAGAATAAACTTAATTGCATGTTTTACAGTGTAAATATATTGGTGCAATGTATTATCCCAGCTGCACAAACTTTATTGACAGCCTCTATAAAGGGACCGGTTAAGCCAAATGTCAGTAACAATGTATTAATTTATTGAAATTTTACAAAAAATAGACAAAAATGTACTAAGCATTAAGCCTATAAAAATAAGAGATTTTTACTTGAAAATGGAAGTTAAGGTCTGCTTAAAAAATGTAGTTTAAGCACTTCAAACAACACCTGTACACCTGCCAAACAAGAAACAAAAACTTCTAGCTTCTTTTTCAGGATTAAAACAGAACAAAGTCATATTAATAGCCCAGCTATTTCAAACTTAAATGCAGAGCATAGATATTAATGCTAAGACTCCAGAACTGGAGATACCTCAGCGCCTTATCTCTTAGTAGCTTATGAAGATCACTGTGTGAACCAATTCAAGGATGATTAAAGGTGTTTGTTTCACGTCTGACTCTGTTTAGGTGCTGGCCACAGATATGTCCAAACACATGAACTGCTTGGCAGACATGAAGACAATGGTGGAGACGAAGAAAGTGACGAGTTTGGGAGTCCTGCTGCTAGACAATTACTCTGACCGCATCCAGGTGAATTAAGTCCCAAATGCTGTCGTCTACTCACGAAACATTCATAGCATTTAAATACAGAACAATATTTTTAAAAACATGTTTTTTTATGTTGCTTTTTTATGTTGTTCAAATTAAGAAACAATGTTATGAAAAACCTTTCATGTGCTATTTTTGTCTCAGTGTTTTTCATTTTTACCATTAGACAATGATAACTTGAAGAAATGATTATCCACGATTTTTTGAGAGCAGAATTTGTGGTTCCCTCAAAACAGCCATTACAGTAACATAAAATATGAATGTGTTCGTTTAAAACTAGATGCAACCTGAAATTTGCTTAAGAAGTACCACGCTAGTCTCATTAATCTATAGAAACTGTTCCTCAAACTCTTAAGGATCATCAACAGTTTTTGTAACAAATGTCCGACGAGGCTTCTTGTTCTTCTCTGTGTTGGCCTTGATATTTTCCCACGAATGCCATTTTAACCCATCTGTCATTTTTATTGTTAAATTCTAAACTCTTTCCTTCACTGAGACAAAGAAGGCCTACTTGTTCTGGCTCTTTTTGTGATCAGCTGGATGAGTTTTTTTTATATATATAATGCTCCCAATGTGGTTTGTTCCAAAATCTTACAGTGACTCTGTAACTATTCACAAACTGTTGGAGTTCGGAGCAGAAGCTGATGATTTTTAACATGATTTAGTCTGAAAACCTTTTTAAGTGCATTTTTTCTGTGCTCTTTTTATTCTTTGGTTTGTTACCGAGTCTGTAAAGATGCATGCAGATGCTGCTGCCTCGAGAACAAATAGCCTGGTTCATAAATATAGTTGTAATAGCAGCAGCATGGAGAGCTCTTTGATGAAAACAGTAGAACAGCCCTTGTTTAACCTGTTATTTTTTTTTTTTTTGGCTGCAGGTTTTACAGAACATGGTCCACTGTGCTGACTTAAGCAACCCAACCAAACCACTGGAGCTGTATCAAAAATGGACCGACCGCATCATGGTGGAGTTCTTCACCCAGGGTGACCGAGAGCGGGACAAGGGGATGGAGATCAGTCCTATGTGCGACAAACACAACGCCTCCATAGAGAAGAGCCAAGTAAGGCACTCGGACTTAAAGGCGCTTTCAGGCGTTTTGGGAGTTTTACTCTATAAGCTTTATCAGTTGATGTCTATTTCTCTTCCCTCCACCAGGTGGGGTTCATCGACTACGTCGTGCATCCTCTGTGGGAGACATGGGCGGACCTGGTGCACCCTGACGCCCAGGACATTCTGGACACGCTTGAGGACAACAGGGAGTGGTATCAGAGCATGGTCCCCCGCAGCCCCTCGCCAACGAGCCCGGATGATCACCTCGCTGAGGTGGGACCCGCCGACGGAAGCGCGGGAGCAGGAGGAGCCGTCCCCTCAGGAGTAGGGGACAAATTCCAGTTTGAACTCACCTTGGAGGAGGAAGAGGAGGAGGAGGAAGAGTTGGAGTCTGACCTGGAGAGCTCCTTAGAAGAGGAGTCACAGACCAGTAGGGATCGGAGACACCACTCATCCTCTCCCTCCCTGTCTCCAGACCCACGCAGCAGCAACAGCGGCAGGTACCGTCCGCCCTCGCCTCACCCGTCTCGGACCCTGGGTCTGGCCTCCATATCTGTGCGTGGACCCCACCCTCACAGGACGCTGTCCTCCCCGGAGCCGGAGGCCTCGGGCAGGAGCAGAGAGCTGACCCAAGAGGGCGACGGAGTGGCCTGCCTGCGGATGGGAACGTAGTGTGCAGTGCGAGCTTCTCCTGCCAAAGAGACACAATAGTTGAAGCTATGGGCGGTGCAAGCCTCTCCCAATAACGTCTGTAAAATCACCACAGTCCCTTTACACTGGAGACACATTCTCTGGAGAGCAGAGGAGCGATTCTCTGTCATTTCCTTTCTTTTCCAGCAAGACGAAATGTTTTATCCTCTGTCTGAGTGCCTGATAGGCCTTCCTGGTTTACTGCAGCCTCGTTTTGGAGTATTCCTGAGGAAAAAGTGCTGCATCTGAACTGGGGGGGAGGGGAATTAAGGCTTGTACCCACACACAAGGTAACAAAAAACGAAAAGGAAACGTCTTCCTCCAAAATAACTGTGACATCCGAACCTAAGCGCCGAATGAGGACTGTAGTGGTGCGACAGGGTCTTGGAAATTATTTTGCACCATTGTTTTAATGTAGGATCTGGGATTACTGAGCTGGGATAAGTGAGTATGATTTATTTCTTTTAAGAACGACGCGTGAAATAAGACATTTAACCAAATACGGGATGTGGATGAGAAAGTTGTCAGACCTAAACCTCAGGGTATGAAGTGAAGCATAAACCTAATGTAGCACAGGTGTACTAAACCCTCCACACCCCCACCGCACCCCCTGATCCGACCCGTCCCCAAACTGTCTTTCCTGTTTGTCTCACCGAAAAATGAGACTCAAAATGTTTGTATTTACATTTATTTAAAACCCTTTAATAGAGAATTTGGCAGATAAAGCAATCAGATACTCAAACCAGCTTGAAGCACCACAGGAACCGAACACTTTAGGCCGCACCCCAGTCCTGCCTGTTAAAAAAAAAAACACCCATGTATAATTTTTTGTTTGTTTTTCTATCCTATGTTTTTAATTGTTTATCTTGTAATTTCCGTACTGTTCCCTATTGTGTGTTTGCTGGTCTCATGTGTGTTTTTGTGCTTAAAAAAAAGAAGCATTTTTTTAATCAGGGTGCCTCCGGTCCGCAGTAGCACTTTACCGTTCTGCTCTCGTATTTAGTCACACAAAGGGCTTCACCCACTGTAGGCCTACTGATCACACAAAACTGTACAGGACATTAGACTACAGCTACCAGAAGGCAGGACGGTACACAAACTTAAGTCTTACGGACCAGCGTGAAAGATCCCAGCTCTGCAGCAGCTTCTTAAGCCACAAGTTGAGGGTTTTTGTTGTTTTAATTGCTAATAGGAAGTATTTGATTCTGGCGCTGAAAGGATCTTTAATCAAATAAAATTATGTTCTTAAGAAAAAATGAAAACAGAAGCTCCAAATTTAACCTTTTACAATCAAAACTGGGCTTTCTGACACGGCGGTACACAGGGTTCTTACGCAGGCCTTAAATTATCAACTGTATGATAAGTTTTGGGAAAAAGTGATTGAGCCTATAATAAATACACACCAGTTAATCTCAAGAAATTATAAATGGCCAAGTTTACCCTTAATGGGCAGATCAAGTAGTGCAAAAACCTCTTCCTCCTCTTTATTTAATGCCTCAAAAATAAGATTTTCATGCTACAATTGCATCAGGCAGCCAGATGTATTTAAGTGTGTCTCCACTGCAGGAAAATTACCCTAATCTAAAATACAGAATGGAAAACAGCCCCAAAAAATGTTCTGGCACGATATTATCACAGGTTAAGTTTTGTTATAGGAGATGTTAAAAGTATCATAGTGCAATTTTCCCATCATTTCGGTTTGTTTTCCCCCTCTGTTTTAAAGTTTTTGATATTTAATCATTTATTACCTCTTTGAAGGAGTAAACTATATATATATATATATACATATATATATATATATATATATATATATATATATATATATATATATATATATATATATATATATATATATATATATATATATATATATATATATATATATATATATATATATATATATA